>JAZAYU010000007.1:8842288-9428758 GCA_038501625.1 Corbicula japonica
AAAATGAGAGAGAGAGATGAAGACATTTTTAATATTTCACTATCCCAGGCCGCAATCATAACGGAAAGTGCCTTACAGGAGATTGGGCCTGTCCAGTCCCCTAATAATCATGACAATGACTCTGTAAACCAGACTGCTCGTGCCGGAGATCCAGGTGTTCTCGCAGGCGGGTCTGGAGATTCTAATGATAGAATTATTGTTGATACTCCGTACACAGTGAACTTGCCGAGTGATATACAGACTGCTCGTGCCGAGGGTTCTAGCCCTGCTGGCGGGTCTAAAGATAACCAAATTACATCAGGCTGTGATGATCACGAGAGAGAGTCATCCCAAAACCAATCTGTACAATCCGGGGGCGACTCTCATGTGAAATCAAAGAATAGTACATCGGGCGGGGGTATCAGACAGAGAACTCGCAAAAGACAATCTTCAACAAATGACATAGAACCTGATAGCAAAAAGCAGAAAGGTGAGAAAAATTCTAAAGCAAGAGTGAAAACCAAGGTGAATCCTAAGTATAAAACAAAAAAGCAAACTAGTAATGGGGCTGCCGCTGAATCATCTGTTTTAACAGAATGTATGCCTGAAAGTGTGCCTGATTTTAACAACTTAGATATACCAGGATTGGCAAAGATGATTTTTAACATGCAACGTGAAATGAGAAGTATGTTCAACACGGTACAAAAAATTGATTCCAATATGAATGACATGATAGCAAATGTACACGTTCGGATCGACAATATTGAAAAGACCGTCGAGGACAAAGTCACAAACAATATGAAGAAAACACTTGACAACAGAATAACAAATGAAACTAATAAAATCAAGAAAATGGTGGAAGATAAAGTTAGTGATGCTAAAAGAGATATATTAGCGGAATGTAAAGCAGACTTTGAAGGTGCTACAAATAACATCCATGACCTTATCGACGATTTAAAACATGAGTCAAAGGAAAACCTGAGTCCAAATGGAATAGAAAGAAACATAATCCTTCGTAATGTGAGCGAATCCAATAATGAAGATACACTTGGAATAGTAAACAACATATTAGCAGATGGGGTAAGAACCAGAGTAAGAGCAATCAAAGCAGAGAGAAAAGGATCGAAACCGGGATCACGAGTTATTGTCGCCACAATGAAAAATGCATCTGATAAAAAGGAAGTGCTAGATACGAAATTCCGTTTAATTAGTTCTAGTCGCTATCGGGAAGTGTTCATAGATAGTGATAAAACTAAAGCGGAGCGAATACAGAGTGCCAATTTTAGGAAAATTATTGATTCAGTGAGAAGGGGTGATGTGAATGACCTCGAGGTTAGGGGCACACATGTTGTGTCACGCATGGATAGGAGAGAGGAACATTCCTGGGAAAAAGAGCATCGTCGTGGAAGTGCAAGTATTGTTGATCGGCATATGTCTGAAACATCTCGAGATAGGGGCTCCCCAAGGAATTCACAGAGAGACCACCGTGATAGTTCAGGTCATGTCGACAGGCGTTTGTCTAGCGAAGCATCTCGAGATAGACGTGACAGCCGAGGATTACCATGGAAACCAGAGAGAGAACAGTATTATTATTCAGGGGAACGAGGACAATATGACAGTTATGCTAACTGTGTTCGTGGTCCAAGAAACTACCGGAGATAGGTCATCAGCGGGTTTTGGAACGTTGAAGGGTGGAAATGTGATAAACATTGTGATAATTTTATTTTTAGAAACTTTTGTGTAAATGAAAATACCTTTGACATTTTAGGACTGGCTGAAACACATCTCATGAAGGATGAAGAACTAGCCCTTGATAACTATACATTTATTGGGAATCATAGAACCAAATTACATATTAATGCTAAAAAGGGCTCTGGAGGTGTGGCCTTTTTATTAAGCAATGAATTGTTAAAAGATTTTAATGTATCTGTCATTGATAATGATAATGAAGGTATATTGTGGATAAAATTGAAGTGTAAAAATAATTTTTATGAAAATATAATTGCATGTGTTTGCTACTTACCTCCTGAAAACTCCACAAGACAGGTAGATGGTCAAAAATTTTATGAAAATCTTTTGTGTCAAATTGTTAAATATCAAGAGGAAAACACTTGTATGTTTTTGTGCGGGGATTTTAATAGTAGATGTGCAAATGATCCAGATTTTATACCTGGTGTAGATAATGTACCTGATCGACATGTTGTTGATTTTTCAACAAACGGGTTTGGTTCATACTTAATTGATTTTTTAATCAATGTGAATTTTGCCATCTTAAATGGACGTAATACAATCAGCAACAACTTTACATTTATTGGTCCTCAAGGTGCATCGGTCGTAGATTTTTGTTTGGTACCCTACGAGTCTTTGCAGAAGTTTGTAGACTTTGAAGTTCTTACTATGTCAAATATATTAGAAAATTATGCTTTATTTAGTAATTTTCAGAATAATGATATACCAGACCATTCTTTATTAAAGTGGAAACATGTTTTATCAAATTATGGTTCTTGTAAAGAAAATGTACTGGATAGAAAAACACTAAACGCTAGCAAAGAAGTGTATGTTTTTAAAAATATTGATGATAATTTTATGTCAACTCCAGATGTTCATTCTAGAATTATTAGTACAATTGAACAGCTAGAAAGCTCTGTTTTATCTCAAAATAGTATAAATCAGGCTTATAAAGATTTTGTAAGTATTATTCATAATGAAATGGACAGTAAATTGAAACATAAAACAGTTAAGTTGTCCACTTCTAGGGTTACTAAGAAAAAGCTAAGAACAAAGAAACCCTGGTGGTCAGATGACTTAACTGTTCTATGGTCAGAAATGTGTAAAGCTGAAAAACAATGGCTTAAGTGTAAGTCAAGGGAAAGGTCTAATCTAAGACATGTATTTGTGCAGAAAAGAAAGCATTTTGATATAAGTGTCCAACGTGCTAAGAGGCATCATGTTAAACAAGCTCAGAGTGAATTAGAAGCAGCTGTAGATTCTACATCTGGTACATTTTGGAAAAAAATTGGGAATATAGGGTTAGGCAATGAACGCTTAAAGAAAATCCCTTTTGAGGTTAATTTGCCTGATGGCTCCTTATGTAATGACCCAGATGTAGTTCTTGAGAAATGGCGCACTGATTTTCAAGGTCTTCTTAGCCCGGATGACACTACGATAAACTTGGCTAATATAAGTGTAGAATTAGAAGATATTACTTCAGATAATTCTATTTTTAATCAAATGATACACATTGATGAAGTCATTAAATGTATTTTATCTTCAAAATCAGGAAAATCGTCAGGCATTGATGAAATCCCTAATGAATTACTGAAAAATGATGCAGCAATTGCAATGTTACATAGTCTTTACAATAGATGTTTTATTACTGGTAATGTTCCAGACGATTGGTCTAAAGGTATTATTTGTCCTATACCAAAATCATCTACATCTGATTCCAGAGACCCTTTGTCATATCGTGGTATCACACTAGCACCCACAATGTATAAAATTTATTGTAATATTTTGAATAATCGCATTACAAAATGGTGTTGTGATGAAGATGTTATTAAAGATGAACAAAATGGGTTTGTTAAAGGAAGGAGTACTATCGACCATGTTCAAGCATTGACAAATGTTATTGAAACTAGAAAACTGAAAAAACTATCTACATTTGCAGCATTTATCGATTATCGAAAGGCTTACGACACGATCGATAGAACTCTTCTATTTGATAAATTAAGACATGAGGGACTGCACGGCCGCCTGCTGCAAGCTGTGATGTCTCTCTACAGAAGTGTGAAATGCTGTGTGAGATTGAACGGATTTAGCACTGATTGGTTTGACGTTAAGTGTGGCTTGAAGCAAGGTTGTCCGCTCTCCCCTATGCTCTTTAATCTATATATAAATGATCTTGTGACTTATCTAAACAACCTGGATATAGGTATTGATATAGAGGATAGAAAAGTTTGTATTTTGTTATTTGCCGATGATGTAGTTCTCCTGGCAGATTCGGCTCAGGATTTACAGATTCTGTTAGATGCATTAAATGTTTGGTGTACACAGAATAAAATGCAGATCAATAATGATAAATCTAAGATAATGCATTTTAGGCCTAATAGTATTGTAAAGTCAGATTTCGTATTTCATAATGCAAATGCTCCTCTAGAAATTGTATCACATTACAAGTATTTAGGTGTTGTTTTAAATGAATTTTTAGATTTTCATGAAATAGCAAAAACTGTTGCAATGTCAGCTTCAAGAGCATTAGGGCTAATTATATCCAAAAGCAAGGTGTTTGGTGGTTTCCATTATTCAACTTTCACAAAGCTATATGATACTTGCGTTTGGCCGATAATAAGTTACAGTGCACCTATATGGGGAGATAAGTCATATTCTTGTATCAATGCCGTCCAGAACCGGGCAATGCGTTTCTATCTCGGCGTTGGGAAGTATACGCCAAATGCTGCTGTTTTGGGGGAGATGGGTTGGAAACCACCAATTGTTAAGCAATGGGGATCTGTATTTAGACAGCATTTTAGAAACATTCATATGAATGACACCAGAGTTAATAAGAAAATGTTTGACTGGGCAAAATCGTGTAATGTTAAGAATAGTTTTAAAAGAATAGAAGTATGTCTTCATGATATTGATATGTCACATGTGATTGATTTAGATGTCAGAAACTCAAAAAGTATTGTGAAAGAGATAGAATGTAAAATATTTGATAAACAAATTGCTATCTGGAAAAATTTAATAAATAGAGAGACTGGCAACAGAGGTCAAGGTGGAAATAAACTAAGAACCTATAAGCTTTTTAAACAAGATTTTAAAACAGAGTATTATGTTGAAAAAAACATTCCTTTTAGGTACAGAAGCGCCTTTGCAAAGTTTAGGTGCGGAGTTGCACCAATACGTCTGGAAACTGGTAGATATGAAAATATTGCTGTTTGTAATAGAACATGTTTCCATTGTTCAAATACTGTTGAAAATGAGATACATGTAATTCTACATTGTCCAATTTATGCCAATATTAGATGTCAATTACTGGATACTCTATCTACAAATTATGAATGCCAAAACATGTCAGATTTAGAGAAATTCATTTACATTTTTACTAAAGAGGATTTGATGTATTTATCAGCCAAAACCTGCTATAATATTCTCCAAGAAAGGAGAAAACGCTTATATAAATGACAGTTTTATAACAACTGTAAAAATGTATAGATGTATATAAGAATAATCTAATAATACAACAATTCTTTTAGTGTTTTAAATTTTGACAATAGAACTGTTATATGCCGTACTATGAGTACATTATTGTTTTAAGATCCGTATGTCTTAATTATGGTGCATTACTTTAGTCTTATCATAGAATGTTTTTAGTGTTTTAGATGTAAAGCTACTGTATCTTTTAGTATCAAATAGTCTCTTATAAATCAATTATGATTGGTCACATGCATGTACTACTACATTTATATAATTTTATTGTATAAACTGTGTTGTATTTATGTAATGTGAATGAGACTCTAATAAATAATTGAATTGAATTGAATTGAATTGAATTGTTATATACATTTATTAGTACCATTCATCATTTTTTATGATTCTCTTTTTTTGTAACAAACACAACTTCGATATACTTTTAGCTATTCTGCAGTGGAAAGGTGATGTATTATGGACAGTCCGTAGCTCTTGTCGTGGCAGGTAAACACGTTTTCATGAATACAAAATATAAACTAATTCTTTCTTCGTTTTGGTAACAATAAAAAAAAATACAACGAAGTATTGCTGTACATCTATAACTGCTTATATATCGACGACTCTCTTTTTATAACTTATGATTTGACAGGCGATTTTGTTTTTAGCTCACCTGAGCACGAAGTGCTCATGGTGAGCTTTTGTGATCGCCTGATGTCCGTCGTCCGTCGTCCGTCCGTGTGTCGTCAACTTTTTCTTCAAACGACTTCTTCTCCTGAACTCCTGGGCCAATCTTGCTGAAACTTGGCAGGAATGTTCCTTGCATGAAGCTCTTCCAAAGTTGTTTAAAGAAATCAATTCCATGCAGAACTCTGGTTGCCATGGCAACCGAAAGGAAAAACTTTAAAAATATTCTTGTCTGAAACCACAAGGCCTAGAGCTTAGATATTTGGCTATAAGCATCCTCTAGTGGAACTATACAAAGTTTGTTCAAATTATTTCCCTGGGGTCAAAATTGGCCCCGCCCCAGGGGTCACTTCATTTTGTATAGACTTATATAGGAAAAACTTTAAAAATCTTCTTGTCTGAAACCACAAGGCCTAGAGCTTAGATATTTGGCATTTAGCATCCTCTAGTGGAACTCTACAAAGATTGTTCAAATGATTTCCCTGGGGTCAAAATTGGCCCCGCCCCAGGGGTCACTTCATTTTGCATAGACTTATATAGGAAAAACTTTAAAAAAATCTTCTTGTCTGAAACCACAAGGCCTAGAACTTAGATATTTGGCATTAAGCACCCTCTAGTGGAACTTTACAAAGCTTGTTCATATTATTTCCCTGGGGTCAAAATTGGCCCCGCCCCAGGGGTCACTTCATTTTACAAAGACTTATATAGGAAAAACTTTAAAAATCTTCTTGTCTGAAACCACAAGGCCTAGAGCTTAGATATTTGGCATTTAGCATCCTCTAGTGGAACTCTACAAAGATTGTTCAAATTATTTCCCAGGGGTGTAAATTGGCCCCGCCCCAGGGGTCACTTCATTTTATATAGACTTGTATAGGAAAAACTTTAAAAATCTTCTTGTCTGAAACCACAAGGCCTAGAGCTTAGATATTTGGCATTAAGCATCCTCTAGTGGACCTCTACAAAGTTTATTCAAATGATTTTCCTGGGGTCAAAATTGGCCCCGCCCCAGGGTCACTTCATTTTACATTGACTTATATAGGAAAAACTTTAAAAATCTTCTTGTCTGAAACCACAAGGCCTAGAGCTTAGATATTTGGCATTTAGCATCCTCTAGTGGAACTCTACAAAGATTGTTCAAATTATTTCCCTGGGGTCAAAATTGGCCCTGCCCCAGGGGTCACTTCATTTTGCATAGACTTAATTAGGAAAAACTCCAAAAATCTTCTTGTCTGAAACCACAAGGCCTAGACATTAGATATTTGGCATTTAGCATCCTCTAATAGAACTCTACAAAGATTGTTCAAATTATTTCCCAGGGGTGTAAATTGGCCCCGCCCCAGGGGTCATTTCATTTTATATAGATTTGTATAGGAAAAACTTTAAAAGTCTTCTTGTCTGAAACCACAAGGCCTAGAGCTTAGATATTTGGCATTTAGCATCCTCTAGTGGAACTCTACAAAGATTGTTCAAATGATTTCCCTGGGGTCAAAATTGGCCCCGCCCCAGGGGTCACTTCATTTTGCATAGACTTATATAGGAAAAACTTTAAAAAAATCTTCTTGTCTGAAACCACAAGGCCTAGAGCTTAGATATTTGGCATTTAGTATCCTCTATTGGAACTCTTAAAAGATTGTTCAAATGATTTCCCTGGGGTCAAAATTGGCCCCGCCCCAGGGGTCAATTTTACATAGACTTGTATAGGAAAAACTTTAAAAATCTTCTTGTCTGAAACCACAAGCTGAGAGTACTTTTGTAGTCAGGTGAGCGATATAGGGCCATCATGGCCTTCTTGTTTATTTACCCGGGTTTCTTTGGAAAACCCTGGTTATTAGATTTTGGTATGTCCATGGGCGTCGTACGAGTAGGTGTCAAAATTAAGTTTTTTTCTCACCTTTTCTTAGTAACCATTCAAAGTAAAGCTTTGGAGCGTTAATAGTTGTCTGACATCACAATAGCATTAATCAGGACACGATTCGTAACCCTTTACTGTATTTTGTCATAGTTACGCTTCCTATTCACTTAAAATTTAAGAAGAAAATTTGGTTTCGTAGCATTGCGGTGTCTTTTTGCTTTAAAATAGAACTGTCAAAGCATTTGCCGTATTAGAGATTCAAAGCTGCAACAGCAGGGGCTCTTTGAGATTTTTTCTTAATATATGAATCATTTATATAAACAAAAGGAATTATGAAACTATACTGAGTCACTTTCACGTAATCACTTGTATGATGCAGATTTTAAAACGCTAGATATCCAATTAATAATTTGTTTTGTGTTTTGCGATGTATTAGAAAGCCAAGAGGCTGCAGATGCTGGAGCAAGACTGGTACAAGTAACCTACAACATGGTTCAAACCCCGATTCTTACCATTGATGATGCCATAGCAGCCGGGTCGTTTTTCAATCAACCACTGCCAGATATTACCATTGGAACCCCTGAACGTAAGTGTACATAACTAGTATTTTGGCGGCTGTAAAACGTCTCCCCGTACATTCAATCAATGAAAAGTTATCCCATTTGAAAGCCCTTGAGCACGATACATATATCTGTAATATTGAGATGCGCTTAATACGGGGCTTGTCTGCATTGACAACTTAAATTTTGATTATTTGCCGCGGTCGTTGGTTTTCAAAGATCCCTTTTCATCTACTTCATTTTAGAGCGTCCTGGCTGCATGATTGACATTTACGTTAATTTGAATTTTTTTTTCGAAAATATATAAATCAGAATATCACTAACATATAAGCCGCGTCATACGACAATGTATCTTCAGTAAATTTAGCAGACGACACGATTTATTATGCAATCCGCTGAAATAAATTCAGTATAAATTTAGTCACAGTTTGTATAATAATCATCTATTACCAATACAGATTTGATTGATGATAGCTGCTTCTTTCCAAAAATAGCAACAGCTGAAATGTCGGAAATGTTACCGAATACAGATTTTCACTTGTCACCACTAAAAAACAACAACACACTTTTAAATATTTCAATACTTAATGCTTTTATACTCTAAACCAGGGGTTCGGTTTAATGCAGTGACCGTCTTGACTGTAATTTCGTTTATCCATTTATCCTCACAGATCTAGTTTCTGGATCAGTTTTATTCTCAAAATATTTTAGTGAAGTTCACCTTAATATGACGGAGGAACTATGTTCCTATCTCAAAGGTTAAGGTAACGTTTGCGGTTTGTGCAGAATATTGTTTCTGGAACTACTAAAGGGGAACTCGTAAAAACAAGTTAAAATTATAACTTATAAAACTTTGGCGAAGTGTCGCGCCAAGACTTCTACCTCACAGATCTGGGTCAAACTTTGGCTATAAAGGTCAACATTTGTTCAAAAATAATTTCTTTGCATCAGGTAAAGAACCTCAGAAAATCATCTCACACATTCATCCAAACTTCGGTGGTGTGTTGTACCCAACAACAAAGCATTGGGGTTTTAAAGGTTGAACTCTGTCAATTTTTTAAATAATGCCCTTTACAATGCATAATCATTCCTGTACAATCGCCAACGAGACCGTAGCCTTTAACAATATAAATGTAGACTTATTGTGACATTATCAACTGAAGAATGCCAATAGCCGAAACATATTGAAATAATAGAGTTTAAATAGATCTGATATTAGAAGATCATCCAGTAAGTTTATTCATTTTTATTTTCATAGAAAAAACATGCTGCTTACTTTCAGAATCGATCGCCAGCGCTCCTCATAAAATCAGTGGCACATTCCGCACTTCAGAGCAGATACACTTCCATATGGAGACTCAAGTAAGTAGTAAACCAGCCCCAAGATAAAAAAACTAAGAAAGGAAAACCAGTCTCAAATCTCAAGGATCTGATTGGCTGAAATGGCGACCGGTCGCCATTTCAGCCAATCAGATGCTTGAGATTTGAGACTGGTTTGAAATCTCAGTTTTATTTAATCTTTTTCTAATCACTATTCTTAAGCGAGGCTGTCTAATCTAGTATTGACCTATTTTTGCGAAAAATGAAACGCGGCAAATTAAATAAGGATGATAAATTATACAGCGAAAATCAAACAATATTTTAATTGGTGCTTATTTTTAACATAGAAGTACCCAAAGGGAATGTTAATTATTAGTATCCTCTGAAACAATTTTTTGATGCGATTTATACATTTGTATTTTTTCTTTTCGGTCGGAAAAGCTTTACACGAGGCAAAAAACAAACACTCGTTATTTACCAAAATAAGTTATCAAAAAATCATAAATTATCTGGCAGTCTTTACTAAACGAAAGTGACTTGTAAGGAACGACAACTCAGAAGTATTTTCAAGGCAATGCCTTCAATTAAGAAAAAAAAACCTTTCAACTGAAGATTTATAGTAGTTATATGTATTGATTGTCGATGTAAAAAATTTAAACACGCTATATCTCGAAGTACGCGATAACTTGAAATAAATCGTCGGTCCCTTGGGTGTGGAATATGTTTACATTACACATTTTGACTACATAATGTTGATTTTACCACGAAATTCATATGTCGTCTGCACAACATTGTGACGCCAATTTAAGGATTTACGTCAGCTTTTCAATGCGCTCCATTTTCATTTAGGCTTTTTCCTTTTCCGAATTCTCTCTACCTTTCTTATATATTTTCTAAAACTCTATTTATAAGGCGTCCATCTGTATACCAACTGAGACCGGATTGTCCGTGATAGCTACAACACAATGGTTGGATTCCGTGCAACAGGCTGTTAGCAACGTCACCGGTATACAGAAGAGCAGGTAAAATATACACGCAATTACTTTAGTATAGTTACTGGTCTAAAAAGGTACGGAGGCAATCATTCTAGGAATGTCGCTGTTATATTTAAGGTTTTAAGATGGTTCTATTTTAGTTATTTTAATAATAATTTTACATATTTTATTGTTTGATTTCATTTCTTTTTTTCTTATTGTGATTTCTGTCGATCCTGTGTTCTGAGAGCTACGGGAAGGTAGAAACAGAAAAATGATGTGCCTGTCAAGGTTAATTTTCTTGGTATAGTTATTGGATGACAGGAAAACATATAACAGAAAATAAGGACGAGAGCCAGTCTGGTAATAATAATATCGAGCAATTACATTTTAGTCTCTTTAAAAAGCCAGACTAATTGCTTCAAAACAGAAGACGGAATGCACTATTTTGCGTCATCGATTAATTATTTACTGGAGAAATGTGCTCCCCTATCACTGACTCCTAAACCTCTTAAATGAAATCCTGTAAATAAATGTCTACTTTGGTTTCAGCATTGACGTGTCTGTCTTAAGACTTGGTGGTGCTTATGGTGGGAAGATAACACGCAACAATATTGTTTCTGCTGCATGTGGTCTGGCAGCTAAATTGCTAAACAGGTATTTGTCAAACTTTTTCGGAGGGAGGGGGAAAAATGCGAATCGAAAAATGGTATCACAGTTAGGTTGTTTTCTGCTAGAGGAGCTGCAGACCAGCAGGCTCTACCAAACTGATCTAGGTATATTTTTTAATTTTCCTTTTTAGTCGTTTTCAAGGAATTTTTTTGTCTGTCAAAGACTTACCAAAACAACTTACAGAACTAAGACAATATAAGTCTGTTTATTTAAACCTTATTTCCACAATTCTATGCTGAAAAAATTTGACTGTCACCTGGAACTGTCACAAGCTAAATATAGAATTCTGGAATCTTATTCTAAGAAAACAAAATGTCGAAAACTTGGATTGCCGGGACGCTGATTTATTTAGTCTTGAATATCTGATTTTAAATAAAAACAGAATTAGTACATAATAAGTTGTCTTGGTAAATTAGCTCTAACCCACTAATCAACTTGACAATGTTGCGCACAAACATATAAAACATAAGAGGTTAATAGAATTGTCAATCAGAAAGGTGACGGTGTTTCCAAAAAACTATGAAGGCATAAAACATGTGAGGATGTTTTAATTATTTATAAACGCCTAAAACAAAGATCTCAGATATTGTCCATCAATTCTCGCTGTATAAAGGATTTATCAACGCTATTGTTGCTTTTGTATTTTTTAATTGAATGAGGTAACTATTTGGAAATCGTTGTACATTCTTGCGATGTTTATGACCGGTCAATAAATGTTTAGTTATTTTATTTACAACAAGTACTTGATAAATCGATTTATGGTTTTATAAACTTCAATAATCTTTAGAACCACTGACTTCTTTCTAAAACTCAAATTACAACCATTTTGAAAGAAAGAGATACCACAGTCTTAAATGTACACTTGCAAGTTGTCACAAATGAAGTTTTTCTTTCTGTTTTCCAAAATTACATGTATCAAAGTACTTGCAGATACTTTATTTGCTGATTTTGTATTCTTTTTACGGTTTTTTCTTACTAAACAGGCCAGTGAGAGCAAGATTAAGCATACAAGCAAATCTGAGGATGCTGGGATACCGGTTCCCACACAGGGCTGATTATAATGTCGGTTACGATGACAACGGCAAGTTGCTTGGCATTGACGTTAAGATTTACGAAGGTCAAGGTTACAGCCCAAATGAAACATCCGTTTCCTATGTTCCAGCGTTTATTGACAATGGTAAATAAGATTACCGGATCAATCCTAAGGTCCAATCCTTAATTCAATTTCGGATTCGTAAGAGGAGAAGGGCGTGAACTATGGTATCAATAAATATTGCGGTGACCATAGATGCCACAATAATTGTTTTGCTCTTCCAGAGCAATTGCATGAAAATATCATACAATTTCCACCAAATCTCGAGAGATTTTTTTAAGTGACAGAACAAATCAAAATAACAAAATTAATACAGCCGATGTGTGTCGTACATGTAGCAAAGCGGAAATAGCCGAAACTTGCCGATTCCAATTAAAAAAGAATTTACGTTCATTTTTATTGTCAGCTAATGTTGATATCGATTTTAATATTAGAACTCTAACAAAACCTTTTACTCACTGAAATTGATGCGAACCTTTGAAATTTAACTTTGTCAGTTGCTGTGAAAATAGTAGGCAAAATGGGGTCAGGGCGCAAAATGATAAAACTGAGACTAGAGACAAGTCTCAAGCACCTGATTGGTTTACAATGAGATTAAACTCCAAATAGACAAACGAGAGCTTAAATGTTGAGACTGGTTTCCAAATCGCTGTTTAATGATCTTGGGCCCTGCTGTACAAAACTGTATTCTTAAAAAGGCATTTAAGTATGCAACATGTATATCACTGTTTCATTTGTCTTCAGCGTACCACTGTGACAACTGGAAGATAAGTGTAGCGTCTTTACGCATGAACACGCCGCTGAACACCGCGGTCAGAGCACCATGTGAGAACATCATATTATATTTACACTAAAATTATAATTAGAAATTAGAAACGTAACCATTTTAAAACACGAAATATATTTCGTGTACTTGCGTTTCTCCTTTCTTTAAGTATATAATAATAATAATAATACCAAGAAGATTATGAATGCATTAGTTATAACAACGACATTGGTATAGACGTAACTGCTGACGATGATAACTGCTGCTTTAAACAGGATTTCTATTGTTATCAATTCTTTTAATTTTAAAAGGGTTCTGGCTTTCACATAAGCATCATAATGAAACATCTATTTTCTAATCGGTTGACATATCCCTTTTTGGATAGCAGGCGAGTTTTTATACTAATCAAAATTTTATAGTATAGTGCCTCTAGCTGGGAGCGAACCCGCACCGTACGGCGACAGCGCCTAGCCCTGCAATTCCTGCCACGCAACCAATTGAGCTAACCGGGACAACCCCAAAAAAGGTTAATGGGTTGGTCCTGATATAGGTAACAATCACTGCATGACATCGGTAACGGGTTATTTTACTGATAACAGTACTGACTATATGTACGGGGAGACTTTTTACGGCCGCCACACTGCACAAATAGCGCTACTTTGAATTTCAAATATAGTGCCTCTAGCTGGGAGCGAACCCGCACCGTCACGGCGACAGCGCCTAGTCCTGCAATTCCTGCGACGCAACCAATTGAGCTAACCGGGACAACCCCAAAAAAGGTTGATCGGATAGCCCTGATATACGTAACAATCACTGCATGACATCGGTAACGGGTTATTTTACTGATAACAGTATATGTACGGGGAGTCTTTTGTTTTATAAAAATCATTTAACCCATGCAATTTGAATTTGTGTAAAAATCAGCACATCCTGTTAAATGTGAGTTTACAGCTGATCTTTATTTACTTATTCTGTCTACTTTATCGTTAAAGTGTCCACCCACTGCGTGTTTATTATCGAACACATTATGGAGAAGCTCGCTAGTTCACTTAACAAGGACTCTGCGGCAGTAAAGCAACTGAACTTTTATCAAGAAGGACAGGTAAGCTGGCAAATAACAAAAAATCTTTAAAACCTTTATGGATACCAAATCTTTAAGCATTCTGATTTTTTTAGAAAGTGATCAAACTTTTCAGTGATATTGATTTTTAGGTTTCTAAGCTGGTGTTGTGAAAGGCTGTTAGGTTCATAAGATTATTTCTAACAAAGATGCGAAAAGTGAAGATCCAGATCATACTGGGCTGAAGGTTATAAAGCTGAGATTGGAAACCAGTCTCAAATCTCAAGCATCTGATTGGCTGAAATGGCGACTAGTCGCCATTTCAGCCAATCAGATGCTTGAGATTTGAGACTGGTTTCCATGCTCAGTTTTATAACCTTGGGCACTGCACAGATGTACAGGCTGATACAGGATCTACACTGGTCGCACATGAATAGAAGCCGTAAATCCCACCGAGTGAAGGTTTAACACATGTTCATATATCACTTACTAGTATAAAGAAGTTTAATCTAATACAGAATTAGATTGATTTGAGGCACTCCACGGGAAAAGGTACCTTCGGGCAGTTGACGTCAATCCTTGAAACGACGTCATAAAGTTGAGCAGACGACATTAATTATTATGCAATTCGCGGTAAAAATACCATTTAATTGTCAAAATGTGTAACAAAATCACTGTTTTGTTATGAGAAAATAATAGAAATGTGAAAGTTCTTTCTAAATATAGTAACAACTAAAATGACACAAAAAATGACCGAAGGTACCTTTTCCCGTGGCGCGCCTCATTTTAAGCTGAATTTTGATTATATTTAAGTCTCATTGGGTTGTGTTGTTGTTTTCAGAGAACTTTAATAGGGGAAGTGTTAACCCACTGTAACGTTACGGCTGTTATGAACGAGCTCATGACCTCTGCTCAAGTCAACACCAGGAAGTCTCTTTTCTCCTTCTTCAACAAGGTTTGTCTTAATTTATCATACGTGTTGATTTAACAATGCATGTCTTTGTATATCGTACATGTTAACTTAATCAAGGCATGTGTTAATATGTCGTACGTGTTGACTTTAACAAGCTTTGTCTTAATACATTGTACGTGTTGACTTTAACAAGGTTTGTCTTAATATATATTACGTGTTGCCTTTGACATAGGATGTCTTAACATATCGTATGTGTTAACACAGTTTGCCTATATATATTGTACGTGCTGACTTAATCAAGGTTTGTCTTTATATATCGTTCGTGTTGACCCTAACTATCATCTCCTGATAATTACGTAATTTAATTATGTGTTCTGTTTTCAGGACAATCGCTGGAAAAAGAAAGCGCTTGCAGTTGTACCTATCAAATTCGGTCTGTCCTGGTCCTTTGACCAATATAATGTTACAGTATCAGTGTACGGCCGGGACGGATCTGTGTCCGTCAGCCACGGTGGAGCAGAAGTAGGACAAGGCATCAACACAAAAGTAACTGGTCATGCCCATTTATCATTGTATCATTATTCATTCATTAGACCATAGGTTCCCGATCGCTAAAATGTATTTGCAGCTGATCTGGATCTACGCTGTTTGCCGGTTGATAACAGTTATATCCCATGGGGTAAATGGTGAAATGATCGTTTTGTTATGTTGTCAAATACCCAGCAAAAACAAGTTCCGAGTGATCTCCGTGAAAATACTAAATTCCGGAGTTCACGGGTTAAATTTCTTTTTACTTTATGCTTTAAATGCACGACTTGTGTGATTTTGACAGGAGGAATCACGAATAAACAGAGAAGTTATTGACATTAAAAAGAAAACAAACTAACGAATAAGTAAACAACGCTTACATTTGTTAGCTGTTTTTCTTACAGCTAGAATATTTAAAATTGTATTTCTGATCTCAGGACGGTCATTGAGTACCCACATTTTTGCTTGACAATGCCTTTAACTTTGTGTGCTTTCGCATGTAACATTCTAGTTGTAAGACGGTTGGAGCTAATTCACCAAAACAACTTGTAGTTGTATGTTCATATCTTTTGTTATAATTGCTTTTGTTAAAATTTATCATTTAAATTTGTCTGCTTTCATCCTTTTCATGTTGTTCTTGAAATTTTAATTGTACCATTTTTATTATTATTATTATTATTATTATTTTCTTTCTTTCAATTATATTATGAGAATGTTTGTATGTATGAATGTAAATTTGTAACTATTTGTACTTGTTCTTAAGAGGACCATATGTAAGAATGGCTTTGCCAAATATGTTATCCTCTAAAAATAAAGAATTTATTATTATTATTATTATTATTATTATTATTATTATTATTATTATATAAGAACCTGTGGGGGAAAGTGTGAAACTGATGTATCCTATTTGTGTTATTATATAGGTAGCGCAAGTAGTGGCTAATGAACTTGGAATACCAGTGGGGGGAAAGTGTGAAGCTGATAACTGAGGGAGGTAACTGAACTGATAACTACACAGAATTATAAAAGTGGCGATATATCCTATTTGTGTTATCATTTAGGTAGCGCAAGTGGTGGCTTATGAACTTGGAATACCAGTGGGGGGAAAGTGTGAAACTGATGTATCCTATTTGTGTTATTATATAGGTAGCGCAAGTGGTGGCTTATGAACTTGGAATACCAGTGGGGGAAAGTGTGAAGCTGATAACTGAGGGAGGTAACTGAACTGATAACTACACAGAATTATAAAAGTGACGATATATCCTATTTGTGTTATCATTTAGGTGGCGCAAGTGGCAGCTCATGAACTTGGAATATTACCGTCAAGGGAGGTAACTGAACTGATAACTACACAGAATTATAAAAGTGACGATAAATCCTATTTGTGTTATCATTTAGGTTGCGCAAGTGGTGGCTTATGAACTTGGAATACCAGTGGGGACAATATCCATAAAGCCATGCAATACGACGATGAACGCAAACAACACCGCCACTGGTGGTAGTGTTACTAGTGAGGAATGCTGCAGGGTATACACTTTTATCCTCACCGATATGTTCAAGTCATTTTCCATGTAAAGAAAATGTTAAACACGATTAAGAAGAACGCATTTTACGCGATTTGATTGTACCTTTTATTTGCCAATTAATGTTCAGGTTGAACGCAGCTCAATATGTACGTACATTATTAAATATACGAATAATAATTAAATTAATGAGCGGTAATAAACTTAGATATGATAACAATGTATGTTATTCATAATATCTAAATAAATAAGTGTAATAAACCTATGATGTGACAACAATATATGCTCTCCCTCAAGGTGGAAAATAATTTGAAATTCAATGATAGTCCAATAGCGGATACATGACAGACTTTTGGAAGATTTACCGTTTTTGTATTTTTCCAGGGTGCTATATTATGTTGCCAAGAAATCCTGGCCAATATGAAGCCAGTCAAAGACAAGATGGTCAACCCAACATGGCTGCAAGTCGTTAATGAATGCCTGGATTCAAACGTGGTCATGTCATCAACACAACAGTAATTTTATAAAGCAACGTTTATATCATTTTTATCACAATTGTTAATTGCTATGGAATGGCCGTTTTATTAAGGGTCTACTGGTATTTTCGTTTCATAATCAGAATTTTCCAATCAAATCTTTATTTTTAATGTGACTTTTATTTTATATAATTTCAGTAGGGACTTTAGTTTTATCAATTTCAGTATGAAACTGAAATCAAAAACATTCAGACTCCTTGTTATCAATCGCGGTAAGAATTTCCATTGCATTTGTGCTAATCTGTTGAACAAGGCATAAAGAATGTTTAAAAACCAGTGACGTACCCGAAAAAATGTACTTATAACGGACAAACAAATCATGTGTATTTTTATTTTGCTTTTACGTTAAACAGTGATCAAACGTGGACAAATTTCATGACACTTTGAATGGCATTACCAGCTCCTAATATATTATAAAACAAAATATTTATACAGCATAGCGGGGAAACCTCCACAAAAAGGCGGAACGGAGACGTTTCATTATAATGCTTATGGTGCAACATGTACGGAGGTGGAGCTGGATGTCCTGACTGGAGAGTACCAGATCAACAGAGTGGATATTGTCTATGACTGTGGTGAAAGGTTAGTCTAGTATATGGCAAAACCTGTTTTGGTCAGTTATATGGTAAAAACTATATTTTATGGTCAATTATAGGGTAAAATCTATATTGGGTGAATTATCTGGTAAAATCTATATATTTTGGTCCAAAAAAAAAAGGTAAAATCAATATGTTTTTCTAAATTATATGATTATTTTTGTCAGGTGTATTGCAAAATCTGTATATGGTAAAGTCTATCTATTCCGGTAAATTGTATGGTAAAACTGATATATTCCGGTAAATTGTATGGTAAAACTGATATATTCCGGTAAATTGTACGGTAAAACTGATATATTCCGGTAAATTGTATGGTAAAACTGATATATTTAATAAAATGTAGTCAAGGTGAGTAACAAGCTCACCTAATAGATTTGATGAAATTTGTTTACAATTATAGTAAAATAAAATGTTAGACATTTAAATGTCAAAACAAATTTACCTTAGACAACATTTCCGGTGATGTGCCCATTAATCTATCTCTTTTGGTCAGTATGTGGTAAAAATATCTATTTTGGTCAATTATATGGAAAAACATATCTATTTTGGTCAGTTATAAGTAAAAGCATATTTATGTTGTCAATTTCGTTTACTTGTAAATAAAAGCAGTGAAGAATGGTGCGTGTACATTACTTAGTATCGGTTTTTACTAAAGACAAATTATAGAGACAAGCGGACTTTTAAATAGATGGATACTTTGAAAGAAAGTCACCGAACACAACAAATATCAAAATATCGCAGGCTCAATTTGATTAAACCTGTTCATGAGCAGTAAGGGAAGTGCATATTACTTTTCACTTCGCCTAGTCCCAGGTTAAGCGCATCTCAATATTAACACAAATATAAATATCGTGCTAAACGACCTTCAGAATGTTATATACGATATATAATTGATAACAGCACTGATTGAATGTACTGGGAGACTTTTTACGGCTTCACACGGCACAAACAACGCTACTGTCTAAATAGATGAAAAAAGGAATAACCTTTAAAGGGTTATATAATTGATAACAGCACTAACTGAATGTACGGGGGTTATTTTAAGGCCGTAACACGACACAAACAACGCTACTGTGATAATTAAATAGATGAATAAAGGAATGGAGTATTTTGTTGATATTTAGCTTGAACCCGGCCGTGGATATCGGTCAAGTTGAATGCAATAGTTAAATAGATGAATTAAGGAATGGAGTATTTTGTTGATATTTAGCTTGAACCCGGCCGTGGACATTGGTCAAGTGGAAGGCGCTTTTATGATGGGACTTGGTCACAGCATGACGGAGGAAGTGGTGTTTGATCCTACTACCGGAAAGATGATCAACAATGACACTTGGGTATGTATAAGTTAACTTGACTTCTTTTAAATATTAAGTCGAAAAAATATGTTTTCACCCCAAAAATCATAGGAAACAGTATCAGAGGTTGAGTATAAATATTTTGCGGTATTACAGCCTGGTAATAAATTGGGAAAATCGAACACACAAAGAATAAATTGACATTAAAGATAAAACAAACACATTTTGGTAACTGTTTTTTCTTATTGATAGAATATTGAAATAATGTATTCCTTATCTCATAATGGTCTTTGATTACACACCTATTTGGTTTGACAATGCCATCAGCTTCTTATGTTTGTGTAATTTTGCATGCTCAATTGTCGATTTGATGGATCGATTGGAGCTAATTCACCCAGACAACTTGTACTTGTTTGTTAATAAAAGAACCTGTTGGGGCAAGTGTGAGATCGGTGCACCCTAGAACCTTGTTTTAACCCTTAGTGACAAATTGTTTTGCCACTGACTGTTCCAACCTCTCGGTTTCTAAATTTTGCTTATTGCTTGTTGTGTCAATTTTAAAGTTGATCAATTATAATCCCATTCTATCTCTTTCTTTGCTTGTTGGCTGTGTAGGGAGTCTGTGCCTCATGCACGTTTTATCTCGCCTGTTTTAGTTGAATATTTTGAGATATTAAACCTGGTAATAAAATGGGAGAAACGCAAAATATATTGACATTAACTACAAAACAAACAAACAGTGCTTACATTTTTAAAGTTTTTCTTATTTCTTGAATATTTGAAGATGTATTGTAATACTGCTTAAAGGGCTATCATGTGCCAACGAACAAAGACATCCCAGTGGACTTCAGGATCAGTCTACTGAAGAATGCTCCCAACCCGTCAGGAGTTCTCAGGTCAAAAGGTAACCTTCCATGCTCATCTGGGCCCAAGATTATAAAACTACGTTTGGAGATCAGTCTCAAATCTCAAGCATCTGATTGGCTGAAATGGCGACCAGTCGCCATTTCAGCCAATCAGATACTTGAGATTTGAGACTGATCTCCTGATTTAGTTTTAAGATCTTGGGACCTGCTCGTTACTCGTTTGATACATGATAATGCACCTACTGGGGAGCGAACCCGTACGGCGACAGCGCCTAGCCATGCAATGCCAATTGCTCTACCTATTGACCAAACCGGGACATCCCCCAAAACAAGTTTGATCGGATAACCCTGAAAACTAACATGATTTCTTACAATAGTTGAATTTGTTTTTTATTTCTTGAACGCATACTTGTCAAAAACGTATTTTTCTTATTTAAAATCTCGTGCCGAGTTTTGAGAGTGCACGTTCATTTTGAATATTAAATAGAGTGTGGTACTTACAAAATGTTTAAATATAAAGTTCATTTCTGATTCGCTATCTATCTCGAGATTCAAGTCGTAAAATCGCCTGATCAAAAGTAATCTCTACACAAAAAAATCAAGAACAGTAAAAATATCCAACCAATTTTCCCAGAATCTGATTGATAAGCAATGTGAAAGGTGGTTAGAAATAAAAATTGAATGTGTTTTGAACTAATCTGTGCATTTTGATATTTCTGGTGCATGAAGTGTTAAAGCCATTAATTTATATGGAAGCGTGCAAAAGTATAGATTGCGAAGATATGTATCTCATAGTTCTTCAAAGTTTTAAAATGTCAGATTTCTTTTTTTTGCTGCGTACCGTTATCTTTTTAAGAATCGTTTTTTTTACTTTGTGACGGGCAAATTGTGGAATATTATAGCTTGAGTTAATAAATGGTTCTTGGGTATATTCTTGTGTTTTCATTCAAATAAAATGGCTTAGTTGTTCACATAAGGTTCATACTGTAAAATTTCATAGCATTTAATCTTTATACGCTGAAATTTCAGCTTCATAAACTATGAAATTTCAGTGCATTTTAGGTTCATACTGAGAAATTTCATTCCATTTTTTAGCATCATACAGAAAAATTTCATTGCATTTTAGCTTCCTTATTGTGAACTTACATAACATTTTTGCATCATACAGAGACATGTCATGGCATTTTAGCTTCATACTGTGAATGTTCATTGCATTTTAGCATCATACTGTGAATTTTCATTGCATTTTAGCATCATACTGTGAATTTTCATTGCATTTTAGCATCATACTGTGAATTTTCATTGCATTTTAGCTTCAGGAGAGCCTCCACTAAACATGAGCTGTTCTGCATTTTTTGCTTTGAGAAATTGCATCGTGGAGGCAAGAAAGGACGCTGGCCAGACTGGCGATTTTGAGTTCAGTGAGTAAATATGGATGCCTAACGTTCACAAAAGTAACAAAATTTAAAATTAACACTCTTCTAAATTTCAATTTTTCGGGCACGTGTCCTTTGTGAAGAAAAAAATCAGAATTTTGTATAGCTTAAGTTACATTCACAGTTATTATCGTTCATGTTTTTTTCAAAACGCATAATAATTATGGTCAACGGGAAAAATGATTTCATTATTATTGGTATACTGTTCTGTCCATTGTCTTGCATTAACGTTATCAACAGAAGATCTTGCATACCCGCTAGGCGGCGTGGGCAGTAAGATGCATTTCCATTAATGCCGGTGAACAGGCTTAATCAACCCGATTTCATATTTGTTGTGTTCGGTGGTTTTCAACGTTCCATTTTCATCAATTATATATATATTTCAGATCCACCGGCGACGATAGAGAAGGTTCAGACAGCCTGCTTGGTTGATCCGTCGCAGTTTGCAATCTAAACATTTGATGCCATTGGACAACTTTTGTCTTATGACTTGTTATAACTGATTAGAGGTCACGTGATTAACAAGAAAGTCACGTGAGCGTAGAAAAAAACATATACTGTTACATACAAACCTGTTAACTATAAGTTTAGAGAGGAATATTTATATATCAAAATAAGAGTTTTGCTATTAAAAATCAATGTGTTAATAACGTGACTTTTCTTACCGACATTGTAATATATTTTGATTGTGATATATGAAGACGAGAAATGGGATGCCCAGTATTGTTTGAGGCATTATGCTATTCGTAATTATCTTAGTATTACAATGAACAAACCGACTCTATATGATTGAATGTCACGGAACAAATATCAGCGCAATACTTAATTTGATTGAATTTCAGACAATGTAACTATGATTTCAACGTCTTTCTAACGTTCTTTATGATTGATAATTTAATTCAGTAATGTACGGTGTTCTAATTAAGATAATTAAGTTTAGGAAACGAAAGTTTAGAGGGAAGATAGATGACTGTGAAATCAGATCTTTGTACTGGAAACTTATTGTTGAATATATATTCGATTGTATATACAGCCTTGTTCATAAATCTGGTGTAACCGCAAGTTTTTTTCAACAGATTGCTTTCTTAAGGTTACATACCACCAATTCAAATCCCATAGACTTCCATTATAACTTTTCAAAAGTTGTGAGTTTACTATTTGGTCAAAGCTTTAAAATCTTACTATTCTCAAGAGAACCAAACTAGAGACGATGTAAAGGCCAAATTCCACCATAGCATGACCGATAAACTTATTCGGCCTTTTAGCCAGAAGTGTATCATCCCAGTGTCTGTTGAACTTTTGTTTACATTCTGTAAATAATAGCTATGTTTAAAGTCAAATTTAATTTTTTTCAATTTCAATTTCACTTTTTTGTCTTCAAATTACTAAAAAATAATTATTTTTTCTTAAAATAATTTTCTTTTGAAATATTTATCTTCATTTTCTACCGGCAATCAAGCTTGACTTCCTGTTACTGTTCCCCAAATTTTCTGCACAAAATTGTTGATAGGCCGGATCACCAATATTGAGAGGTCTATAACCTAAACGGTTTTCTTCTGATTTGTGAATTACGTATTTCAAAGTTTAACCCTTTCCTCCATAGATACACCTTTATTGCAATGGTGACCAGTTTAGATCCAGATCAGCCGGCACATCTGTGCCATCAAGATCTAAACTGTTCACTTTTTGATTTGTTAGGTTATCTCTGACCAAAATGCGACCAGTGCAGATCCTGATCAGACAGCAAGGATGCACCGGCTGATCTTGATCTACACTGGTTGCACATGCATAAAAAGGTGTATATATGGAAGAAAGGGTTAAATATTGCTAAGAATGTTATGTTGCATGTTTATATATTTTATGCCCTGATGTGGTCATTTTTGTGTGAGTGAAGAAAAGAGAATATTTTTGGATAAATATTGTTTTGAAATATGTTTTCATGCAGGAGTATTGTTAGCATTGTTTTTCTCAATAACTTTGTAGACAAGCAATTATATACCATTAACCCTTTACTCCATCAGTGCGTCTTTATCACATGGGAGCAGTGTAGATCCAGATCAGCTGGCACATCCATGCCGTCTGATAAGGATCTTCAATTTTCGCTGTTTTAATATCTGACCAAGATGCGAGCAATGCAGATTCAGATCAGACAGAATGTTTGTGTGGCTGATCTGGATCTACACTTTTTGAACATGCATATAAATGCACATATATGGATTAAAGGGTTAAAGAATTTTTCAATTGGTTTTATTTATACAAAATCTTAATTGTTAATAGAAAGTTCTCAATGGCTTTTTGTCAAAGGTGATACAGGCCTTCTGAGACCTGAATATTTTAGCCTTGTCATGCAAAATGCTTACGAATACAATTGAACCTGACTTAGCAGTCTTCTGCATTCAGCAACCACCTGTCTTTAACAGGCAGTTTAAATATGTCCTAAACTAACATTTTGTTCTTTTTTACCTGTCTTAAGCAACCAGTTTTGTAACCATCTAGGGTAGCTGCTTAATACAGGTTTGACTGTATACAGATCTGCAAAGTTAAATCCAAATGTCTTTAAAAAATAACAATTATTTCTTGTGTATTTTTTCTGCAAATGACTGTTTATGATTGTAGATTGTATTTGAATGATGTTTTGTCCCATTGTGAAAGGCAATAAATTTAATAAATAACCACATGCACATGTATGATAACATTTTTTTCGCTTTCATGATTTTTTTTTGCAAGGTATGGCCAGTATATTGTGCAAGCCAGTGTCTGTTATGAAATGGGGCGCGCCACGGGAAAAGGTACCTTCGGACAGTTGACGTCAATCTTTGAAATGACGTCATAAATTTAAGGGCTCGCCACACTCCTTCCAATCCTATTCATCGATAAAAAGAAAATTATTAAAATCTCAATAACGGCAAAATTCCGTTAAATGAAACTTTGCACAAATGTATGTTATTAATCTATCTTTATTTTGCAGATGGTAAGACACGTTAGAACAGTAAAGAAAAATATAGCGAGATCTAAAACTTCCCTCAACTTCTATTTACATAAATTCACAAAAACTAAACAACACAAAACATCATTTTAAATGCCCACATGAGTAATATGATACTGACAACAATTTATTGTGTCCTCGTGACTTACATATGTAAACTTTATGAGATATTAGTAAAAGTGTGTTTGATTTTCAATTTTCTGGTCGCTTCCTGGTCGCGTAAACGGATGACAATCACTGATTTCTCTTTTAGTAGTTGAAAGATTTTAACAAAGTACACAACATTTTCTTGTCAGTAACATTGCACTCATGTGGGAATTTAAAATTATGTTTTGTATCTCTTAGTTTTTGTGAATTTATGTAAATAGAATTTTAAGGAATTTTAAGGTCTAGCTTGTTTTCTTTACTATTCTAACGTGTCTTACTGAATGCAAAATTAAGATACATAATTTTGTAACATTCATTTGTGCAAAGTTTCATTGAACGGCATTTTGCCATTATTGAGATTTTGATAATTTTTATTTTATCGATGAATAGGATTGGGAGGAGTGTGGCGAGCCCTTAAGCAGACGATGTTATTTATTATGCTTTGCGCGGTAAAAATACTATTTTATTGTCTAAATGTGTAACAAAATCACATTTTAGTTACAAGAAATTGATTTATAGTTGTAAGTAAGAACTAAATTTAGTGAGAACTAAAATATCACTAAAATTGACCGAAGGTACCTTTTCCCGTGACGTGCCCCAAATGAAACTAGTTGCCATTTATTTTAAAATTTAAATTGTTTTGTTTATGTTTACGAGTTTGGTCTTCACATGACACATTGTTAAATGCATGTAAAAGATGCTTCCTGAAATGTTCTGATCATCGCAGCAATATAAATGAGTAATACTATAAAATGTTGAATAAAATGAAGAATAACAAATAGTGTTCCTTTTATAAACTGATAATTATTTTTATTAATGCATCTCTTAACCCTTTATCCATGTATATAGATTTAATCGCATGTGCGATTAATGTAGATCCAGATCAGCTGGCATATTATGCATGAATGCAAAAGAACTCAAAGTCTTTAAAGAAAGTATGACAAATGTTTCTTCTACAGCCCAACCTGTGCTAAAAACCACTTGTAAACAAAGACCACATGTGGATAAAGACCAGATATTTTTGCCTCATTGACTGGCTGAATTAAAAATCAAAATCACCTGGCTTCAAATACTACTTTTGGGTTTTCATCTGAGTTGTCTTTGAAGACGGGTTTGACTGTATTTAAGAGATCTGACTATCTAAACATAATAATGTATATGCACTTGATTTGTTCTAATATTCAACGTTTTGTGATCTTATCAGCCCTGCGTCCCATTTTCATCTATTTGTATAAATACTAAATTCAAACGATCACTAGTCATACAGACGGACGAACAGGTTATCTGGACAATGGCGAGCAAAGAGATGTTTATCTCATGTCCCGTGTGTAAAACAAGGTAAGCATTTAATATTTTTAGTTGAAATAAATGAATTATACAGCTATACTGGCAATATCGTAGATTAGATTTAGCTTTATATACTACTCAAAATTTGATAGGGATCGCTTTCAGCTTTATACCGACTTATTGCTCCTACCAAATTTCAACCAATGTTCCAGTTCAACAGCTTGTCGGCTCATTCCTTTTTTGGCACAAATCCGATGTCAAATGAACAAATTTTCAGTCACGGCAAGTATTTATCGTTTCAACCTTATGGAAAGAATAAACACAATCTTTTAAGTGACCCATATCAAATTTTGAGTAGTATATGTTAGCATCTGTAAATAAATATATAAATAAAAATACTAAAGGATTGGATAATAAAAATGTAATTCACTATTGAATAATTTGGTTAAAACTATCGTATTATTTATTGTATTTTTAATCGTTTATTAAGCTGCATTAAATCTTTCTCAGAAAATTTTGCAATTTAGCAAAACTTAAAACCTCAATTTCCACTTACTTAATGAATACCGTACGGGAAGCATGCAAGATTTCCAAATATGGGGTTCGTTTGGGGCAAGCTTTGGGTAGATACTTGATAATTTCTGACCTAAATTCCCATGAAAATTAAACATTGGTGCCCAAATAGGGGTTTGAGAAACCCCACGCGTTGACCATGTATTTTCACAGTGTTTAGCTGCATACATATATAGGGTACTCAATCATTACTTTTACTTGAAAGACTGGATGTTTATGACTAAATTATTGCAAATATGAACGTTAGAAGGAGACATCTATAGGTGATTTTGGCATAAAATTGTTTGTTTCCCTACGTTTATCAACATACTCACCTTCAACACTATCTTATTCAAATTCTAAATTAACCTGAATACAACGTTGCAGTTGTTAAAACATTTCTCTATATTGCTTTATAAATCACTAATCATGTGCGTCAAAAAAGCAAATAAAACTAGTAAATGGCATATAGCAATATATATTTATATATTCATGTATATTCTTTGTGTAAAGCAAACTTTGATTGGTACAGTTTACTATAACATAAAACCTTAGCACAGTTAGAAGGTTTGACTACTTCACGGTTTTTCTCGTAGCTGAACTGTTTTAAACCAAAAACCGCTAATCTTCCGAATTTATCATTTCTTAGTTATTCGGTATATCCAGTCCACCTTAAGTAAGCTAGTTTCTGAACTCATAATCACCATATACATCGGGTTACAATGTTGTATTGATATCACATTGATATCACTTTTCCTATTTCTATCGCTGTTTACAAGGTATCTGGTCACACATCAGGACAAAAAAATAAGTGTTTTCAAATATCAAATTCTATAAGTTTGGCTGAAGAAGACATGCAAACAAAGAAAACGTGATGTAATATTCGTACAAAGTCAACACCAATCTCAAGCATCTGATTGGCTGAAATGGCGACCAGTCGCCATTACAGCCAATCAGATGCTTGAGATTTAAGACTGGTTTCCATTCTCAGTTTTATAACCTTCAGCCTTGGTCACAGATCACGACGAAAATAAGTGTTTTCAAATATCAAAATCTATAAGTTTGACTGAAGAAGACCTGTAAACAAATTAAACGTGATGTAATATTCGTACAAAGTCAACACAAAATTGAATATACATGTATTTAAAGCCGAAGAAGTTATTGCGTTACTAACGCAATAAAATTCTATCAACCTATCTTTCAATACTGCCTCACTCCTCTAATTGAGTATAATACTGGGCAGGGTGCTCGCCGCTGTTAGTAAAAGTAAAACTGGAAAAATGATTTCCAGGCATTAAAGGATCGAAAAGCAAAGGGTAGTTGTTAGAATGTTAAAAATAGTAGAGAGATTAAAGACGGTTAAAAACAAATGTTGTGTTTAATATTAATAGGAGGCCACTGTCTGCTTGAAAGATTCAAGACTATTGTCGCAACATGCGATGGTAACCTGTTCCACGGGACTTCGGTGTGGGGGGAAGAAGGAATATTTGAAGAAATCAGATTTAATATGAATTTGGCGGAGACTAAGGGTGTGCATCTGATTGGTTAACCTAGTTGAAGCCTCTAAGTAGGTTTGGGATGGAGTTAAAGATGGTGATAGATGTTGTAGAACATGACCAGTTCGGAATCAAGACGTCTCTTCTCAAGTGTGCACCTACCTAAGGTGTTCTGTAGGTCCGTTACGCTTGTATGTCGTGAATAGTCATTTTAACGCCGCTGGACTATCTCCAGCTTGTGTATGTTAACCTGAATATGAGAGGACCATACAGATGATGCATATTCTAGCTGAGGTCTGACGAGTGTATTATATGAAAGTGTTTTAACATTTTCATGTTTTGTTTTGTTCACTCACGACATGTCCTTAAGTCCGAAATTTCGAAAAAAAATCTTTTCTGTTTGTTCACTCAAACGCACATTGCAGAAAATTGATTTTTCGATATACAGAGTCACGTGATTGCATTTTTAAATGGCGAAACCAATTATTCTCTCGAGAAATGTCATTTCCACAGGCTATAGCTATTTTACAGAGCAATCGTTCTAATTGCCAGTGTAATAAAGAAATATTTTTTTATTATGCATTGTTGTTGTTGATGTATTATACGCCTTTTCAAGAAGGAAACTTGTATGTCACGTAACTGATTTGTTATCAATAATGTACAGTACTTGGTTCATTGTGAGTACGTGGGAAAGAAAGGTAAAGATAACACTATCTCCTCACAGCTCGACAAACATTGTCATTCTCTTAACTCCTTTCTACATAATTATATACACTTAAATTATGGCAAGGGCGAACAGTGTAGATTCACATCAGCCGGCACATCCGTGTTATTTGATCTGAATCTGCACTGTTCGCCTTTTAATTTATTAGTTTATTTCTGATCTACATAGAAAGTTTCACGAATTTAGCTTTGATAAGTTTGTGTTATGCCAGGAATTAGATTAAGTGTGGTATTTTTGCTGATTTTGTTGACATATCAACCAAAAAAGTAAAATAATCTAGTTGCATAATATTCTCACAGCCTTCATACTTTTTGAGGGATCCAGTTTTATAGACGGACGGACAGATAGACGGACGGCGGGTAAACATAAAAGTCCTTTACGTTGGAGTCGTAAAGGGACTTAATTACCAACAAAGAAATTTTAAGTAATGTACCAGTTACTTCCCTTAGCAATTTAAACGCAATATTTGAAAATAAGTTTTAATTGTTTGATAATCGATATATGCATATTTTACACAGCTTGTACGCTGTTTTATTTTAGTGCACATGTAAACTATTTCCGCCTGATTGGTTTCAGTCATGTTGCACCGGGCAAGGCTCAGGCCGACCGGACGTTTGTATCCACGTGCGAACACTGCGGACACTTCTTCAAGTTCCGTTCTGTGGCTCCATTCAAATCGACCGTTTCGTTTACTGTCAACGGGAAACAAGTAACTGGTGAGTAGAAATATGAAAGTTGTTGATTTCATAGAAAGGCTTTCATTAGTAGGGGTGGGGTGTGATGGGGGAATGGTTGTTGACTGATTGATCAATGCACTATTATAGCATGTACGCACGAAGTTCACGAAAGAAACGTTTCTTTCCTAAACTTGCGGCGAAACGGATATACTTGTTTGTTCAAATTAAACAGTACTTTTTGTCCGCAAAACTTTATTATGTTCTTGTTGTTTTTTTCAGTTGGCAATGAGTTTAGCGTATCTGCCTCCCTCAGTGATTACTTACGACAGACACGACTGTCTCTGGGAACCAAAGTTTTCTGTAAACAAGGCGGATGTGGGGTGTGCATCGTGGTCGCCAAGATGCCATTGAATCCGAACAGTCAACCTGTGATCGCCAACATCAACTCGGTACGTATGATGAAATATCACTAAATTGTTCATTTTCAAGATCCTTAGGTTGACAAAATTTAATACAGTTAACAACACGAGTTTGAACCCGGCTTTGGTTGAGATCAAAGAAACACCGGCGCAGCTATGGCTAACTGGGTACCGAGGTATTATTTAATTTCGCGGGTATCAAATTTCGCGCATAAAATATGGCATTTTCGCGAGACCACCCGATTGTAAAGACCGCTTTTATAGTCCAGTCCCAGGCGTGGTCTTAATAGCGAGGTTTTACTGTATTAGCCATCTTATTCTACAGTGCCTGTGCCCCCTGTTCATGTGCGATGGTTGGGAGATTACCACCACGGAGGGTCTGGGTTCGAGCAAAACCCAAATGCACAAGATACAGTCTACACTGGCGTCTTACGGGGGTACCCAGTGCGGGTATTGTAGCCCTGGACATGTCATGAATATGTATGGGTGAGTCTCTATCCTCTTCGCTTTGATGTTTTTTGCATTCCTTTAGGTACTTTATGTAGAATCTTGCCTTTCTATATCAATTTATATTCGTGTATTACATAAATAATGGCTGAAATTAAAACAAAAAAATCTGCCAATTTTATTTTCGTTAATTGCATTTCTTGTAGAAATACACAATTTCGATTTTGATTTTTCATAAGGTCGTTTCTTGTAAAATCGGCTCACGTGGTTACTATAGATATCAATCCACTTGACTATATATTTGCCAGACCACGTACAGATTCGTTGAGATATGGGCTGGGCGGCAATCTGTGAAATGTTGTTTTTTCCGACTTCGTCGTCAGCTAAGACGTCGGCAAATAATAATATCGGGCAGTGAATTTTCGTAAACCTTAGAGCTGAATAAAATCTTTCTAATAAAAAATCGAATGAAATGTTAAGTCTTTTACAGCTTAACAAAAATGTCTTACCTCAGCATCCAGAAGATACAGTTAATACAGTTAATTTTGCATAAAATTTATAGATGAAATATCTGTAAAATAATATTATTGAAACAGGGTTGTTCTAATGAAAAATGACAAAACTTTAAATGCAGTGTCAGGGTTTACCTTAAAAATATATTTATGATAAAACTGAAATCATCTTGAACATTTCTTACGTTTCTGGGTTGTTGTTTTTTCTTTTCAGAAAACGTCACAACTGAAAATTGTAGTTGTTCTTGTTGTTGTTGTTCTTGTAGTACAATGATCTTTTTAACAATCGAATCTCTATCATAAAACTAGATATTTTATTCCCATCTGAACTCACATGTGAGACATATATTATATTTATATAATGTATGCCACATAAATATGTAGCAAATATTAGGCATTCCTATAAATAGAAATATTGTACCTATTTATTGCTGAAGAAGTCGAATAAATTAATAGCCCTGACTATGTTTGGCATTTATATTAAATACACATTGTTAAATTGCTTCGAGCAATCCTTCTGAATTCCATGAAGTAAGACGTTCATATTATCGGCGGCATTGACATCTATATACAATGTAATACAGCTAGCTGGGATATTCTTAGCTTTAGATTTTCATATTATTAGATCTTGCTCATGCTGGTTTCAAGTTAGATTTACATGTTTGCGTAAAATCATGGGTCGCTTATTTGCACTCAGCAAATGGCTACACGTTATGTGCAAAATGAACAAAAACAAAAATACTTGTAGGTTAACTGAATATAACACAAATACAGCCACGTTTGTAAGAATATGGCTTTTGAATAATTACACCTAAATTACCTATTATTACCTATTTAATTTTCAACCGCTGTTAAAACATAATTCGCCATGAACTGCAAGAGCTTTAAAAAAAAAGAAAGTAGTATGTTCATGTCAAGGCCCAAATGTATACTGGCCAAAAGTCAGTTTATGTGTCTAAATACAGTCGTTACTAATTTAAAAAAAAAGATATTATTGGGCTATTACAATTGATTAGTATTCGCGTGTGTATGTAAATAGAATTTTAAGAATGTTAAGGTATAACACTATTTTGCGAAAATGTTCTAACATTTCTTAATGTATGTAAAATAAACATACATAAAATAACATTTATTCGTGCAACGTTATTTTTCAATGGTATTTTGCCGTCAGAAAAAGTATGAAGTTTTTTATTGATGAAAGTTCAATGAAGACTGTGGAAGGAAGGCCCTTATCCTAAAATAAAAAGTACACTTTTAATTCTGTATGCTTCTACTTCCGAGAATCGAACCTGATCAGGCAGAATGGTTGGTTCTCCGTTATTTTGCGGCTTAACCAAATGAGCTATTCGGGTCCCTGTCATTGATTGTACTACAAAAGAAATACATTCCAGATATTATAATGCAAGTTTTTGAATTAAGTCCCTTTATTTAAAAAAATCCATCATATTTCAAGAGAAATCAGAGAAAAAGGTTATTAATTCTAACTATTCTCAATTATTTTTCAAAATTGTATTTACAAATAGTCTAGTCTTTCAAAAAAAACACGAAAGAAAACACCACAAGGAAAGAGGGCATTTGAAAGTGATATTGTTTTGATATAAGAAGGCATTTTAACCTTTTTTTCACTTCAGAACAGGGAACGACTGAAGGCTCTTAGATGAGTTGGGTGATCGCACCCTTCTTCCTTACTTATTCGAAATCCTCCATCCCAGTTATCTCGGTTTGGCGGTGGGAGTTCACCCTCCTCTGGGAGGGGAGTGGGAGTAACCTCCTCGAGTTGGGGACGGGGTTGTTCCCTCACCCTCCCCCAGTGGGAAGGGGTTCCCTCCACCCCCCCAGTGGGAGGGGGTTCCCTCCACCCCCCCAGTGGGAGGGGTTCCCTCCACCCCCCAGTGGGAGGGAGTTCCCTCCCCCCCCCCCAGATAAGCCGGCACGTTTGATCTGTCTGGGCTGGATCTGTGCTGGTCGCATCTTGGTCAGAAATAACCCAACGAATAAAAAAGCAAACAGTGTAGGTCCTGTTCAGATGGCACATATGTGCCGGCTGATCTAGATATAAACTTTAATCGATGTAGACATTATATTTTATTTACACACCAGACTGATGCAGCAGTACCCAACACTGACCCCACAGGATGTCGAGGACAACTTTGAGGGGAATCTCTGCAGATGTACAGGTAAATAATGTAAAACATCTCCATATATATAGAGGCCACCTTACTGGTATTTAATGAAAATTTCACAGAGCACATATCATCAATTACCGTTTTTGATAAATCACAATGTGTTTTCTTATGAAAAGTGTTGCGGATATGATGTAGCTTCATACATGTAGTTTCGATGTGTCTTGTGTTTTTGTGGATAAAATGACCCTTTTGCTTTTCGTCAGTTACTATACATGTGTGGATGTTAATATATTAATAGAATAGGCTACATACAGGACGTTTTATAGTTTATAACAGTTAAATATTTAAGCAACATGTATAATTTAAGGTTATCGGCCGATCCTAGATGCTATGAAGTCTCTTGTGTCTTCAAAGGACCTTGACATTGAGGTAAGTGGTTGAAATCCTATTAAAAGCTGCCCTGTCACAGAAATACCAAACAGCTGCTTTTTTCCGGAATTACCATTTAATGTTTCTATGTCGCAGATATCTTCTTAAAAGATGCTCTGTCACAGAAATCACGTTTACTACAACTCTGTAAAAATACCATTAAAAGCTGATCTGGCACTGAAACCCAATTAAAAGCTTCTCGGTCACAGGAATCCATTAAAAGTTGCTATTTCACAGAAAACAATTAAAGGTTGCTCTTTCACATAAAACCATTAAAAGTTACTCTGTCAAAGGAATCCATTAAAAGTTGCTCTGTCACAGAAATACCATAACAACTAATCTGTCACAGGAATCCATTTAAAGTTGTTTTGTCACATGAATCCATTAAACTTTGTTCTGCCGCCTAATCCATTGAAAGCGACTGTCACAGGAATCCATTTAAAGTTGTTTTGTCACATGAATCCATTAAACTTTGTTCTGTCTCTCAATCCATTGAAAACGATTCTGTCACAGGAATCTATTTAAAGTTGTTTTGTCACATGAATCCATTAAACGTTGTTCTGTCACTTAATCCATTGAAAGCGACTCTGTCACAGGAATCCATTAACAGTTGTTTTGTCATAGAATCCATTAAAAGCTGCTCTGTCACAGAAATCCTTTTAAAAGCAAGCTGCTCTGTCACAGAAATCCAATTAAAAGCAAGCTGCTCTGTCACAGACATCCATTACAAAGATGCTCTGTCACAGAAATCCAATTAAAAGCAAGCTGTTCTGGCACAGACATCTATTACTAGCTGCTCTGTCACAGAAATCCATTAAAAAGTGGTCTGTCACAGAAATCCATTAAATCTGCTCTGTCACAGCGATTTGTTTGATAAAGCAATACATAACAGTGCTCCGGAGGCGATATAGGTCAGTACTGAAAGAAGAAGAAGAATCACAGGGTTATGTGTGCTTGAGGTTTACATTTTGTATTCTCACCATCTACTTGTATTAAAATATGAAAACGGATTGGGTCACCTCGAAGGCGGAATTAAACATGGCACACCCATTCTTTGCCATACTTAACTGGGTAGTTTGCTGTGCTAGATACAATCCCCATTTCGAGTCGATTTATTTTTCGTACATACCATGATTTCCGCTTTCAACTACAGCAGGGGCGTTACGCTGCTAACTAAATACCGGACGAACAATAAAAACAACAGCAACAACAACACGATAAAATCGGGTACTTAAATCATACGAAAAATGAATTTAATCAATTTATATAACAGATAGGCCGCTGAATAAAAACATGTGTGTGGAAACCTGCCAACAAACAATTCTGAAGCTTAATTATAAGTTAATAGGTCCTGGATATTTGCAGTTGGCTTACCTGATCACCATATTTTACTTTTTATACCATTAATTAAAAAAATTTAAATTCACACATTTTCAGGATCTGTCGGCGAGGCTATGCAAAACTACCGGCAAGGCTTGTTCGTCAAAGTCTGGGTCTTGTGGCGGAACGTGTTCTAGCACCGATCCTCGAGCTCTACAGATTGTGTTTAGTGATACAAGATGGCAGAAGCCGACCAGTCTGACGGAGTTGTACCAAATGCTGGCTCAGACTACAGGACAGAAAGTTCGAATCTGTGGAGCCAACACTGGAACAGGTGAGCATTATCCTACCGGCTGTCTGTTTGAAAGAATTATGTGAAAATGGTTTTATGTTTTGCAATACATATTTTCTTTTTGAATTATAAAATAATCCATGCATAACAAATTCATGACATAATTATGAACATATTACCGAATAGACTTTAACCGAAATAGCACGTAATCCGTATGCAGATTACTCTACTATTATTTAAAATCGAATTTATTTATACACCATGTATTTGTGTTAAATACATTTTATGATAAATGAGAAGTCAAGTCAAATAAAAATTAAACCCAACGAATATATTTTTTTATATTCTAGGCTACTTTTATGAAGAAGCCATACAGAACTTTGACGTCATCATCGATGTTTCTGGAATTCCGGACTTGTACACGAACACACACGATGTGAGTTTGGGCCACCCTTAATTTATTTCAAAACAACTTAGAAAAAACAAATGAATAACCAGTACACCTAGGAAACGTATTTTCATGTAGATTTGATAACGATATGAATAGAGACCATTCCCCCCCCCCCCCAAAAAAAAAAAAAAACAAAAAAAAAACAACAACATTATTTTATGAACTTTACGTTCAAAATAAGCACATATAAGAGCCAGTGTTGACATTACTGTTTAGCGCGCGCATTATATTTGAAAAAGCTAAGAAAGCAACAAGGGGTGCATAATTTGTATTTGTAAGGATTCCTATTACTTGTTCCAAATCTAACATTTGTCCATAACTATTCCTTTTTAAGGGAATAATTTTTTTCTGAACAAAATGAAATTACAAAATGGAAAAATAACTATCAAAAAGTTGAAAGTTAAAATCGCAGGCAAACTTTATTTTTACTGCATATTTAGGCAGTGGTTTTAATTTGCAGCAAAAATGAAGGACCGAAAGCAACCAATGTTGTTTAAATTTATTAATTATGGCTTAATTATAATATTAGTATACCAATGAAATATGTTGGTCTCATTTGAAAAACCGTCACAATATTTACCCATCTTCCAAGCACAAAACAGACGAGACGACCAGCCTTTTGTTAATTAAATTGTTAAGCTCTTTCATTTCAGAGGCCAAGCCAGACCTTCACGTTGGGAAGCAGTTGTTCTCTGACGAATTTATTGGACATTTTTAAAACCCAGTCTGCCAAGCCAGGGGACAATGGTAACTTTGCAGAGCTCAAGAAATATATGTACAGGGTCGCTTCATCACCCATTCGAAACGTAGGTTGTTTATATCACTTACTGATTAAATTTACACACGAGTTTTAATAATTAATGGCATTGCTAACATTTTATTTGCATTTAATGTTTTTAACTGATTAACATTTACTTCAGCTTTAAGTGTCATCTTCAGTGACGGTCTGATCCCCATATTGCAGTTTATTGCTGCATATAATTTTACTGAAATCATGTATTAATTCAGTGAAAAGTTTAATCTTCTTGTATTGCGTTAGCTTCGAATCGCCGAAAGCCGAAAGTCTGTTAAATAGCTAAATGCTAAATGTTCAATAGTTGAAACTGTATTCATTCCGACTTGTGCTAAATGTTTCTGCTTTTGTTTTAAAAAGCTTTTCTTTTCAATTTTACGGTGCACCCTTGCACGAAATTAGATTGTTTCTAATTCTAATTTTGCCAGATGGACAAGACAAAGGACACCATTGACTTACAAACTTACGAAACTTGTATTTGATATTTCAGCTTAAATGTTTATTCATAATCTAGATGATTTTTTTAAACATTCGTTGGCAGGATGGGATGCAAGGTTACCAAAAATCGGGTATGTTTGGGACATTCACGATAATTTCGAACTTTATGACCAAATCGAAATAATAATTATATATTGCCGTCCAAAAAGGTGGTTCAAGCAATCACGCTGAGCTCTCTCTAGATCTGCCCTTAATGCGCATCAATACGACATTTGGTAATTTGGTACTACCACGATTTAAAACCTTTGTATTACAGAGAGGTACATGGGCCGGAAATCTTATGTTGAAAAATAAACATCCCGAATTTCCGTCAGACGTATTCAACATGTTCACAGTCCTTGCCGCCTCTTTGACCATCGGCAAGTATATCGAATAAAACAACAGTGGTATTATTATACATGTATATCGCAAGTGATAAATTTTCAGGTATTTCGCAAAAGGTTAAAAGCTTGAAATTTCAACCGATGAAACACATAAAATTAAAACTTTATGTCATTTATAGGGCGGCGCGAAATTAAATGATTCTATCGTTACCAAACAATCCCATTTAAGTAAAATTTGAAATCAATTTCAAAAGTTTGACAAGACTACCAATATTTACTAAAAAAAGTATTATGTAAATTGATAGTGCCTCTAGCTGGGAGCGAACCCGCACCGTCACGGCGACAGCGCCTAGCCCTGCAATTCCTGCGACGCAATCGATTGAGCTAACCGGGACAACCCCAAAAAAGATGCTACAGTTTTTCATAAAAATATTTTCTATTACAACAATATGGAAATCCTTACCTATAAATAGGTCAGACCCCTCAGAATGTTGTCACCTGTGACGCTTTCTTCAAAACCGACATGACTGGAAAATGTCTGACCAAAGCCACTTTCAAGGAGTTTGGACCAAACGATGTTGTTGCCTGTTTCAAGGTCATGCCAAGGTCACAGGTCAGTGGATTTAATGCTTCTTTTAATATTAGCCGACTGCAGAAGTAAAGTTCACTCCAGAAGAAAAGAATATAAAGCGCCCAGTACGCTCTCATGTTAATAATAGTACTATAGCAATTGCATGCGATTTCATAATTTTAAACTCGGATCCAATCCGTTAAGTCCCATTATTTGCCGTTTTGCGCCAGTGCAGCAGTCCCTTCGTCCAGATTGATTCTTTCGTCTCCGTAGTCTCCAGACTGTTTTTAAAGCGATATTTACATTTACGAGGCATGTAAACTACTCATTCACCAGGCAGCAACGGCGTTTTTAAATAAAGATAATCCTTCATATTGGTTTAAACACAAAAACTAACGAAATACATGGGGGCTAAATAATCGTTACCTACTCATAGAATGTTGCAAGATCATTAACACTGACAAATAATTTCGAATGTAAAATTAGGGTAGTGAAGAATCTCAGTTATGAATAAAACACAACTTAATAGCGTTGTCACTGAACTTTGTTTTTGTATTTACTAAGAATTGCTTGGCGCATGTAAATGGTGCTTTCCGGTGTGCTGTCGATAAGGTTCGTGGGTTCCTTATAACCAGCCAACCGATAATTTCCATCGGCGGTATCAGCAATACATTCGTAAGTATCTGTTTGAAAATAAAATTATTTTGACTGGTCTTTATTACGACTGCGAGTTCGACACTAAAGCCGTCCACTGTAAAAGAACATACTTTCACTTCATCCTCTGCCAGCTATAGTAAGACTCTGACAGAGGCTGATCATTGCGGCATTATAGCTTTAGAGCCAGAGAAACTGGAAATTAAAAGGGAACGTGTTAAGATAGAAAAGAATAGACTCGACATTAAACATGAGCACTTACATGTTGAAAGAATATCTTGCTATCCTTGCTATCGTTGAATGGCTTTCTATGCGATCTATTTTATAACCAGCTAGCATAGAATGAAGAAAATTGATCCCTTTTTTACATGAAAATGTAAAGTATGATTATTTTTTTAATTTGAAGTAAATTGTGTTCGGTAGTTTTGAAGGCATGCTTCGTACCAACTATCACCAGCTATCGCATCTATCCCAGTTATACTTTTGATAGCCGGATAAAGCAGCGGCTACATTAACGGAAATAACTGCTTTAAAACAGGGTACTATTATTATGGCATTTTAACACCATGCTAAAATGTTTTGCATCTACAAGTCCATTGCAGTATTACTGAATAAATGCGGTCAATTTGATTAAATAGCCATATGCTCGTGATTTCATTTTTTTACGTTTCGGTTTCTTTCATTATTAACTTATTGTAAAGAAGATGTTAAAACGTTCTTCATTTAGCACAACAGCTTGCATGATCATTTGTTTTCGCGTAAACAAAGACTTAAAGTTGTACATCTGTATGCATGTTTGTTCAAAATATTCAATATTCTTCTTTAACAATATTTTTTAAACGTTTAGTATAATGTGCGTGCTGTGTGTTATTTCTTTAATAAAGAAGGTCACAAGATGATATAAATAAAAATGTCAACAAAAGTGATAAAGTGCTATATCAACAGTTGCATTAATGATTAGTTGTTTTTGTGTCGCCTGCGATAGCAGGTAAAAACATAGGGATTCTTTTGTCCGGTATGTTCGTGAAGTTGGCCGCCTAGCAGCCAAGCAGCGTGAAGTTGGCCGCCAAGCAGCCAAGCAGCCAAGCAGCGTGAAGTTGGCCGCCAAGCAGCCAAGCAGCCAGGCAGCGTGAAGTTGGCCGCCCAACAGCCTAGCAGATACTTTGGCTGCTGTGAAACTTTGGCTGTTGAGCTGCTGTGGTGGCTGGAAAAAAGTTCGCTGCTGAGCTGCTGTGGCGGCTGGGATACTTTGGCTGCTGGGAAAAGTTGGCTGCTGGAATACTTTGGCTTCTGAGCTGCTGTGGCGGCTGGGAAAAGTTGGCTGCTGGGCTGCTGTGGCGGCTGGGAAAAGTTGGCTGCTGGAATACTTTGGCTGCTGAGCTGCTGTTGCGGCTGAGAAAAGTTGGCTGCTGGGCTGCTGTGGCGGCTGGGATATTTTGGCTGCTGGGTAAAGTTGGCTGCTGGAATAGTCTGGCTGCTGCGCTGCTGTGGCGGCAGTGAAAAGTTATCTGCTGGGCTGCTGTGGCGGCTGGGATTCTTTGGCTGCTGGGAAAAGTTGGCTGCTGGAATAGTTTGGCTGCTGCGCTGCTGTTGCGGCTAGGAAAAGTTGGCTGCTGGGCTGCTGTTGCGGCGGGGAAAAGTTGGCTGCTGGAATACTTTGGCTGCTGAGCTGCTGTGGCGGCTGGGAAAAGTTGGCTGCTGGGTTGCTGTGGCGGCTGGGAAAAGTTGGCTGCTGGAATACTTTGGCTGCTGAGCTGTTGTGGCGGCTGTGATACTTTGGCTGCTGGGAAAAGTTGGCTGCTGGAATACTTCGGCTGCTGAGCTGCTGTGACGGCTGGGAAAAGTTGGCTGCTGGGCTGCTGTGGCGGCTAGGAAAAGTTGGCTGCTGGGCTGCTGTGGCGGCTGGGAAAAGTTAGCTGCTGGAATACTTTGGCTGCTGAGCTGTTGTGGCGGCTTTGATACTTTGGCTGCTGGGAAAAGTTGGCTGCTGGAATACTTTGGCTGCTGAGCTGCTGTGACGGCTGGGAAAAGTTGGATGCTGGGCTGCTGTGGCGGCTGGAATACTTTGGCTGCTGGGAAAAGTTGGCTGCTAGAATAGTTTGGCAGCTGCGCTGCTGTGGCGGCTGAGAAAAGTTGGCTGCTGGGCTGCTGTGGCGGCTGGGATTCTTTGGCTGCTGGGAAAAGTTGGCTGCTGGAATAGTTTGGCTGATGCGCTGCTGTGGCGGCTGGGAAAAGTTGGCTGCTGGGCTGCTGTGGCGGCTGGGATACTTTGACTGCTTGGAAAAGTTGGCTCTGGAATACTTTGGCTGCTGAGCTGCTGTGACGGCTGGGAAAAGTTGGCTGCTGGGCTGTTGTGGCGGCTGGGATACTTTGGCTGCTGGGAAAAGTTGGCTGCTAGAATACTTTGGCTTCTGAGCTGCTGTGGCGGCTGGGAAAAGTTGGCTGCTGGGCTGCTGTGGCGGCTGGGAAAAGTTGGCTGCTGGAATACTTTGGCTGCTGAGCTGCTGTGACGGCTGGGAAAAGTTGGCTGCTGGGCTGCTGTGGCGGCTGGAATAATTTGGCTGCTGGGAAAAGTTGGCTGCTGGAATAGTTTGGCTGCTGCGCTGATGTGGCGGCTGGGAAAAGTTGGCTGCTGGGCTGCTGTGGCGCCTGGGATACTTTGGCGGCTGGGAAAAGTTGGCGGCTGGGAAAAGTTGGCTTCTGGGCTGCTGTGTCGGCTGGGATACTTTGGCTCCTGGGAAAAGTTGGCTGCTTGAAAAGTTGGCTGCTGAGCTGCTGTGACGGCTGGGAAATGTTGGCTGCTGGGCTGTTGTGGCGGCTGGGAAAAGTTGGCTGCTGGAATACTTTGGCTGCTGAGCTGCTGTGACGGCTGGGAAAAGTTGGCTGCTGGGCTGCTGTGGCGGCTGGAATAATTTGGCTGCTGGGAAAAGTTGGCTGCTGGAATAGTTTGGCTGCTGCGCTGATGTGGCGGCTGGGAAAAGTTGGCTGCTGGGCTGCTGTGTCGGCTGGGATACTTTGGCTCCTGGGAAAAGTTGGCTGCTTGAAAAGTTGGCTGCTGAGCTGCTGTGACGGCTGGGAAATGTTGGCTGCTGGGCTGTTGTGGCGGCTGGGAAAAGTTGGCCGCTGGAATACTTTGGCTGCTGAGCTGCTGTGACGGCTGAGAAAAGTTGGCTGCTAGGCTGCTTTGGCGGCTGGAATAATTTGGCTGCTGGGAAAAGTTGGCTGCTGGAATAGTTTGGCTGCTGCGCTGCTGTCGCGGCTGAGAAAAGTTGGCTGCTGGGCTGCTGTGGCGGCTGGGATACTTTGGCTGCTGGGAAAAGTTGGCTGCTGGAATAGTTTGGCTGCTGCGCTGCTGTGGCGGCTAGGAAAATTTGTCTGCTGGGCTGCTGTGGCGGCTGGGAAAAGTTGGCTGCTGGGCTGTTGTGGCGGCTGGGATACTTTGGCTGCTGGGAAAAGTTGGCTGCTAGAATACTTTGGCTTCTGAGCTGCTGTGGCGGCTGGGAAAAGTTGGCTGCTGAGGTGTTGTGGCGGCTGGGATACTTTAGCGGCTGGGCTGCTGTCGCTTAATTGAAGTTAAATAATGCTTTTAAAAATTTCTCACGTCAGACTTCTATTGGGTAGCCTAGTATCCTAGCAGTCAAGCACCCTAGCAGCCGGAAAGCGAGAAGTTTAAGACTTTACGTAGGTAATGTTATAACGTTATTTTATATTATCATATCATTAAATTAACGCATTTCTTTCGATATTTCATGTTCTAGTACATATTTTAGAAAATTAAGTTAATTGAAATTAAAAAAAAAATGAAATACACGTTCAAAAAAACAACAAGAAATTTGATTAAACGAATTATTACGTCAGTTTCATTCAGAAGGAAGACTTTGATTCGGCAGCCTAACAGCGGAGTAGACTGGCAGCCTAGCAACCTAGCAGCCTAGCTGTTTGGCAGCGAAAAGTTTAAAACTTCACGTAGGTGATGTTATAATATATTTGTCAGTCTACCATCCTAGAAGCAGATGGTTCAGACTTAAAATCATCATGCCATCATTTAAAAAAAGTACTTTACCGGTATTTCATGCTCTTTTATTTTTCAGAAATAAAATGCGAGATTTGAAAATAAAATAGCCATGTTGACATTCGCGATACAAACAAAAGAACATAGTAAAATGAGCGAAAGCAATTTACGGGCTATAGCGAACGCATATGAAATGTGTCTGTTGGAGTTGGAAGAGCAACAGATCAGTTCCAGGAGAATGTAGAAAAAATAATGGGTGTATTTGATTTGTCGATGTCAGATTAGAACTATTTGAAAAAGAAAAATGTTATAATAGAATCGAAAAACACCTAAAAGTGAAAGAAAAATATTAAATCAACGATATTTGACTTTAACTCGATTTCATAAAAATGCATTCATTTCACAACTACGAGAAGACAAAAGCGTCAATACAAGTTAGAACAGTAAAGAAAAATAGTTTAACCTTAAAAATCCCTTAAATTCTATTTTCAATCAAACACAAAAAAAAGAATCATCGCAAAACAAATACAGTTTAAATACCCAAATGATTAAGAAGATACTGACAACAATATGTAAGGTCCTTTTATTTCTCATAAACAAATTTCTTTTCTTTTTAAATTCTTTTCTCGCATTATAACAACTTTGGTCAAACCATATTGCCTGTATATTTACTTGTTTGTTATTGTGAGTATATGTATTATTGGAGTTGTAAATTTTTGTACAACCAAAGACTTTTATCCCGTTTTCATTGATGAGGTTAGTAAATAATGTCACCGTATTATTTATGTTTTGATAGCTAACCGTATTTGCGAAGGCGTCCAGCTTAATACTTTTGTATAATAATAACCCCGCCCTAAACGAATTTATGCGCGAGTCATCCCATTTAATTCATTGCTCGGGACTACTTTCGGCATCACGTGGCCTTGTAGGCGTTGGTTTTCTTCCAATAGGAATAATGCGGAGTGATCTGAAAATTCGTCCAGTTCTTCGACCTTGAAGTATGTCACACAAAAAAAGTCGTCGTAAGATAGTAACAAATAATCTACTGTGCTTGAGCCCTTACTGCTATGAAACATTTATTCGCCTACGTGTCCGTCTGACAAAAGTCTTCCGTTTGCGATTATTAAATTGGTAGCTGAACATAAAGATAGCAATTTTTTACCTTGCAAGTCTAACATTTTATTTTTGTTTACTCGGGTTGGAATGGTTGGAATATCATGTTGATATAACAATAATTCTTCATTTAAAAACCTATCATATTCAATAAAGTCTTAAAAATTTCAGGTTCTACTATTCAAATCTCCAAGTATATCATAATTTTACCAGATCCTTGATAGTTTTCGATGCTTATTCAATTTCTTCATAAAAATCGATATCGAATTTGTTAAGTACAGTAGAATTATGTGGTGGTAAATAAACAAAACAGAAATAGACATCTTCAAAATAGAATAAATACTTTGGCTGCTGGGAAAAGTTGGCTGCTGGAAAACTTTGGCTTTTGGGCTGCTGTGGCGGCTGGGATACTTAAGCTGCTGGGAAAAGTTGGCTGCTGGAATACTTTGGCTGCTGAGCTGCTATGGCGGCTGGGAAAAGTCGGCTGCTGAGCTGATGTGACGGCTGGGATACTTTGGCTGCTGAGCTTCATTGGCGGCTGGGATACCTTGGCTGCTGGGAAAAAGTGTCTGCTGGAATACTTTGACTGCTGAGCTGCTCTGGCGGCTGTAAAAAGTTGGCTGCTGGGCTGCTTTGGCGGCTGGGAAAAGTTGGCTGATGTTCTAGATTATGTACTCTGTACTTGTCTTGCATAAAATATATTGTCATTGTCATTGCTAATAAACAAGTTATAGTCGAAATTTCGTACTCTTCAATTTTACCGTTGCACCATTCTTTAGTCAACTGATACATAGAGGTATTAGGGTGGTCTTTGTGTCGTAAAAATGATATTATTGCTCGTTATTAATGTTTATACATTTCATCAACCATATCTTTGGCAATACTAATAAATACTGTAGAATCTCGAAAATAAGCGCATAATCGAAAATACGCGCTTACTGAAAATAAGCCCATATGTCTTACAGAAAACTAATACCTAAAAATAAGCGCATATCCGTCCCTTGAGTTAAAATCTATCCCAAAAATAAGCGCATACCCAAAGTATTATAGTTTTCAATGTTTGTTTGGTAATATTTATGTTGCTTGAAGTAATATGTTTTGCATACGCAGTGTGTCATAAAATAACTAATGGACGAAACTCCAAATAAAAATCTCCAAACAACTCGGAAATCTTACAGCAAAGAAACAAAGTGATGATCAATTGTTGTAAATTTGTAAATAAACTTGCCTTTCCAAACACGTCTTTCCTCTTCAAAGAGGGTAATAGTGTTTTGGTAATGTCTGATGAATGCGTGTCTATAAAAGTGTGTTTTTTTTCAAAAATCAGCGTATATTCCGTCAATCTAAGCTATAAGCGCATATCAAATATTAGCGCATATTCAGCTATAAGCGCAGCGTATACGCTTATTTTTGTGATTCTACAGTATATTAGAATAAAGGCTTCAAAAGACACCTGGAAATAAATTCAGACTTACACTGAACGCGAAACAAATTTTAACAATGAGGAAGTAAGCGCATGATGAAACTTTTCCCAGCCGCTACAGCAGCCCAGCAGCAAACTTTTCCAAGCAGCCAAAGTATCCCAGCTCAGCAGCCAAAGTATTCCAGCAGCCAACATTTCCCAGCAGCCAAAGTATCCCAGCCGCCACAACAGCCCAGCAGTCAACTTTTCCTAGCCGCCACAGCAGCTCAGCAGCCAAAGTATTCCAGCAGCCAACTTTTCCCAGCAGCCAAGGTATCCCAGCCGCCACAACAGCCCAGCAACCAACTTTTCCCAGCCGTCACAGCAGCTCAGCAGCCAACGTATTCCAGCAGCCAACTTTTCCCAGCCACCACAGCAGCCCAGCAGCCAACTTTTCCAAGCCGCCACAGCTGCGCAGCAGCCAAAGTATTCCAGCAGCCAACTTTTCCCAGCAGCCAAAGTATCCCAGCCGCCACAACAGCCCAGCAGCCAACTTTTCCCAGCCGTCACAACTCAGCAGCCAAAGTATTCCAGCAGCCAACTTTTCCCAGCAGCCAAGGTATCCCAGCCGCCACAACAGCCCAGCAGCCAACTTTTCCCAGCCGTCACAGCAGCTCAGCAGCCAACGTATTCCAGCAGCCAACTTTTCCCAGCCGCCACAGCAGCCCAGCAGCCAACTTCTCCTAGCCGCCACAGCAGCGCAGCAGCCAAACTATTCCAGCAGCCAACTTTTCCCAGAAGCCAAAGAATCCCAGCCGCCACAACAGCCCAGCAGATAACTTTTCACTGCCGCCACAGCAGCGCAGCAGCCAAACTATTCCAGCAGCCAACTTTACCCAGCAACCAAAATATCCCAGCCGCCACAGCAGCCCAGCAGCCAACTTTTCTCAGCCGCAACAGCAGCTCAGCAGCCAAAGTATTCCAGCAGCCAACTTTTCCCAGCCGCCACAGCAGCCCAGCAGCCAACTTTTTCCAGCCGCCACAGCAGCTCAGAAGCCAAAGTATTCCAGCAGCCAACTTTTCCCAGCAGCCAAAGTATCCCAGCCGCCACAGCAGCCCAGCAGCGAACTTTTTTCCAGCCGCCACAGCAGCTCAACAACCAAAGTTTCACAGCAGCCAAAGTATCTGCTAGGCTGTTGGGCGGCCAACTTCACGCTGCCTGGCTGCTTGGCTGCTTGGCGGCCAACTTCACGCTGCTTGGCTGCTTGGCGGCCAACTTCACGCTGCTTGGCTACTTGGCGGCCAACTTCACGCTGCTTGGCTGCTTGGCTGCTTGGCGGCCAACTTCACGCTGCTTGGCTGCTTGGCTGCTTGGCGGCCAACTTCACGAACATTTGTCCGGTGGCGTCGTCGGCGGCGCCGGCGTCCTGTAGAACCATAACTTTAGTAAGAAAACTAATGGTGCCTATGACTTTGAAAGTACTTGTCTTTTTAACTTAATACTTGAAATGTATCACATGCATAAACAAAGTCATCTGTGACATTAAGAATTATAACTCCTGTTTCACTATTTTTGAGTTAATTCCCTTCAAATGACTTTAATATGAAACTTACTATTGCCTGTAACATTGAAGTACTTGGCCTATAATAGTATTAACTTAATATTTGGAATATTTCATCATCGTAACTTTGTGAAGATATTAATGGGGTCGATTTTTCTACTGACACTTTGCAAGAGTGTTACGATGTTGCGTAAATTACGAACTCTTCGTGACAATGAGAAAAATCCTTACGATGGTCTTACGACAGAGATACGAACGTCTCGTAAGAGATACGAGACCTCGAGACAATCACCCCAGAAGGCTTGCAAGTCAAGGCCGCGGTTGTATTGCTTTGGACAGTCTATCGGCTGTATATATGGATTGTGTTAATTTTGCGTCAGAGAAAAATATGTTTTTTTATTATTCATATACATTTTTTCAGTTAATTTTCGTTACTATAGATTTCTTACTGGTTCGTTTTTTTAAAATGGTATATTAGCATGATTACAAGTCAAATATCATTTTTCCAAAACAAAATGGTATTAAACATGATTAATATATTTAAAAAATAGATATTCATCTTGCTTCAAAGGTTGTCATAACACAGTTGTAATTATATTTAAAGACAAAAATATGTCTTCGGTTGGTTTCCAGCACAGAGCCACAGCTACGGAGCAATATCTTTACGGGAAACAGCTGTCCTCCCCAGCAACCATTGCAGGTAATAATAATGTATTCTATCGAACAACTCATAAACTGTCACTACATTGTCTAATAATTATATAGGCTTGTCAAATATTTCCATAAATGAAAATCACTATGATGCAAACGAACATTCTTTAAATAGTTTGTTATAGCTAAAATATACTATTATTTGAATCAAATGATCAAGAAAAATGTCACCTTTTTAATATATGTATGATTTTATTCAAATTTGTTTATAATGTTTATTTTTAACGTGTTTGGTATTGTCTTTACTTCTTTTTATATTATGTTAATCGAATATTCTATGGCAAGCGGTTTGCCTATAATCCGATATCCATAGTTATTGAGCAATAACTATGAAGATCGGACTGAAATCCAAAGGTATTATAAATAATTAGGGCTATCGGCCGATAATCATAGATACGAGTGAAACCATAGATTTCGTCCGGGTTAACTATTGTTTTCGGTTGGGAACTATAGTTTTCGGCGATACCTGTAGTTCTCGAACCAAGAACTATTATTATAAGAGTTATTGTCGAAAACTATAGTTATTTCTCCTTTTGTTAAAACTTTTGGCATACCGAAAATTGCTTAAACAATATGTATGTCTCCACTTCGTAAAAGTTCTATGAAATATATTATGGAATTGCAGGCGCTCTGACAACCCTAGCACAAGAGGTTGTACCGACCGAGGGCCCTGGCTTGGCGAGTGCAGCTTACAGGAAAACTGTGGCCTGTGCGCTCCTCTACAAGGTTGCGTATACGAGTAACAAAGAAAGGAGATATATACTAATATATTTATTACTCGTGTATTCACAATGTGCAATAGCATTACCTAATAGCAACCATCAAAACACACATATGGTTTTATGACTCTATATATAGTCAAAATGAAAGGGAAATGAAAAAAAAATAAAAAAACAAATGCAACTGTACTTAACGAATGCAAATTATTCTGGAAATCAACCATTACTTTAATTTAGAAACTTCAAAATATCAATTTGTTGGCTATATCATGGTGGCCTATTCAAGAAAGAAACAGTTTTACATACCCGATCCTATAAACAATACCAGACTAAATCGTTAAATAAACGGCTTCCTTATGTCCGTTTCTTGGTCGTTTCAGTTTATCCTGCGAGTGTTGGGTGACAATGCCAGCTACCAGTACCGCAGTGCCAAGGACGTCCTCCATGACGTACGGCCCCTCTCTTCCGGCGTACAGACGTATGACACCAACAAGCAGGAATGGCCGCTCAATCAACCACTCAAGAAGATCGAGGCTGACATACAGGTAAATCATATTACGAACGAAAACGAAACTGCAACCAACCAACCATTGCATGGCAAAATGCCCACACCGTTGACCTGGACTAGTTATTTATAATTACAGACCTTTCTATTTAAAGACACAACATTGCCAGTTTATCTTTCAAGAGTCGAAACCAACAACTTTGTCTCATTATTAAAATTGTTTGTTTCGTACATGCATGGTAAGTTTTTGTTAATAGACAAACTTTGTCAATTTTTCATTGGTAAAAATTCAGGGTTTGTCATGTTTATACTTAGGTGCATAAGAAATACAGACAGCATCGTACTTACAGAAATGAACAATTTTATTGTGTATAACAAATGCCTTTATTTTCGGTGCGCTATCGAATGGGGCTTTTTTAAGGAAATTCGAAGAAACCTATTTTGTTGCGTGAGTATAAGGAATGTTCCCACTACTGTTTTCAGTGTACGGGAGAAGCTGTATACGTCGATGACCTGCCGACACATCCAGATCAGCTCTACGCTACGTTTGTCACCAGCACCAAAGCTAATGCCACAATTCAGTCCATCAATTCGGATGCTGCATTGGTAACATTTTATTTTTCTGTCAAAGTCCCTGTGATGGATTTGGAATAGCTTACATGTACATGTCACATAAAAGATAAAGTTGACCTGGCAAAAGGCAAATTAATTCAAATATACATAAAATATTACAAAAACAATAATCCACCAAAAAGACACCTACGCGTATATAAAAAGGATACACGGTTAAAACAGTTAAAGCTATAATACAATATGGATCATCCGGTTAACTACAGTAGATCTTTAACTTGCAGTTAGAAACCAGGATAGGCAAATTTTATTTTACTTCGCAATGTTGATGTTCAATAGAGAAACATAAGGTCATACAATCAAGTTAATATGGGAAATCAGTGAGACAAAGAACTCATGAAGCATCACCGGATGTTAGTACTCGGGACTAAGTAGTTCCCATTTTTAGCATTTCGGGGGCATTCGATGGCAAGTATGTCCTGGAAGGGGCATGTTTATTAAAAACATCCATTTACTGATATACTGATAGATAATTATGTTTGTACATACAATATATGAAAATAGGCCCTGATTACAAGATGGCATGTAAAAAAATCAGTTTTGAAGTTTATACATATGTGAAAAAAAACAAATCAAAACAATTCACCGCTTTCAACGTGTCAGATCTCAGTTAACCGATATATGACCTATACTTTCTTGCTAGAAATGGATAGTACAAAAACTTAGCTTTTAACTATATAAGTTAACTTAATTCCTGTTGAAATGGTACTAGGTATGATTGCCAGCCTTTTGAACTAGCTCATGATAACTATAGTTTATATTGGTAAGACTTTTATTTTTAAAAGTCATATAACAGAAAGATAAAATGCAAAACCTTCAAAACACATAATGCACGTAAAATATATGTACGTAAAATATACTACGTACAATTTATGTACGTACAATATATGTACGTAAAATAAATGTACGTTAAATGTATAACATTGACGTAGCAATAAGTGTATGTTTTCCCCAGAAAGTGCCAGGAGTTGTTCGTGTTCTGACGTCATTTGACATTCCTGCTACAGCTAAGAACGATGTTCAACCCCCAACTGGGTTCACTACTGAAAACGAACCGGAAGAGGTAAAACATTAAGGGTTTGCTTTGAGATTTTTTTAAATTATTAGCAAAAACGTTTTACTTCCTTACAAATGCATACAAATACTAGATGTTATATAAATAAAGCGATTATTATTATAATAATTTTTAATAATAATAAAAATAAAAATAATAATAATAATAATAATAATAATAATAATATTTTTATTATATCTATCACTATTTTTTAAAATAAGAGTGTTTTATTGGTTAATAATTCAGTATGTCACAACTCACTACTAATTATAGTGAGTTGTGACATAGTGTATTATATACCAATTATCCTTTATGGTTCTCCTCTTATTTGTAACAAACACAACATTGATATACTTTTAGCTATTCTGCAGTGGAAAGGTGATGTATTATGGACAGTCCATAGCTCTTGTCGTGGCAGGTAAACCATATTCACGCAAACAAAATATAAATTAATTCTTTCTTCTGTTTGGAAATAATTAAGACCAAAATAAAACGTTGTATTTATGTACCAATAAAGTTGTTTATATGTCGAAGATATTGTTGCTGTAACGCAAGAACAGACAGTCGAATCTGTGTTTTTTCAGGATTGAATTGACTTTTGATAGTTTTCATTGCGGTATGGAAAACAGTTGGGTTGTTTAAAGGGCTTCACGTTTACTTTTAACAATACATCTTTTTTATACTCAGATTTACACCATCAAATATAGATTCAATCCTAACACTGACACACAGAAATACTCTCATCTTTACCGACATTATGAGAAGAAATAATGCGTTAGACGAATAAGACATGTTCTACTTAATTAATCAAAAGACTAAGATTTTAACACAACAGATATCCAATTATTAATTTGTTTTGTGTTTTATACCTTTTTAGAAAGTCAAGAGGCTGCAGATGCTGGAGCAAGGCTGGTACAAGTAACATACAACATGGTTCAAACCCCGATTCTTACCATTGATGATGCCATAGCAGCCGGGTCGTTCTTCAATCAACCACTGCCAGATATCACCATTGGAACCCCTGAACGTCAGTGTACATAACTAGTATTGTGGCGGTTGTAAACAGTCTCCCCATACATTCAATCAGTGCTGTTATCAGTCCCCTTCCCCTTTGAATGCCGTTAAGCACGATATATATATATATATATATATATATATATATATATATATATATATATATATATATATATATATATATATATATATATATATATATATATATATATATATATATATATTTATCAGTATCATTGAGTTGCGTTCAACCCGGGGCATATTTGACGTGGACAGTAATATGGATTTCCACTACCGCCCACAAACCGAGCCTGCAATATTTTGATTATATGCCGCGGCTGGTGGCTTTCAAAGTACCTCATTCGTCAATTTTATTTGACAGCGTCCCGGATGCATGATTGACCTTTACGTTAATCGAAAATATTTCGAAAATATATAAATCAAAATATCATTAACGTACGAGTCTTGCCATGAAAATGTATCATCGTGAAGTTTAGCAGACGACAATATTTATTACGCATTTTTTTCTGGAGAAAATTATACCAGTAATTTAGTCAAAGTTAATACACAAGTCTGGTTCTACAGCATATCTTTTAAATAAAATATTTCAATGAATTTCACATCAGTATGATGTTTGAACCACAAACGATCTTACAATGCACAATGCATTATTTTAAATGCCTTATCCAATCACTGTACAATCACCATTGGGACCTGAGTGCACAAGTTACAAAAATAAATAAAGCCATTTGTATACAACAAAATAAGTGGAAGCAAGGTGTGTGCTCGCATTCGCCAAATTCTTCTAAAAATGAACCCTGACTGCCTGTAACAAAAGCCATAAATATTTCGCCCACTACCAACTGTTTACTTTTTTCAAACAGAATTCCGATTGAACAAAATAGCATTCGCTTTAATATGTAGTTTTGTTTTGGCTTTATATTATCCCTTTTCACTGCTTTTCTCCATTTTCATGTCAAAGATTTCACCGTCGAAAGTTTCTTACTTAATTTAAAGTCTAAGTAAAACTGAAGTCCCAGTCATGGGAATTTAAATGGGACATATGTCACGCAATATCTACTTGCCATTTCAAATGACGAAAACCCGTCAAGGAAAAAATTCGTTGTAAATGAAATACTGTTAATTTTCTTCATGCGAATGTATTGGAAGTAACATTAGTTTACGTTAAGAGGTCGCAAACATTGCAAATGGCGAAAACATGCTAAAATTTCAAAAAATGATTTTTGGGGGAAATACTTATTGCCACCTAGATTTTAGTAAATAAATGTATTTAGCTATGGATGTAGTAAATGTTTGCAAGCTCAATTTAGTCTAATTCATGTTCTAATTACCAAGCACATACTAAAACAAAAGAAAAACCATTTGCATGAGAACTCTGAAATTCATGGACAATATACCAAAGCAACTAATACCTGAAATAAGTATATGCTGGTCTACAATGTTTAGAGCCAATCATTCAAAATAATGTTAGGGTTTTGAAGAAATTCCAGGAAAACTTACTTCCTACTTTCACTTTCTACTTTCACTTTGAACCAGGAAGTAAGATTTCCTTGAATTTCTTGAAAACCCTAACATTATTGTGACGGATTGGCACTAAACATCATTATATTTGCTTGTTCTTATTCAGCCCATTAATTCTTGTGCAAAAGAGAAATACATTTTGGTATGCTTTTTAATTATATTTGTCTTGTTTAATTTTATTCCTCGAAAGAAAAGCATGTTGCCTACTTTCAGAATCAATCGCCAGTGCCCCTCATAAAATCAGTGGAACATTCCGTACTTCAGAGCAGATACATTTCCATATGGAGACTCAAGTAAGTGATAACCAAGCCCATGATTAGAAAACTGAGAACGGAAACCAGTCTCAAATCTCAAGGATCTGATTATATGAAAAGGCGACTGGTCGCCATTTCAGCCAATCAGATGCTTGAGATTTGAGACTGGTTTCATATCTCAGTTTTATAATCTTCAGCACACACTTTTTGGCTGTCTAAAGCTAGCTTTGACCTAGTTATGCGAAAAATGAAACGAAAATGAAAATTAAAAAAAGATACAGTGGGAAAATCAAATACTATTTTAATTGGTGCTTATTTTTAACGTAGAGGTTCCTAAAGAGAATGTTAAAATATTAGTAAACTCTGTTTGAAACAATTATTTACACAGTTTGATACGATTTATAGATCTGTATTTTTTCTGTTTTGTCGGAGAGGCATAAACAAACACTCGTTATTTAAAAAAATAAGTTATCAAAATAAAATTATAAATTCTTTGGCAGTCTTTACTAAACGAAAGTGATTTGTAAGAAACGACAACTCTGCGACAAAGAATACAAAACACTTTTAAGTATTTTCAAGGCAAGGCCTTCAATTAAGAAAAAACCCTTTCAGCTGAAGATTTTTGATAGTTATATGTATTGATTGTTAGTGAATGAAAACAAACTCAAACACGTAAATATATGTTCTCACCTGGTGCTCGGACAGTACGCGATAACTTGAAGTAAATCGTCGTTCCCTTGGTTGTGGAATGTATATGTTAACATTACACATTTTGACTAAATAATGTTGATTTTACCACAAATTCATATGTCGTCTGCACAACATTGTGACGTCAATTTAAGGATTGACGTCAGCTTTTTAATGAAACTTTTCCCGTGACGCGCTCCATTTTCATTCATTTTTTTCCGAATTCTTTCTACCTTTCTTTATATATTTTCTAAAACTTTATTTATAAGGCGTCTATCTGTATACCAACTGATACCGGATTATCTGTGATAGCCACAACACAATGGTTGGATTCCGTGCAACAGGCTGTTAGCAACGTCACTGGTATACAGAAGAGCAGGTAATACACGCAATTACTTTTAATTAGTAGAGTCACTGGTATACAGAAGAGCAGGTAATATATGCATGCAATTACTTTTAATTAGTAGAGTCACTGGTCTACAGAAGAGCAGGTAATATATACACGCAATTACTTTTAATTAGTAGAGTCACTGGTATACAGAAGAGCAGGAAATATATACACTCAATTACTTTTAATTAGTAGAGTCACTGGTCTACAGAAGAGCAGGTAATATATACACGCAATTACTTTTAATTAGTAGAGTCACTGGTCTACAGAAGAGCAGGGCCCAAGATTATAAAACTTTATCTGGAGACCAGTCTCAAATTCTCAAGCATCTGATTGCCTGCAATGGCGACTGGTCGCCATTTCAGCGAATCAGATGCTTCAGATTTGAGACCGGTCTCCAATCTCACTTTTATGATCTTAGGGACCCAGATATTATATTCATACGGTTATGTTAGTAAGTAAGTAAAGTCACTCGTCTACAGAGGTTTGACAGTTATGCTAGGAATGTGGCAAATAAGAAAGATACACCGACGGTTATATGAGAAACGTCACTGGTCTAAGAAAGAGCATATAATAAATAAACGTGGTACCAGGATAGATAGGTTCTATTTTAATTATTTTAATAACAATTTTACATATTTTACATATTTTATTGTTTGATTTCATTTCTTATTTTCTTACTCCGATTTCTGTCGATCCTGTGTTCTGAGAGCAAAGGGAAGGTAGATATAGAAAATGATGTGCATGTCAAAATTAATTTTCTTGGTATAATTATTGGATGACAAGAAAACATATAACAGAAAATAAGGACGGGAGCCAGTCTGGTAATAAATATATAATGCAAAATACATTTTTCTCTCTCTCTTTAAAAAGCCAGACTAATTGCTACAAACAGACGACGGAATGCACTATTTTGGGTCATCGATTTATTGTTGACTGGTGAAATGTGCCTCTTATCTTCCTAAGCATGTAAAGTGAAATCCTGGATCCCTGTAAATAAATGTCTTTACTATTGTTTCAGCATTGACGTATCTGTCTTAAGACTTGGCGGTGCCTATGGTGGGAAGATAACACGCAACAATATTGTTTCTGCGGCATGTGGTCTAGCAGCTAAACTGCTTAACAGGTAAGATCAATGATAAATGTCAGCTGATAAATTGCTTAACAGGTAAGATTAATGTCAAATGTCAGCTGCTATATTGCTAAACAGGTAAGATTAATGTCAAATGTCAGCTGCTAAATTGCTAAACAGGTAAGATTAATGTCAAATGTCAGCTGCTATATTGCTAAACAGGTAAGATTAATGTCAAATGTCAGCTGCTAAATTGCTAAACAGGAAAATCGATGTTAAATGTCAGCTGCTAAATTGCTAAACAGGTAAATCAATGACAAAAGTCAGCTGCTAAATTACTAAACAGGTAAGATTAATGTCAAATGTCAGCTGCTAAATTGCTAAACAGAAAAATCGATGTCAAATGTCAGCTGCTCAATTGCTAAACAGGTAAGATTAATGTCAAATATTAGCTGCTAAATTGCTAAACAGGTAAATCAATGTCAAATGTCAGCTACTACATTGCTTAACAGGTAAATCAATATCAAATATCAGCTGCTAAATTGCTAAACAAGTAAGGTTAATGTCAAAAGGTTAATGTCAAATGTCAGCTGCTAAATTGCTAAACAGGTAAGATCAATGTTAAATGTCAGCTGCTAAATTGCTAAACAGGTAATCAATGTCAAATGTCTGCTGCTAAATTGCTAAACAGGTAAGATAAATGTCAAATGTCAGATGCTAGGGCTAAACAGGTAAGAATAATGTCAAGTGTCAGCTGCTAAATTGCTAAACAGGTAAGATTAATGTCAAATGTCAGCTGCTAAATTGCTAAATAGGTAAATCAATGTCAAATGTCAGCTACTACATTTGCTTAACAGGTAAATCAATATCAAATATAAGCTGCTAAATTGCTAAACAAGTAAGGTTAATGTCAAATGGTTAATGTTAAATGTCAGCTGCTAAATTGCTAAACAGGTAATCAATGTCAAATGTCTGCTGCTAAATTGCTATACAGGTAAGATAAATGTCAAATGTCAGATGCTAGGGCTAAACAGGTAAGAATAATGTCAAATGTCAGCTGCTAAATTGCTAAACAGGTAAGGTTAATGTTAAATGGTTTATGTCAAATGTCAGCTGCTTAATTGCTAAACAGGTAGGATTAATGTAAAATTGCAGCTGCTAAACAGGTAAAACAATGTTAAATTGCTTTACAGGTAAGGTCAATGTTAAATGTTAGCTGCTAAATTGCTTAACAGGTAAGATAAATGTCAAATGTAAGCTGCTAAATTGCTAATCAGGTAAGATTAATGTTTTATGTCAGCTGCTAAATTGCTAAACCGGTAAGATTACTGTTAAATGTCAGCTGCTAAACTGCTTAACAGGTAAGATAAATGTCAAATGGCAGCTGTTCAATTGCTTAACAGGTAAGATCAATGTTAAATTGCAGCTGCTAAATTGCTTAAAAGGTAAAATCAATGTCAAATGTCAGCAGCTTAATTGCTTATCAGGTAAGATTAATGTTAAATATGAGCTGTTTAATTGCTAAACAGGTAGATTAATGTCAAATGTCAGCTGGTAAATTGCTTAACAGGTAAGATTACTGTCAAATGTCAGCTGCTAAACTGCTTAACAGGTAAGATAACTGTCAAATGGCAGCTGTTAGATAACTGTCAAATGGCAGCTGTTAAATGTTTAACAGGTAAGATCAATGTTAAATTGCAGCTGCTAAACTGCTTAACAGGTAAGATAACTGTCAAATGTCAGCAGCTTAATTGCTTATCAGGTAAGATTAATGTTAAATATGAGCTGTTTAATTGCTAAACAGGTAGATTAATGTCAAATGTCAGCTGGTAAATTGCTTAACAGGTAAGATTACTGTCAAATGTCAGCTGTTAAATTGCTTATTAGATAAGATTTATGTTAAATGTCAGCTGCTTAATTGCTTAACTGGTAAGATTACTGTTAAATGTCAGCTGCTAAAGTGCTAAACAGATAAGATAAATGTCAAATGGCAGCTGCTAAATTGCTAAACAGGTATGATCAATGTCAAATGTCAAACATTTATTGGCATTTAACATAGGCAAAATGTGTCAACTCTGATTCTAATGTCTGGCATCTTCAATGAGTCCATGTCCAGTAGTGACCTGGCTGATATAAGCTACCATGGAGATGCAGATATGAAGGTTGTTTTGTTTTGAATATAAAAACAACCTGAACATTCCTACATACTGTGGCAGCCAACTCTCTTGTTCTTCCAGTCTAAATTTAGTTCATATCCAAATATATCCAAAAAAATTTCTTTTTTCGCACATTCCATCCAAGAATTCCGCGTGTAATACTCAATTTATCATGTCTGTAAGTTATCCAAACGAAGCTTTGATCCTTTTTGCAAAATTTTTCTGAATATACTTGCTCAAATCAAGAGTAATCCCTTAAAAGTCACTGTTTTTTAGTTTCAAGAATTCTTGCTGCAGACATCCGCGTTGTTGTTGTACTGATGAGTTAGATAAACTCGATTTTCATTACACAGAAAGAAACGACCAAATGCGGCAACATAGACTTATCCTCTGCCGCTTTGAATAAATGCACCTCGTGTCCAAAGTCACACTATCTTATTATCATTTTTATCCATAAAAATTCGACTTAGAAATTCCAAAATGGCGGCATTTTTGTTTTTAAAAGGAAGTGATTTAATCCATATTGGACCAGTTCATTATCCAATCAGAAACATGCGATCTCATATTGGCTCAGTAAAACCCGTATTGGCCCAGGTTATCTCGTATTGGCCCTGTTGAAATTTCATATGAATTGAGTGCAACCCATATAAGGTGGACCGAATTGTACATATTGTGTCAATATTGTTTTAGTTAATTAATAATGATTTATACAACATAAGAATTAATAGCATTGCAAAGGGAAGTGGGCGGGTACTCAATGATCTTGCAGAGACCAGAGTACCTGGTGTTAATTTAGCAAAAAACACGATGGCGGGGATAAAAGAAACATATATCGAGCTTCTAGATTTCCCTATAAACCTTCTAAAACTCTTAAGCCTCTGCCACCGTCGTGCAACTAAAGATAAAGCAAAGAAAAACTTATCCAATCCTCAAGAATATTTTATTTCTTTGTATTAATTACAAAAAAACTGCCCCAAATATTTTTTATTTTAATTTTCGAAAAATTACAGGTAGCAAATGTAATATTTTTTAGTTTTGCTTAGTTTTATATTTTTATGTTTTCTTACTGAACAGGCCAGTGAGGGCAAGATTAAGCATCCAAGCAAACCTGAGGATGCTGGGATACCGGTTCCCGCACAGGGCTGACTATAATGTCGGTTACGATGACAACGGCAAGTTGCTAGGCATTGACGTTAAGATTTACGAAGGTCAAGGCTACAGCCCAAATGAAACATCCGTAACATATGCTCCAGCGTTTATTGACAACGGTAACTATACTATGGCATGTTTTATTAAGATTTACGTCTGACGTCCACGATCTTAGGTGCGATCCTCGCAAGTGTATCATAGGGTCGTTATAGCGTTTTATGACCGGACCAATACCGGAGTCCGATTATATGAGTAAATTTCGGATCCATAACGGGGTGGGGTGTCGCCATGTTTTCCAGCAGAGTAATGTGGTTTCAGTTATTTTCGCGGTGACCAAATTTAGCGCAAAATACATTAATGAAAGTTTGCGCTCATGTATTATTGTCATAAGACTAGACATTCCTTGATTTGATTTCGTTAGGATTTGAATTCGCTCAATTTCTATATTGAGAAAGCCGCGAAATTAATCCACCGCGAAATATAATTATACCACAGTAGTTGTTTCGTTATTCCAAATGCACGAAAATATGATACAATATCCACCAAATCTCGTGTTAACAAAGTTACAGAGAAAGTCAAAATATATACAAAATTAATACAGCCGATGTGTGTCGTAGTATAGCGGAAATGCCCGAAAGATGCCAAATGTGTTAAGTTATCTTGACTGTTTCACTGCGCATGTCTGTATTTCATCAGACAAGCAGACAGTAGTAAACCAATTTTTTCTGGCGATTATAGTCGCCAGAGAATCCTCAGCGAGCTTCAGTTATCTTTCCTTGAGGTTTAAAATAGGCTGTATATTCCCCACGCTTACAAGTACATCCTGCTGGAGATTAACTTGGAGTCATATTACAAGATACATGTTTACCATTATCCCAACAGGGTTGCTGATAGCAATTTGATGCCACTTCATTGTCGGCCACTAATTTATTGCCATACATATGTTTACAATACTAAGATATCTTACACCTTCGAGTTGCACAAATGCTGCACAATGTTTGCCATATCATGTCGTTCAGTGCTCTGTTGTAAACACCTTCTAGTTGCTGGTTTAATAAAGTAAAAGCTGTACCTCTTCTTTTTTTATCACAAATGGTGCATATTTACTCTTTATCCATGTCAAGTTTTATCATGAATTATTGTGATGAGCAATAGGCCTAGTTGATAAGAAGCTGGGGAGAAAATTTTAAAATAGATACAGAAAGAACGTGTGACATCATCCAGCAGCCAATCAGAGGACTCTAGTTTTTGGTTTACAACAGTCGTTTATTTTCTGATAACGACGGAGAAAGAGTCTATTAAGTTATCGTCATTTTCAGTTAATATCCAAATTCTAACAAAACTTTTTACTCCTCAAAATTGTTGTGAAATTTTTACATTTGACTTTGTCTGTCGGTACGAAAATCATTGGCAAGATGTCAGCAAATGATAAAACTGAGATTGGAGACCTGTCTCCAGTCTCAAGGGCTGAAGGTTATAAAGCTGAGATTGGAAACCAGTCTCAAATCTCGAGCATCTGATTGGCTGAAATGGCGACCAGTCGCCATTTCAGCCAATCAGATCCTTGAGATTTGAGACTGGTTTCCGATCTCAGTTTTATAACCTTGGGACAAGAACATGATTGGTTAACTTTGAGATAAATCTCTAAAAAAAACAAAAAGAGCTTATTAGTGTTGAGACAGATCTCTAATCTTAGCTGTACGATCTTTGGTCCTGCTATTTTAAATATATTATTAAAATTGCATTTAACTGTGCTACATTTATATTACGGTATCATTTGTCGGTTTCATTTGCCTTCAGCGTACCACTGTGACAACTGGAAGATAAGTGTGGCGTCTTTACGCATGAACACACCACTGAACACCGCTGTCAGAGCACCAGGTGATCTTTTATATTTACATTAGGATTGTATTTATAATAATAATAATAATAATAATAATAATAATAATAATAATAATAATAATAATAATAATAATAGGTGGGTAGGTAGGTAGGTAGGTAGGTCTATTTTTATTAAGATTTAGTAATAATAATAATAATAATAATAATAATAATAATAATAATAATAATAATAATAATAATAATATTAAGGCGAGTTATTAAATTTAAATTTCAAGTAAAGAAATTACCTGACAATTAACGAACAAAGCACAACATTGCCAAATATATAACGTATGTTTTATTGAAATTATCCTACCCATGGCAGTTGAGACAATAGAACATTGCCAAATATACAACTTATGTGAATGTGGCTTTACAGCTGATTTAAATTTACTTTTTTTCACTTCGTTATCGTTTAAGTGTCCACCCACTGCGTGTTTATCATCGAACACATTATGGAGAAGCTGGCTGGTTCCCTTAACAAGGACCCTGCGGCGGTTAAACAACTCAACTTTTATCAAGAAGGACAAGTAAGCTGGCAAATTGCCATAAACCCATCCTATAAACTATCAGGATCATTCCGAATCTTTAAGCATTCTGGTTTTTTTAAAATGGAACGTGGTCAAACATTAGTTTTCAGAGATATTGGTTTTACGATCTGACCTAGATGGTGTTTTCTTAAGGCTGTCAAAAGTTTTTTATGGGTTTTACACGGTTTCATGTTTTCTTTTCATTTTACTGAGTGAAATCACTATAAGTATCTTGCATGGGTGTGAGGTGAAGATAGAAAAATCCGTCACCGAGGGGGAACTGTTTTGCGGGAACGAGGCTCTGCCGGGTTCCCGCCGAGGTGACAGATTTTTCTATCATTACCGAATGACTCATGCAAGATACTTTTTCTTGCATACCTTTTACATTTTTTAACATTTTAGTATATACAAACTTAATTTTGTTTCCTTACGCTAAAATATTGACGTTTAAAGCAAACCTTATTTTGTAAATGACGTCAGAAATTTTATTACATTACGTCATATACTTGAAGACGTCAGTTATGTAGCACGCGAACGTTATCTTTTCCCTAGGGAAAAGATAAGATTTTCTTTCCCCGGTAAATTTTGCGGAAATACTTATCCGGTATGCAAGAAAATAAGTTCTTATTTGGCATCGAACCTTATACCCATTCATGCTATAAGAAGTCTGACGATTTAACCTTTTGTAGAAAATGGGGCACGCCACGGGAAAAGGTACCTTTGGTCATTTTAGTGATATTTTAGTTCTTATTAAATTTAGAAATAACTTACAACTTTTAATCAATTTCTTATAATTAAAATGTGATTTTGTTACACATTTTGACAATACAATTGGTTTTTTACCGCGAAATGCATAATAAATAATGTCGTCTGCTCAAATTTGACGTCATTTCAAAGATTTGCGTCAACTGTCCGAATGTACATTTTCCCGTGACGCGCCCCAAATGAAAGTGTCTCTAGCCCTGCAAAGCGTGTAGACACATTTTACCCATTACTCCATAGAAAAGTGCTTATACCTCTCATTCGAACAGTTGTAAATCCAGATCATCCTGTTCATTCTTGCACTGTGATCAGCATCTACAATGTTCGCTATTAGGTTCATTAAGGTTTTTTTCGACCAAGAAAGGAACTGTTTAGATCTTGATGAGACTGCGCAGATGTACAGACTGATCTGATATGGAGCGCGTCACGGGAAAAGGTACCTTCGGGCAATTGACGTCAATCCTTGAAATGACGTCATAAAGTTGAGCAGACGACATTATTTATTATGCATTTCGCGGTAAAAATACCATTCTATTGTCAAAATGTGTAACAAAATCACTTTTTAGTTATGAAAAAATAAAAGATAGTTGTAAGTTCATTCTCAATATAGTAACAACTAAAATGTCACAAAAAATGACCGAAGGTACCTTTTCCCGTGGCGTGCCTTATATGGGATCTACACTTGTCGCACATGTTATAGAAGCCGTATATCCGTAGGTGTTAACGCGTAAAGGTTTAACACATGTTCATGTATCCCTTATAATGAAGTTTAATATAATACAGGATTAGATCGATTTTAAGAAGCTGAATTAAGAATATAGTTGAGTGGTTGTTGTTTTCAGAGAACTTTAATAGGAGAAGTGTTAACTCACTGCAACGTTACGGCCGTTATGAACGAGCTGATGACCTCTGCTCAAGTCAACACCAGGCAGTCTCTCTTCTCCTTCTTTAACAAGGTTTGCCTTCATATATCACGGTGCCTATCCATATCGGCTGTTTCTTTGCGAAATTCGCTATATCGGCTGTTTCTTTGCTTCGGCAACGGCTATTCTTTGCTAATAACAATGGAGGGAGAGCATATGTCAGAGATTCCAGACGCAAATGTTACAGATATAAGGTATATTGTACAAAAAAAGGTTGTGCACGGAACATTAGAATGTCTAAACTATGCATTGTAGTGTTTACTTTTTATACACCGTGTATATCGTACGTGCTGACTTAACAAGTTTTTTTTTGTTTGTCATAATATATCGTACGTGTTGACTTACACAAGGTTTTTAGTTTGTCTTAATATATCGTACGTATTGACTTTAACAAGTTTTAGTTTGTCTTAATATATCGTACACGTTGGCTTTAACTAGGTTTTGTCTTAATATATCGTAGGTGTTGACTTTAATAAGGGTTGTCTTAATATATCGTACGTGTTGACTTTAACTATGGTTGTCTTAATATATCTTACATGTTGACTTTAACAAGGTTGTCTTTTTTATCGTACGTATTGACTTTGACAAGGTTTATCTTGGTATATATCGTACATGTTGACTTAGACAAGGTTTGTCTTAATATATCGTACGTGTTCACTTTCACAAGGTTTGTCTTTATATATCGTACGTGCTGACTTCGACAAGGTTTGTCCTTTTATATCGTACGTGCGGACTTCGACAAGGCTTGTCTTTATATATCGTACGTGTTGATTTTAACAAGGCTTGTCTATTTATATCGTACGTGTTGACTTTAACAAGGTTGTCTTTATATATCGTACGTGTTGACTTTAACAAGGCTTGTCTTTGTATATCGTACGTGTTGACTTTAACAAGGTTGTCTTTATATATCGTACGTGTTGACTTTAACAAGGCTTGTCTTTGTATATCGTACGTGTTGACTTTAACAAGGCTTGTCTTTGTATATCGTACGTGTTGACTTTAACAAGGCTTGTCTTTGTATATCGTACGTGTTGACTTTAACGAGGCTTGTCTTTGTATATCGTACGTGTTGACATTAACAAGGCTTGTCTTTATATATCGTACGTGTTGACTTTAACAAGGTTTGTCTTTATATCATACGTGTTAACGCTTTTTCGTGGTATAAGTACGTGTGTAGAGACTTTATATATCGTACGTGCTGACTTCGACAAGGTTTGTCCTTTTATATCGTACGTGCGGACTTCGACAAGGCTTGTCTTTATATATCGTACGTGTTGATTTTAACAAGGCTTGTCTATTTATATCGTACGTGTTGACTTTAACAAGGTTGTCTTTATATATCGTACGTGTTGACTTTAACAAGGCTTGTCTTTGTATATCGTACGTGTTGACTTTAACAAGGTTGTCTTTATATATCGTACGTGTTGACTTTAACAAGGCTTGTCTTTGTATATCGTACGTGTTGACTTTAACAAGGTTTGTCTTTATATCATACGTGTTAACGCTTTTTCGTGGTATAAGTACGTGTGTAGAGACAGAAATAATTGTCTTCTTCGAAAACAGTGTTTGTTAAAAGGACGTAATTAAACCCGTGCAGATTATAACGTTATTACAGTAAAATACATTCCAGGGATTGACACTTTTCCATTACCTGAGTAATCACTATGAGGAGGCAGTGTTTTTCTGAGTGTGACGATACCTGATATGCATATTTCACTTTTTAGGACTGGGAAAAAGTGGTCTTCATATTTTGGGGTAGAAAATAATGCAAACTAAGACACTTACCATTAGATTATTGGTGTTATAATCGAGATGCTCTGTATTTCTTAGTGATGTTAATGAGGGGTTTTACTGTAAATGTCTATTAATAGACAATAATTTATAGTATACATTGTGCAATTTTTGTATTTGTAATGTTATGGTGCCCCTAGGCCTTTATATTTATATAATCTTCAGTTTGCGTAAGTGCTGGTACAAGCTGGAACAGTCAAACCGATGAGTTTAACTTATTTTATCTCATACTATCTTAAATAAGTAATTTCACCATGTGTACTGATTTCAGGACAATCGTTGGAAGAAGAAAGCCCTTGCAGTTGTTCCTGTCAAATTCGGTCTGACCTGGTCCTTTGACCAATATAATGTTACAGTATCAGTGTACGGCCGGGACGGGTCTGTGTCCGTTAATCACGGTGGAGCAGAAATGGGACAAGGCATCAACACAAAAGTAACTAATCAAATCTATTACTCTTCATATCATTATTCATCAATTGAATCATAGGTGCCCCAATCTCTCTGAAGTAAGATTTAACAAAATGTTAGATCTGATGACGACCCGCGAACACCGTATATACGCTATTAATCTAGATAATCTAGACGTTCTGTCATTGATAAGTGTCACACTGCTCTGACGAACGTCTAGAGACATCGCTATATAAAAAGTCTGACAGACAGGTGGCGCTTTTGTATGGTAAACAAATCCAAAATCAATCGCGATTTCTTATGAAATTATTTAACAGTGCTTTAACCATATTTCTTATACACTGGGCAAAGTGAAATTTAGGTAATATGATATCGAGCTACAAAATCAGGTATATAGTTTATAAAACAAAGGACGTTTAAGTACTTGCCTACCCCATTTTACATAAATGAATACAAACATATGGTACGCCGTTGCTGCCTCTTCGTGATAACGGTTTTAGAGTGTCACGTTATATGCTATGGCAGTTGACATCGTACATGTGATTGATAAAAAAGGAAAGAATATCAAAATATCTCTAACGGAAAAATGCAGTTCCATCAAACTTTGCATAAATAAATCTTATTAATGTATGTTTATTTTTTTATACGTTAAGAAAAGTTAGAATAGTGAAGAAAAATAGTTTGACCTAAAAAAATCCCTATATTATGCAGCCAAACACAAAAACAAAGCAAGATTAAACATCAATTTAAATCTAAGATCATCTTGTCTAACACTTGTATACCGCAAGAGATATTTGTAAAAGTGTGTTTGGCCTTTAATTTTATGGTTGCGAAAATGGATGACAAAAATAAAATTGTTGATTTCTCTCTTCGCAATTAAAAGTTCTTTTAAAGGATCTTGGATATTGTCAGTATCATTTTGATCATATGGGCATTGAACTTTTTTGTTTTGCGATGCTTCGTTTTTGTGTTTGCAAATAGAATTTTAGGGATTTTCAAGCTTTAACTATTTTTCTTTACTGTTCTAAATTGTCTTAACACTTTTGTCTTTTCATTAAAAGGAAATTTATAGATTTTTAAAAAATGGAATCTAAGTGAACCCACTGTAAAATGTTTCTAAGGTCGCCATTAGGGTATGCCAAAAAAAAATGAAGTTATCTTAAGAAATATAAAAATGGTTGTAGGGCAAAGTTTTCACTTCAGACGTAATTTTGATCCAAAACGATCCAAATAAAGAGAAAAAATATGATCTTTTTATTGAAATGATCTCATTCTAAAATATTTCTAAGGTAGCAATAATCCTTGTCCTTGCAACGTCGGTATAAGCTTTTCATCCGATCTCGTGGTAACCGCAGAACCCAGCTTACTTGAACACGCCAGTAGGCGCAATAATACAGTTGAAAAGTGCGTGTCGCCGTAGGATGTGTCTTCTCGATTTCCAGCTAATGACTGTCGGCAGGGCGACAGTCTAAAACCGTTTTTACCAGACATCAACGGCGTTCCATACTAATATCCTAATTACGAGCGTCGTTTTAATGTCAGGTTTTTTTTAACGAACAATGTCTTCAGACGTACTGATCGCCTTTGCGAAATCAGAGCGTCTGCATGATTGAGGCTTATACGCTATATGATTGACATTCTACTTGGTTTGAAATTCGCATATTACCGTCAAGGGAGGTAACTGAACTGATAACTACACAGAATTATAAAAGTGACGATATATCCTATTTGTGTTATTATATAGGTGGCGCAAGTGGTGGCTTATGAACTTGGAATATCAGTGGAGACAATATCCATAAAGCCATGCAATACGACGATGAACGCAAACAACACCGCCACTGGTGGTAGTGTTACTAGTGAGGAATGCTGCAGGGTATACACTTTTATCCTCACCGATATGTTCAAGTCATTTTCAATTATTATACTGCAAAGAAATTTGCTTGAATTTGATTGGATAATTTGCCGTTGATGTATATTCGTATTTACGGATCGGCCGTAGATATGAACGCACGTGCCTTAATTTCCCTCTCGGGCCTCCCACCTTTTGTTGTCGTCCGCCATTTTATTTTGAATTTCCGTGAAAATGCATAATTTGAAGCCGATCTTGTAAATTATAAAGCGGTATGCTTAGGGATTACTAAAATTGTTACAGAAATTTTAACGTTGAGAACGATCAAATTTTTCTAAATTTTTGTAAATAAATATCAAATAGATAGTCCATTCAATTTCTATAGAAGTGACGTCTTGCAGGTAAATTAATGACATCAGATGTGTAATTATTGAGGTTCTCAAAGGGGAATTAAGCCGTTCGGCATTAAATAAGCGAAAAAAAAGAAAGAACCGATGTTTTCTAATTATTTTTGTATGAAAAAGTCTTTGAAGTATAATAAAACAATTATTTGGTTCCTTGAAAGGGTACGTGAGGTTATATTGCCGGTCTGGGTGTCATATTATCCCTCGCCTGCGGCTCGGGTAATATGACACCCAGACCTGCAATATATCCTCACATTCCCTGTCAAGAAACAAAATAACTATATATTATAAGAACACATTAAACCATCTTATGCAATTAAGAGGAACACATTTTACGCGGGTTGAGCGCACATTTAATATGTCAATGAATGCCCCGGTTGAACGCAGCTCAAAATGTACATAATTGATCATAAAAATAAAATAAATTGGGCGCGTCATGGGAAAAGGTACCTTTGGACAGTTAACGTCAATCCTTGGGATGACGTTATACAGTTGAGCAGACGACATTTTAAAATTATTATGCATTTCGCGTTAAAATATCATTTTATTGTCGAAAGGTGTAAAAAAGGCACTTGTTAGTTATGAGAAATTTAAAAATATTTGCTGTCCCGCAAGCCTCCTCACATGACAAACTTTTGGAGCATTTACCTGTTCTGTATTTTTCCAGGGTGCGATATTATGCTGCCAAGAAATCCTGGCCAATATGAAGCCAGTGAAAGACAAGATGGTCAACCCAACATGGCTGCAAGTCGTTAATGAATGCCTGGTTTCGAACGTTGTCATGTCATCTACACAACAGTAATCTATAAAGCAACTTATATAATTATATCTTTCGTTAAGTGGTAGGTTACGACCGTTTTATTAAGTCAACCACGATCTATTATCGTTTTTTAATTAATCAGAATATTGTGATCAAATATCTGTTATGCCGATTTTATAGTGAATTATATTTTTAATTCATCTCAGTTTGTAATTTAGTTTTATCAATTTCAGTATGAATCTCATATCTATGCAAAGACTAATAGTTATCAGTCGCCATATGAATTGCATTGCATTCGTGCTTATCTGTTGAACAAGGCATAAGGATTATCCAAAAACCAGTGACGTTCCCGAAAAATGTACTTTAAAGGGATAAGCAAATCCTGCGTGTTTCTATACGCCCGAAGTACGTATTATGTTATCGCCTCGGTGTTTTTTATAACTTCAGTCTTTTTAATTGGACAATTTTGATGCTTGTTCCTGTCCTTTGGGCTTCGACAGTCTTAATTTTGCTCACATCCTCTGATGCAACTCTTCGGGCGAATATTGCCCCGCTTCGTGGGGTTCTTGTTTTTCTTTTGCTTTCACGTGAAACATTCGTCAGACGTGGACAATATCATGACATAATGGTAGTAACAACTCCTACTGTATTATAAAACCAAATATTTGTTCAGCATATCGGGGACACCTCCATCAAAGGGCGGAACGGAGACGTTTCATTACTATGCTTACGGTGCGACCTGTACGGAGGTGGAGCTGGACGTTCTAACTGGAGAGTACCAAATCAACAGAGTGGACATTGTCTATGACTGTGGTGAAAGGTTAGTCTATTATATGGCAAAACCTGTTTTGTTCAGTTATATGGTGAAAACTATATTTTATTGTCTGTTGTGTCGTAAAATCCATATATTTTGGTCAATTATATGGTAACTATTATCTATTATGGTCAATTTTAAAGTAAAATCTATATATTTTGGTCAATTATATGGTAAATATTAACTATTGTGGTCAATTAAACGGTAAATCCTATATATTTTTCTCATATTTATAGTAAAACCATATTTTTGTGAGATATATTGGAAAACAAAAAAATAGTAAAACCTATTTATTTTTGGTATATTATATGGTAAAACTTAAATATTTGGTCAGTAATATGAACCAATGGGTCATCACGAGGAAAGATTGTGTATAGCCTGAAAAAGACGTTATAAAGTGGGACACGCCACGGGAAAATGTGTAGTAGCTCATATTTCTGCTGTTTTAGTTGTTATTATATTTGGCAAGAACTTAGAATAATCTGTTCGAAGGTCCCTTTTCCCGTGACGCGCCCCAAGTTGAGCAGACGTCATAGTTTATTATACATTTCTCGATAAATTTAACGTAATGTAGTCATGATGTGTATCAATAATACCTTATAGATATGAGGAAATAATAGATAATTGTATATGTTTTAGCAATATAATAATAACTTAAATGTCAAAGAATCATCGAAAACACCTTTTCCACGACTTGCTCCATTAAGCTCCATTAACTTTCTATTTTTGTCAATAATATGTTGAACATATCTATTTTGGTCAGTAATGTGTAAAATATGTTTTCAATTTCGTTTACTAGTACATAGAATCAGTAAAGAAATGTGAGTTTACATTACTTAGTATTGGTTTTTGCTAAAGACAAATTCTATAGACTGGTAGACTGATGTAAATAGAAAATTTGTAAGCCATCATACATGACAAATATTAAAATATTACAGGCTCGGTTTGATTGAGCCTGTTCATGAGCAGTACTGGAAGTGCATATTACAGTTCACGCCGCCTAGCCCCGGGTTGAGCGCTAGTAAATATTTACACACATATGAATATCGTGCTGGACGGCCTTCAATTGGTAACAACACTAAACGAATGTACAGGGAGACTTTTTACGGCCGCAACTCGACACAAACAACGCTAGCTCTTCTGCGATAATGAAATTGATGTATGAATACATTATTTTGTTGATGTTTAGCTTGAACCCTGCCGTGGACATCGGTCAGGTTGAAGGTGCTTTTATCATGGGACTTGGTCACAGCATGACGGAGGAAGTGGTATTCGATCCTACCACCGGCAAGATGATTAACAATGACACATGGGTATGTTCAAGTTTTCTTGCATTTTTTTTATATTAAGTAGAAAAAAAATTTTTCACCCAAAGAGTAAAAGGAAACCGTATCAGAGGTTGAGTATAGATATTCTGTGGTACTACAGTCTGGTAATAAATTGGGAAAATCGAACTCACGGATAGTAAATAAAACACATTAAAGATAAAACAAACAAGCAAACAAACACATTTGGTAACTTTTTTTCTTATTGGCGGAATATTGAAAAAAATGTATTTCTTATCTCATAATTGTCTTTGATTACCCACCTATTTGGCTTGGCAATGCCATCAGCTTGCTATGACTATGTTTTAAATGTTTGTGTGATTTTGCATACACAATATTTGTCGAGTTGACGGGTGGGTTGGAGCTAATCCCCCAGACATTTGTCGAGTTGATGGGTGGGTTGAAGCTAATCCCCCAGACATTTGTCGAGTTGATGGGTGGGTTGAAGCTAATCCCCCAGACATTTGTCGAGTTGATGGGTGGGTTGAAGCTAATCCCCCAGACATTTGTCGAGTTGATGGGTGGGTTGAAGCTAATCTCCCAGACAACTTGTAGTTATTTGTTCATATAAGAACTTGTTTGGGCAAGTGTGAGGTTCAAGTACCAAGGCGGTAACCCCTCGCGCTCTCATTTTCGTATATTGTTTGTGGTATCAAACCCATAATACATTTTAACTGCAGTTCGGCTAGTGTTGGAAGGCTGTGCCTTCGGGATGAAGAAATTCCTGATAAGCATATTTCACCTTGTTTTTGTTTTTATATATAATAAACTGAGGTTTTCACTTTGATAATTTAATGGGGAAACCCGAACACGAAGAATATATATATATAGTAATATCAAAGGGCCTAGATTTTCAGATCAGCAGCACACTGAGAAACTTAAATGCATTTTAGAATCATACTGTGTTTTTTAAGCATTTTAGCTTCATACAGTGTAAGTTCATAGCATTTTAGCTTCATATTCTGAAATTTCATTGCATTTTATTCTCATACTCTCTTTAATGCATTTTAGCTTCATTTTGTAAAATTTCCCCAGATTTTAGCCTCTTATTGTGAAATTACGTTTCATTAATGCTTCTTATTGTGAAATTGTATGGCATTTCAGCATCATACTGTGAAATTTCATTGCATTTTAGCTTCAGGAGAGCCTCCACTAAACATGAGCTGTTCTGCATTTTTTGCTTTGAGAAATATATATAATAAACCTGTGTAACACCCGCCGTCAAACAAGCGCTCACCCCAGAAGAAGAGAGTAACGACGCAAAAAGCCTTGAATTAAAACCTCTTCATAACAGTAACTTTCGAAATTGTTTTAATCATAATGCTCGAATATTTAAAAATGTATTGTAATAATCTATTAAAGGGGTATCATGTACCTACGAACAAAGACATCCCAGTGGACTTCAGGATCAGTTTGCTGAAGAATGCACCCAACCCATTAGGAGTTCTCAGGTCAAAAGGTAACCTTCCATACTCATCTGGGCCCAAGATAATAAAACTAAGTTTGGAGATCAGTCTCAAATCAAGCAGTCGCCATTTCAGCCAATCAGATGCTTGAGATTTGAGACTGATCTCCTGATTTAGTTTTAAGATCTTGGGACCTGCCCATTACAAGTTTGATTAATGATATTGCCCCTACTTGGGAGCGGACCCGTACGTCGACAGCGCCTAGCCATGCAATGCAAAATACATTACCTATTACCTAACCGGGACAACCCCCCAAAAATGTGATAGGATAATCCTGAAAACTAACATGACTTCTTACAATAGTTCAATTTGCTTTTTATTTCTTGAACACATATTTGGCAAAAACGTGTTTTTCTTATTTAACATTTGGGGCCGAGTTTTGAGAGTGCACTTTCATTTTGAATATTGTGGTACTTCCAAAATGTTTGAATATGAAGTTCATAGCTTACCAAATGTGATTCGCTATCTATCCAGAGATTCAAGTCGTAAAATCGCCTGATCAAAAATAATCTTAACAAAAAAAAATCAAGAACAGTAAAAATATCTTCCCAATTTTCTCAGAATCTGATTGATAAGCAATGTGAAAGGTTGTTAAAAAATAAAAATTAAATGTGTTTTGAACTAATCTGTGCATTTTGATATTTCTGGTGCATGAAGTGTTTAAGCCATTAATTTAGATGGAAGGGTGCAAAAGTATAGAGTGTTAAGATATGTATCTCATAGTTCTTCAAAGTTTTAAAATGTCAGATTTCTTTTTTTGCTGCGTACCGTTATCTTTTATTCTTACTTTGTGAAGGGCAAATTGTGGAATAATACAGCTTGAGTAAATAAATAGTTTTTAAGTATATACCTGTGTTTTTAGTAATATAAAAGGGCCTAGATGTTCAGATCAGCAGCACACTGAGAAACTTCATTGCATTTTAGAATCATACTGTGTTTTTTAAGCATTTTAGCTTCATACTGTGTAAGTTCATAGCATTTTAGCTTCATATTGTGAAATTTAATTGCATTTTATTCTCATACTCTCTTTAATGCATTTTAGCTTCATTTTGTGAAATTTCCCCGGATTTTAGCCTCTTATTGTGAAATTGTATGGCATTTAAGCGGCATACTGTGAAATTTTATTGCATTTTAGCTTCAGGAGAGCCTCCACTAAACATGAGCTGTTCTGCATTTTTTGCTTTGAGAAATTGCATCGTGGAGGCCAGAAAGGACGCCGGACAGACTGGCGATTTTGAGTTCAGTAAGTAAATATAGATGCCTAACGTTCACTGTACATTAAAAAAGTAACAATATTTAAAATTAACACTCTTCTTTATTTCAAATTTTTGGGCACGTGTCCTTTGTCAAGAAAAATACAGAATTGTTATATATTAAAATGACACCCTTAGTTATTATCGTTCATGTTCTTTTCAAAACGTAATATGGACAAGGGAAAAGTATGATTCTATTATCATATTATATGGTTCTGTCAATTATCTGGCATTGTACTGTAGCAATCAACAGACGATCTCGCATACCTGCTAGGCGGCGTAGGCAATAATATGCATTTCCATTACTGCCAATGAAAAAACTCAAACCGAGCCTGCAATATTTTCATATTTGCTGTGTTCGGTGGTTTTCAAAGTTCCCTTTTTATCTATTGTATAAATTTCAGATCCACCGGCAACGATAGAGAAGGTTCAGACAGCCTGCTTGGTTGATCCATCGCAGTTTGCAATCTAAACATAGGAGGCCATGGGATAACTTTGTGTCTTATGACTTGTGACAGTTAAAACTGATTAGAAGTCGCGTGACTAACTAGAAAGTCACGTGATCGTATACTCGTAGAAAAAAACATAGGCCTATACTGTTACATACGAACCTGTTAACTGTTATGTTTATATAAATATTTTTAGAGGGTAATCATTTAAATATCAAAATAAGAGTTTTGCTATTAAAAATCAATGTGTAAATAACGTGACTCTTCTTACCGATAATGTACTGTATTTTGACCGATAATGTACTGTATTTTGATTGTGATATATGAAGATGAGAAATGAGATGACAAGTATTGTTTGAGGCATTATGCTTTTTGTAATTATCTAAAAGTTTCAATGAACCAACCGACTCTATATGATTAAATGTCACGGAACAAATATCAGCGCAATAATTAATTTGATTGAATTTCAGACAATGTTATAACTATGATTTCAACGTCTTTCTAACGTTCTTTATGATTGATAATTTAATTCATTAATGTACGGTGTTCTAAAAAAGATAATTAAGTTTAGGAAGCGAAATTTTAGAGGGAAGATAGATAGATGACTGTGAAATAAGATCTTTGTACTGGAAACTTATTGTTGAATAGATATTCGATTATATATACAGACTTGTTCATTAATCTGGTATAAACGGTATTGTTTCAACATGTTCCTTTCTTAAGGTTAAATACTACCAATTCAAATCCCAAAGATTTCCTTTATAACTTTTTATCAAGTTGTGAATTTACTATTGTGTCAGACCTTTAAAATCGTACAGTTCTAAAGAGAACCAACTTAGAGACAATGAAGATGCCAATTCCATCTTAGCATGTCCGATAAACTTTTCGGCGTATTAACCAGAATTGTATCACCTCAGTCATCTCGGAACTTTTGTTTACATTCTATAAATGATAGCTATATTTAAAGTCGGATTTATTTTTTTTTCATTATCAATTTCATTTTTTTTGTCTTCAAATTACTACAGAATCATTATATTTTGAATTATTTTCTTAAAATAATTTTGTTTTTAAAATATTTATTTTCATTTTCTACCGGCAATCAAACTTGACTTCCTGTTACCAGGTTACTGGCCCGCAAATTTTTTTGCAAATAATTGTTAATAGGCGGGATATTGAGTGGCCTATAACCTAAACTGTTTTCTTCTGATTTGAGAATGTACGTATTTCATAAAAAAAACTTTTACGATACATTTTTATCCTGTTCCACAAATATAAAATTGGCTTGACATGGCCTCACAATGTAATTATCATTACAAAAGTTTTAATTGTTTCTGTAAGGACTGGATAGAAATGGTCTTAATAGCGGAGTGATATTAATTCAGGGGTAGAAAGTAGTCCAAAACTGTGTAGATGGATCTTAAAATAGCGGTCTTAATATCAAGGTGGTCTTAATTACAGGGTGGTATTACAGAGAGGGTTCTGCTGTAGAACCAAAATTACTTGTCAATATTATGAAATTGTGACTTGGCTTCGTAACTACAAGCATTTACCGTATTTTACGTCGTGTACGTAAATGAATAAATTGGGGTTTAGAGTCATAATAAACTATTTCACTCCAAATATTTTTGTTATCTTTAAACAGAATCATTTACCTAATTTTTAAATCTTATTAGTTTTTGGATGTAGAAAATAACAAAATATAAGAATGTCTGGGTTTTTTTTTCACCAAAACATTCGTCTAAATCGTCACCATTTAAACTTTCTGGACTGTTTATTACGAGGACAATAGTACTGCACGTAAAACGGGACTTTAATCAGTTCACGCACAAAGTATCGCGATTATTTTACTATAATATTGAAACAGAGATAACAATGCAAAAGTTGGCTAAAACCAAGGTTTTGCAGATTAAAAATGACTTCTGAGACCCACTTAGTATGAAATTTAAAACAACAACAGCAGTTTTAACAAAAACAACAGCAGCAGCAACACTAGCAGCATCAACATCATCATCAACAACAACAGCAAACAACACTTTGAATAGAATCAGTTGATGAATTTGACTTATACAGGACCGGACAGGATTGGCTCGCCATATAGATATTATTATTAAAATGATGTCAGTGTGAATGTACAACTTAAACATAACAGGCATAATTAGAGGCACCAACGGAAGTGAATATAACCGCCACTTCAACATCATGAATAATACCGTGGCATTTACAGATTCAATATAAGAATTATTGTATACAAATATACCACTTATTAATTAATTGTTTGGCTTTATACCAGTGATATTGTTAGGAATATTTGTAACAGTGTAAAATGTTGGTTGTTTTGTGAATAAAATGTATATTCTCCACGTGATGTTAATATTTGGATGTTGTTTCAAAATGTGAGTATAATGTTTGATGCATCTTTTTTAAGTTGGAAATAAATGTCATTTTGCATTCGGTGCGCACTTCATTAAGGCTGTGGATTATTAAACTTTATTAAACTATTAAGTTTGGAGACCAGCCTCAAATCCCAAGCATCTGATTAATAATATGTGAAATGGAGAAAAGTCTTAATTCTCAGTTTTATAATCTTGGGACCAAGTTTTGTTTAAATATATTCTAAAATAATGCAAATATAGTTAAACAAAATAACTTGAAAAAAAAAACAACATTTAAATGTGGATCGTAAAATAAATACACATACTGTAGTGGTATAAATAAATCGGGGATATAGGCCTAGATGATTTTTTTTCGGTCGAAATATTAACACTGGTGAACAGAGTTTAACAATTTTATAGTTTTTAAATGCGTTATTTTTTCGGCGTTAGCTGTCTAAGCTCACTTTTGACCTAGTTTTTCGACCAATGAAATGTTGTAAATAATACTCGTATTCTCTTATTATGCAGAGGGAAAATGAAATAAACTATTTCGATTGGTAGCTATTTACACCAGAGAGGCATCTAGCAGGGTGGAGAGGTATCTAGTGGGATTTTTATTATTATGCAGCGGAAAAATCAAATAGATTATTTCGATTGGTTGTTAGTGGGTGTTGTATTGGAGAAAAAAAAACAAACATATTTACGATTTAAATAACCAGTTAAGTCAATACTGATGGCTTAAATACAATTTTATATGGAATATTCTTGGGTGTCAGGTAAACACTTGCATACAAGTTTACACAGTGTAAAACGAAAGAGAAGTGTAGATATTTCTAGTTCTTACTGGTTCCTTTCTAGTTCCTTTGATACTGATTGTTAATTTCAAGTACAAAAACAAGTTCATTGTAGTGTAGTGGATGACACTCTCGCCTTTTAAGCGGAGGCCCCGGGTTCAATACTCGGGACGAACACTTTTTTTAAAGGTAATTTACGTAAAAGTTGGTAGATTTCGCTCTTGTAACAGGCTGTTTGTATTTATTTTTATTAAATTTCAAGGACATTTATTCATCTTGAGTTCTAACTCTACAAGAGGTATTTTATTGAAACTGAATAAATGTAGATCAAGACTTAATGTAAGACATTGCTTCTTTAATCGACTTGTTATCACTGTATGAAATTGTTGCAACAGCTTGAACATTTTTTTTTAAAGACACTTTCAATGAATTTATGAGTTGTCATGATTCGGTCGCTTAATCTCTAGGTCATACTAAGAAGGCAGGGAGGGTTCGTCAACAGCTATAACAAGTAAAATAAAATAACTAAACTGTGTCTGCTTCGCCTCTCTGTATTTCTTTCTTTCTTATATACGTGTAAATATAAATATTTTCCATCAACGCCGTTTATCTTTTTTAAAGATATTTCTTGTTATAACTACTTGCTATTTTAGAAAATATCCACAATAAAATATTGACAATATACAGTCCCACATGTTCTTAAGAACACATGTATACATAGGCAACCTTTGGATAAAGACCACATTTTATTTGTCCCGACGACTATTTGAAATTAAATTCACTTGTTAACAAAGACCATCTCTCTTCAAAGACCACCTTCGGCTTTTTGATGATAGACTGAACTGTACTCGGGGACAGCATTAATTTGTTTTTTAACCCTCTTTCTTTCGGATAAACAAAAATAGTCGCCGGTGTTTTAAAAACGTGACTAGAATCCTTATTCGCATTCTGGTGGTTTTAGAAAGATGTTCCTTATCATTTCTGCAAGGCATTTTGCACGAACCATTTAATGATGGATTTCGCTTGGCAGCATTTTATCTGGTTTTATCAGATGTCCGATATGCATAATCATAGCTCGAACCGATGAGTGAATTTGTTAGCAAGTGTTTTATTATAAGTTAATCTGTGGAGTAATTACGAAAGATTTCGATGTAAGCCTCGCCACCATTGCGAACACGTGTCACGTGAAGGACTCGTGAAAACAAGATTTGTAAACGATGTGTGCGATTGTTTTCAAAAACTTATGAGTAACCTTCTTAAAATAAAGAGTTAATTAGTGGTGGTGGTGGTTGTGGTGGCGGCGGTGGCGGCAGTGGCTGTGGTGTATATGCTTGAAAGCAAAGTTATAATATGAAATACAAAATAGAGTTATGATAATTTTCTGAACAACTCGCAATATAGTAGTAACAAAATGACATTGCAACAGTAGCAAATACTTTATGAATATAGTACGATGACAAAACATAAAACTTAAAAAGCGCTGTCCTCTGCAAGCTGTCATACGCATGTGATTATAATTTGATTATGTATGTTAAGTACTTCTCATGCTTTTGTTAAGTAACAAAATGAGAAATAATGTGAATAAAACTTGAACTTGAAACTTGCATGTAAAGATAATGCATGTAAAGATAATGCACGCAAACTTTGAAATGTGACACACGACAGTGATCAGCATTCCGCGAAACAGCCGACCTAATCATAGAAAATTACTGAATGGTAATGGATGTTTTGTGAATGAATTGTCATTTTTTACATTTGTGCTTCGGAGAATTAGGTAAATTGGAGCGAGCTTTCCGAAATGGAAATTTCATTCCGCTTTTGTCATAATAAATGTAAATTGACCGAAAATTTGCAGGGAATTAGCAGTATACTATTCAGGTAAACGACCTGAAAAAGATTATAATAGGGCATTTAGTGAAAGTGCTCTTGTAAACAAACTGCTGTGGTTAGCCAATGAATAACATAATGAACAGAATTAAACTGAATTTGTAAGGATTCGACTCAAATCCGTAATTTAAACTAGCCGGTTGTTAAATATCCAAAGAAATTAGGACATTTGTATAAAATATATTGAATAACTTTTAATGTCCTTAGAAACTTGTTATTCTAGTGTAACAATGTACAAATAAGAGTGAAGAGATTTTATTTGTAAGAATTACTTTTTTTTAATTAAACGACCCGCTCTAAAAGTTAAGAGCTTGCTCCTTTTGTCATTGCACTGTCATCGATAAAAATTGAAAAAAAAAATCTTCTCTTTAGAAAGCTAATAACAAATGAATTGAATGGAATTGTATGGAATTGTGTGTAACAGTAAGATTACTTATGATATGGGTATCTTTGGTCCAATCTTGAATTATAATAACTTAATACAATTGTAAAACAATTAAACTATAATGGGGTTACCCTTAAATGGGACCCGAAACGAAAAAGAAAAAGAAAAAAAAATCTCTCTTACGGCAAAATGCATATCTTTGCACAAAGAAATGTTATTGCTGTATGTTTATTTTACATACGTTAAAAGTTAGAACACTAGAAGAAAAAAGCTAGATCTAAAAAATCTCTCAAATTATATTTACATCCATAAACAGAAACTAAGCAACACAAAACATCAATTTAAATGCCCACATGAGCAATATGTTACTGACAACAATATTCGAGGTCCTTTTGTCCAACAAATGTTTGCAAATGGGGTATTTGTAAAAGTGGATTTGACCTTGAATTTCCTGATCGCGAAATTACAAAATAACCATGGTGATATCTCTCTGAATAATATTAAAGTTCTTTTAAAAAACCTCATATATTGTCGTCAGTATCTTATTACTCGCGTGGGCGTTTAAATTATAGTTTTGTGTTGTTGAGTTTTGTGTTTTGTGGATGTATTCCCAAAGAGGCACCGGGATCTACATTCACAATGAAAAGCTGAAAGTGCACATCCAAATATGCATTTTGCAGGCTTTAAAACAAAATGATCAACTTTAAAGTTCAATATTGGGGATATACAAAAATGTAGAAAAGGTAAGCTCGGCCCGTGGCCGAGTAGTTTAGGTTTCCGACTGAAAATCACTTGCCCTTCACCGTTGTGAGTTCGAGGCCTACCAGGGTCAAGATCTTTCATGTGAGGAAGCTATTCAGCTAGCTTGCGGAACTTCGGTTGTTCTACCCAGGTGCCCGCTCGATCCTGAACATTGCCCGGAGGAGCACAGGGGGCTCTTCCTCCACCACGGAAAGCTGGTTTGTCCACACCATAATGTAAAGAGGCGGGAGGGACTTATGGTTACAAACCACCAATTCAATGCCCATAGACTTCCTTTATAATTTTTCATCAATTTCTGAATTTACAATTGGGTCAAGCCCTTAAAATCTTACAGTTCTCAAGAGAACCAACCAAGAGACACCGTCAAATACCAATTCTACCATAGGATGACCAATAAACTTTTTCGGCATTTTAGCCAGAAGTGTATCACCCCAGTCTCTGCGGAACTTTTGTTACGTTCTGTCAAAAATGATAGCTATTTTTAAAGTTAAAATGTACTTTTTTCATTATCAATTTCATACTATTTGTATTCAAATTCCTACAAAATCATTACATTTTATCAAAATAATGTTCTTTTTAAAATATTAATTTTCATTTTCAACCAATTATTCAGAGACCTGATCACCAATATTTAGTGGTCTATAACCATAAATCTGAGAAATAACAACAACAAAATCGACCGCACTCTTACATTTTGAAAACTCACACATATCGAGTGGTTTCCCATTTTTCTTCACCAAAGGCTGTATTTGTGCTACTGACTACATGTAACATAAGCAATCCTGTTAATATAAACAATTATACACAACTAGAATAAACAACTGAACATTTATAAATACTTGTCCGAAGTCAGTTATATCTTTTATAAATTATGTTTATTTTACTTTCCTAGGTTGGAACGTATTATTTATTCGTTTACATCGTGTTTAGACTGTTCTAGAAATAAACCACTTACAGGTGAATGGCCACGTATTAGGAAGAAAAATATCAAATATTTTGAAATACCAAAATTTATCAAATAAACAGTAGAATACGGAATTCCGTTGGGCCTATCATTGTTTCGCGCTGTCGACCTCTTGGGCGAGAACACAAAAACGCGAAAACACGATGCGAGATCACGAAACAACGATGCGAGATCGCGAAAACACGATACGAAGTCGCGAAAATACTATGCGAGAACGCGATATTAATTAATATCGCGCCCTCGTATCGTTGTTTCGCAATCTCGCATTGTTGTTTCGCGACCTAGCATCGTGTTTTCGCGTTTTCGTGATCTCGCTTCCAATCAGTGCACAAAATAAAAGATATTTTTCCAACTTGTTGAAAAAGGTAGGGATTGAGACAGGTAATAACATTAGCTTATTGATTATATAGCTAAAGAAAAAATAAATCCTTTTTAATTTAAAAACATGACTTTTGTAGTTCTGCTATTGTTAGAACCAGAAACAATAATCTAAAACATTAAAGTTAAGAAAGGCAGAGATGGTCGCGCTGAATGTAGGTCCGGCACGTACCGCATACCGTTCCGTACTCCGTACATCAGGATCTACGTTACTGTAGCAAGTCGATAGACGACGTCACTGATACCGTCCAGACGTGCTGGACTACGCTAAATGTAGCTGTGTGTAATCACAGCGTATCATATAGATCATATACATAACATATAAAATATAGATTTGATTTAAAATCAATCAATTCCCATTAATATTCGATATTGAGGTTCGATGTCTTAATAAATGCAAGTAGGAAGTTAAAAATTTAAAGTAAAATTGAAGTAAATCGCAAAATATTTCACTAGAAGGATCATAATATATAATATAGAAGTGTATTTTGATTCAAACATGTCAGGGACGGATCAAAAAGGGGTTCTGGGTAGTAGCTTGAACCCCCTTTTTGGGCAGAAATATTTCATTTTCATGAGCATTTGGGCCATAAATTCGGAAGTTGTCATTTAACTACCCTAAGACAATCCCAAACGACCCCCTTTGTGGAAATCTTGCATCCGGCCGTGTATGTAGTCAAATGTGTGATACCTCTTGTTATTACTTGTTGCTTTCTTGATTCATTTGTGAGTCAGCAATTACTGTTGTATCATTTAATTTCATGGGGATCAAATTTCGCACCAAAGATATAAGTGACATTTTAGGGCTTTAATTCACGCATTTGTAAAATTCTAATAAGACTAGATATTCAATTGTTTGATTGCGTTTGGGTTTGATTTCGCGCATTTACCCTAGCGCGAAAAACGTGAAAATTAAACCACCGCGAAATATAAGTATACCACAGTAATATAAAGGCATTCGCATAAGGTTCTAATTAAAGCGGAATGTGTCGTTAATCGATCATAATGAATTGATAACTGTCTCAAGATCATAAAACTAAGATTGGAGACCAGTCTTAAATCTAAAGGATCTGATTGGCTGAAATGGCGAGTTGTCGCCATTTCAGCCAATCAGATGCTTGAGATTCGAGCCTGGTTTCCAATCTTAGTTTTATGATATTGGGTACTGTTCTGCGTGACAATTAAGTTACTGAGGTTGTGTGATGTAGCCGATTACATTCCCTGCGTGAGAATCAGATAACGTCTTATTTATCTATTGATCTACATCTACACTGAGAAAAAAATAACGCAACACTCTCCTACAATGTAAAGAGCGTGATTAGTAGAATGGCCAGTAGTCTGATAATAAGTTTGTTTTGATAATACCCCATAACAAAATGAGAGAGAGAGAGAGAGAGAGAGGGAGAGAGAGAGAGAGAGAGAGAGAGAGAGAGAGAGAGAGAGAGAGAGAGAGAGAGGCAGGCGGGCGGGCGGGCGGGCTGGCGGGCGGACAGGCAAAAAGGAGAGAGACTACTGGCTCCAGGCTATTTGTTCTGTCACATCGACTTTTCTTGCAAAATATTTCTGTTTATAAAACATTTTTCCCCAAACGATAACTGATTTACAGACTTGGCCAAAATAAACGTTAGCTTAAACGAATACTTTTGTCATACTTTTTGAATTTTTATCATCATTCCTAAAAACAATTTTGATCATTTGACATGTTTGAGTTCCATACCAAAAAATAAAGTTCACACATTTAAACATGACTTTGTATTGCTAAAGGTAGTATTACTATCAAAAAATATTTTTTATCATGATATAATATAATGATAATATATATTAAATATTATTATGATATTATAATTATGATAAATATCATTATTATGATTTAATATAATATATTATATGAATTATAATATATATGTCGTTTGATCTGGATCAACACTTGTCGTTTCTTGGTTGGAAATAACCAAATGAATCAAAAGCAAGCAGTGTAGATCCTGATAAGAAGGCACGGATATGCCTGGTGATTTGGATCTACAATTTTCGTGCATGGGATAACAGATTGGCATGTCACATGGAGTAAACGTTCATACAGGAAATTTTCGAGTGTATCGTTATTAGTTTTCTTCAGTGTAAGCATGCGGCAATTTTATAAACCCACATTTGTTTTTACTTTGTTTACGCGGAGAAGTGAAATGAAAAACAAACGACAACAACTTGAAACTCTTTATAAACCGAAAGGTAATTTTAAATAAATTTCTTGTATTTAAAACTTAATAATAACAAAAAAACGCCCTGGTTTCATTAGTGTGAAGGCTATCCATTTATCAATCGAAGCTTTCCTCGCGATTGTCAAAATTTTATGGGGAAAGAAAACATTAGCTGACTTTGGTCTGTTGTAACATGTAATTAATATTTAAATGGCTGGTGAAATTTCAAAGCCGTGATAGTCAAGATAGTATCAGCAGGTCATTCGTCTCCTTGTCCGGTTGGATGTGTCAGTTTAAATGTAAACCGGAACTGACCTTACTTTCATCATTAAAATATTTGCAAAATAACACCATAACTATCAAGGAGATGTAAAACGCAGGTCAACTATCGAATTGCAGACGACCGAAAGTGATTTCCTATCTGAAGTTAAACTGGTCGACGGTCTACATGTAACTGTAACGCATTTTATCTAAAGTTAACAAAGTTAACATCTAAAGTAGATCAGTATGTTTGAAGAAAGTGACACAAATCTTGAAATAATAGGAAACAGATATTATAATTAAGTAAGTAATGTAATTTTAATCCTGAACAGATGTCAATGCTATTAAGACGCGGTATACTGAATGCCGTGTATCCGGTACTGTGACACCCTGAAGATTCCGGATAAAGAAGTTCGCAAGTTTATCAGGAAAAATTCTACATGCACGGATGATTAGATATACATCGATAAATCTGTGTGGAATTGGAGAGATATCGTGTGTGCAGTAATACCTTATGATAAGCTATGGCCAAAGCTCCCGTGGTGATGGATTTACTGATGGAAAGTTATATGGAGGTAGGCCACGTCAAATAAATTACCGGGTCCTCGGAATTTCATGTTTGAAAAAAAAGACCGTATAAGTCAATTGAAAAAAATCTAATGCATTTTGAGAACTTTTAATTATTTTGCAAAAAGTTGAATTATTTATTCGTTGAGAAAGCTGCGAAATGTGTTGAAACACTAAAAACATAATATCGACAAAAGCTTGGAGGATAGACTATGAAGAGTGCAATTTTTCTCCGGATCTATTATTCGCTTCAATGCATCACACTGCATTCTACAAACTGATGTACTTGGAATCGTGGGTTTTTTAAAAGTGACAACTTGACAAATAATTCTTGAAAGAAAATAAATCAAAACAGTTTTGCATATAGTTCTAACTCAAAGCGTTACAGATTAATGACGCAGCAATTAGTTTAGTCTGGCCTTTTGTTTCGCCTCCTGACAGACCAGATTTTACATTAATGTATTTCTGTCTTATGTCAGTTCTTGAGAAGTCAAATTCTTAAAGGAGTTATCAATTCACGAACAGTTATATGGTGTAACAGACTTATAGGAAAAGATAAAAACATTTGTGAATTCTCGCGGAATATATTTCGGATTCTTATCATCGTAAGTAAATTTGATTGTTCTCAAATGTATATTTTTTATTAAAAGAACATATCGTTTAATAAGGAATCACTAAATTTGTGGGTAGATTTAATATATAACGTAAGGTGTTATATACATAAACAATAGAGGAAAATAGGGTTATGCTAATTGACACTTTTTTTTAATTAAAGTGTCCATGCCTTGTTTTTTTTATATATATATAATTCTTTTTTGAATTGGCCGTATTAATGGGCTATTCAGGGAAACATATGTTACCAATTTGTGGAAGCAAACGAAATCTTGATGGGTGGATGTTTGTTCTTTTCAAGAAAATGGGGAAAGGGTCTTTTCTGTCCATAATTACGTAAAAGGGTAGAAGTATTTTAATAATGAATATATCACGAGGAAGCATTATTTCTGTGAAGGGTATGGGGGATGTGTGGAGGCGGTATTTCACTAATTATTGATGGGGAGGGGATAGCATTTCCAGTTTAGAAAGATTTAGAAGAGGGATCATTAGAGAGGTAAACAAGAGCATGGATAGGGGCAAGAATACTTTCGCAATTACTTGTGTTACTGTAATTACTTTCTGTTACTGAAGTATCATTTAATTTCGCTAGAAATAATTTTCGTGAAAAGTCACATTTTATATTTTCGCGCGGAGATAGATAATTCGCGCAAAAGTATTTATAACTCTATGTAGGCATATTCGTACATACCGTAATTTCGCTGGGGTTAAAATTCGCGCATTTGGCCTATGTGCGAAATGGGCGAAATTAATGCAAATGCGAAATATAATGATACCGAAGTAAACGTTATGATTTTTAAAAATAAAATTATAGATCGATTTTAAGCATTGAGCCATGAATGTTCTATGAATCATAAATGGTCGTATCTACGTTATAGATAATGTATAGCTCTAAATGGCAGAACTTTAACTATTACAGCATGACATAGCATGATATCACGCTACTTTTTTCAGAATAAAACAGTTGACTTGTGCAAAATGTCACAGTTAACGGGGCAAATTCGGACTACAGTCAAACCTGTTTTAAGGAGCTACCCAAGAGAGTGACAAAAGGTGGCTGCTTAAGACAGGTGGACGTTTTAGACAGGTAAAAATTAGAACAAAATTTCAGTTTAAGACATCTTTAAACTGGCTGTTTAAGATAGATTGTTGCTGAATGCAGGTTGCTTGTAACAAATTTGATATCGCCATGTTCGCTTGATAAGAATTGTCCCGGAAAAATATTAAATTTATTTCGCCTATATCTGCAATAAAATCATTCTTATTTATATAAAACCGAACATCATGTGACTCACTACTTACCTGTGATAAATTATACAGATAAGGTTATAGACATCATTATACAACTGTAAACTGTATTACGTAAATATGATTTAAAGCAGCTTGGTCTCGTATCAGGATAAAATATCAAATGTTTTTAGATATCATAATTTATAAAGTCTAACCTTTGTTAGTGATCACCTGTAAACAAATACCACCTGTGGATAAAGACCATATTGTATTTGTTCCACCGGCTGATTTAAAACACATTTACCTGTTATCAAAGACCACCGGCCTCCAAAGACCATTTTTAGGATCCTCCTTGAGAGGTCTTTGAAGACAGGTTTAATTGTTATACTAAAATGTAGAAGATCTGCAAACAAAAAAAACAACGTTATATACGCAATATTTTAATATAATATATTTAAAACCAACGTCGTTATAGCGTTACTAAAGCAGTAATATCCAATCACAACAGATCCTACAATGTAGAGATAAGTCTAAGAAGTTGGCAAAATTCGCTCCTGTTTGATGATTAAAAGGTACAACATAGTAGTACAATTAATATTGATCATAACTGAAACATTGATGTATTCCACCTTGAATTGTGAACTAGTAGCTTTAAGCTAGAAGTTGTTTACTTTCAAATGATATGTATGTTTATGCAGGTGTACAACTGCATACATATCAGCTCTATGCATAACAACGACAAAATATAAGTTGTTTTCATACAGGAATACAGTGGAAACCCTTCTATTAAGAACATCTCTGAGACGATACAAAAGTTGTCTTAAGTGGAAAGTTGTCTTACTTGTGGGGTAGAAAATAATGCAGAACTGTAAAGAGAAACATTGAAATAGTGGTCTTATGAATGGAAAGGTCTTAATTTCACGGTTGTCTTTATGAGGGCTTTTACTCCAGTTAAAAATCAACATCAGCTTATAAGTACTTGCATCTTGCTACACATCAAATGATATTGCCTCTACTTGGGAACAAACCCTCACTGTCACGGCGACAGCGCCTAACTCTGCTATTCCGACGACGTAACCAATTGAGCTAACTGGGACAACCCCCCAAAAGGTTGATCGGATAGCCCTGATATACGTAATCATCACTGCATGTCATCGGTAACGGGTTATTTTACTGATAACAGTACTGACTATATGCACGGGGAGACTTTTTACGGCCGCCACACTGCACAAATAGCGCTACTGTGAATTTCAAATGATATTGCCTCTACCTGGGAGCGAACCCGCACCGTTTCGGCGACAGCGCCTGAAAACACCAATATTCAGTGGCAAGGGGACAGCGGCTTTATTTTAACTTTGTTTGAAGGTTTTAATCGTTAAGAAATAAAAACGAAATTCGCCATAACCAGAATTCTAAAATATTGAATATCGACTAACGATGAATCTAGAATCTTGAACATTGAAGATTTTAGTTCTAATGCTAATATCACCACTAAATACCACTATTAACAATGCACTTCTACGAATTCTTATAAGAGACTTTTTAGCAATTAAATTTTCTGACTAATACATTGAATAAACAAGTGTAAGAGAATGCAAGAGAAATGGAATTTTATGCTGCACTTGAAGTCTGATATAATCAGAAACGGCGTAGTCACGTTTACTTAAATTACAGATACATGACATAGTCCTGAAATAGTTGAATTAAAGAATTATAATGATGAATAATCACGCTATGTTACCGAAAAAAACCCACAAACTTTCAACAATCAGAATCATTGTTTAAATTTAAAATAGAAAGTTATTTAATACTAACATTAAACAAAACGTTGTAAATATGCAACTATGTGTAACTGTCTAACTTGTTAGACAAAACAATCCAGCTTGACTAATTTTGAAAATAACCGTTGAGTTTTAATGTTGAGAAATGTAATTTCTAGTCAACTAAACGCTACAAATACATTTCTTGCGAGAATTAACATTCAATAAAAAAATTTCTTTTATTGTTTACATTTAACATAAACATGTCATTCTGGTATGCTCTTTTTTTTAGTTTGCTGAATTCGTATGCCAAATCATTACACCAATATTCATTTCAACTTCACGAACGAAGACTGATAACAAATATAAAGTGTACATTTCTACAGTTTGTTAGATTTTGCCGTTTGGTCTATAAAAATTATGAGTAAACACTATTAAAGACGTTTGCTACATGAACAGTTTCAAACATGTTTTGTACCTGTGTTGATCCATAGGGCATACAGGTGCGGCGGAAGCGCCTGGCCAACCATGCAAGAGACAAGACACAGTACATACCATTCTTATCCCTAAAAGTACAAGTATGTCTATTATACTGCCACCCACAATAATTGACATTCTGCATGGTTTGAAATTAGCATAATACCACCAAGGGAGGAAATTGAAACAGATAAATACACTGATAATATATAAATATCACATCCCATTGGGGGAAACAGTACGAAATGTTAACCCGAGAGAAGTAATGTCAACCGAGGCGTCAGCCGAGGTTGACATTACCTTCTCAAGGGTTAACATTTCGTACTGTTTCCCCCAATGGGATGTGATATTTATTTTATTACACCGAACATTTGTTTTTTTAGAGATCTTGACTATGACCAAATTTCGTTTGGGAACAAAATCAAGCGCCGGAAGTCCAAAATCAATAATGCTCAATAAGCGGCTACAAATAATGATCAAAATGCGTTTATCTCCCTTGGTCAATTACGCATGCGTAGAAGTTAATTTGTAATCGGATTTCCAAGATATTTATTTTTAGATCCACGCGAGGGTGACATGATGCTGTCGCATATGTGACAGTAGCGATTATCTCCCTGTGACGTCATATTACGCTATATAGTAAACTAATCACGTGAGGTGTAATATTATAAATTTACAAATATCCCTTCGTGGTAATTGGTCTTAAACAGTCCAGAATTTTGGCAGAGTAACTTGTGTGCCGAAACGTTAAATTTTCATACGTCTTCGTTATTTCTGCAACTAGGCATCTCTACCGTGCTTAGTTTTGATCTCGAGTATTCGACATCGAACCAATCTGGTGATTAAAACAATGTGACCTTTGTTGTGCTGCGCATTAAGGTATAATACTCATAAATATTTTCCCCTATGTTCCTACGCGGGCTGACACTAAATAGTCCCTAATTTTTACTACCAGCGCTTTAGATGACTAGTATGACATAAAATGAACATATTTATTAATTAACATGCTTTTACTGACACACTTACAACAAATTTATGTATGTTTGAATACATGAACATTACAACAATTTTGGAGTTCATGCGGAATTGAAAAAAAACACAACAACTGAGCACCGGTTTCAAGGAGTCAGTGATCTCTGTTAATTGATAAATGAAATGAATACATTTCTTACTGAAATGGACAGTACAAACACTTAGCTTTAAAAGTATATACGTTAACCCCTTAAGCAAATGGTACCAACTATAACTGCCAATCTTTTACAATGATACTGTATGCACTTACATACTACGGTTATCTTATTCTGATTGCATTAAACACAGATTTGGAATTGTTAATGGCGAAACATATTAATTAAAACACAATTTAATGAGATTTAATCTTTCTAATGTTTCTCAAATACCATAATGCTCCCGAAATGTCAACGGTGAAAAGATAAAAATGCACGATTTCCCATACTTGATTATTTAAGGATTTGCAGTGATGCATGAACATTAATCAAAGTGCCTTCGTAATGAACTACACGGCTAACGTGCGTAGACTCAAAGGCGGAATCTTCTGTGTTAAACAATTACTTCAAAACAAAGGGATTAATGAAACGGTGCTGTAATTATAGTGAGTTTTATATAGATGTCTCAAGCCTGCTTTAAACCGTGTTTGTCTTAAGCCTGTTTAATTTCGTGAACGTGCAATAACACAATAATTGATCAAATACCTCACAGCATGTTTGAAATTTGAATCAAATCAAAGAAAAAGAATTCATAGTTAACACAATAGACATTAAAAAGAGATATTTTTGAAACTATGTTTTACTGAATAAAAAATACGTTACATTTCTTTAAATTCGACTCAGTAAAAAAATACGTTACATTTCTTTAAAATAGATGGTCACGCTGCGTGACTCAAACAAGGCCCTGTGTATACCCTGACAGTATAGATTTTCATCCTATAAATTAAACTGAATTAACAAATTACGTTGCATTTGTTTAAATTGGACTGAATTGATAAAACACCTTGTTTTTTTCGGCGTTAGCTGTCTAAGCTCACTTTTGACCTAGTTTTTCGACCAATGAAATATTGTAAATAAAATTTATTATGCAGAGGGAAAATCAAATAGATTATTTTGATTGGTTATTAGTGGGTCTTGTTAATGATTACCGTAACGATTTTTATATTGTGTGTAAGTATTTACCTGGCGCTTATATGTTCGGGCATTTTCGTTTTAAAAAGCGTTAATTGTATTGGAGAAAAAGATATTTACGGTATAAATAACCAGTTAAGTCAATTGATGGCTTAAATACGATTTTATATTGAATATTCATAGGTGTCAGGTAAACACTCGAGTACAATACACAGTGTAAAACGACAGAGAAGTGCAGATATTTCTGGTTCTTACTGGTTCCTTTCTAGTTCCTTTCTAGTTCCTTTGATACTGATTGTTAATTTCAAGTCCAGAAATTCAAAACGCCTTGGTGTAGTGGTTATCACACTCGCCTCTCAAGCGGAGGCCCCGGGTTCAATACTCGGGAGGGACACTTACTTTTAAAGTTAATTTATGTAAAAGTTGGTAGATTTCGCTCTTGTAACAAGTTGTTATTATTTTCATTTATTGTATTTTAATGACATTTATTCATCATTAGTGCTAACTCTACAAGAGGTATTTTATTGAAACTGAATGTACAGGTAATGTTAGACATTCTTCTTTAATCGACGTATTATCACCAGACGAAATTTTTGCACGGTCTTTATTTCTTTCTTATATATAAAAATCTTTTCCACCAACGCCGTTTATCTTTTTGAACGATATTTCTTGTTTAGAATAAGTTTTAATTAATAAAACACGTAACGCTTCTTTAATTGGTGCTGAGTAATAAAATGTGATACATATCTTAAAAATAAGACTGCATTAATAAAATACACTAAATTTCTTTAAATTAGACTATATTAACAAAATAAGTTACATTTCTTAAAATTAGGCTGAGTTAATTAAATTCGTTTAATTTCTTTAAATTATGCATACTCAATACAAAATACATTTCTTTTTATTAGGCATATTTAATTTACTACGATACATATCTTTAAATTAGACTAAATAAATGAAATACTTTACATTTCTGAAAATTAGACTGAATTAAATAAAATACGTTAATTTTTCAGTTAGACTGAATCAATAAAATATCTTACATTTCTTTCAATAAAAATGATTAAATAAAATGTGTTACATTTCTTTCAGTTAGACTGACTTAGTAAAATACGTTACATTTCTTTCAGTTAGACTTATTAGTAAAGTACTTAACATTTATTTAAATTCGACTGAAAAAAATAAAATACGTTACATTTCTTTAAATGAGTTTGAATTAATAAAAGCGGTTACAATCCTTTTAATTAGACTGAATTCATAAAATACGCTATATTTCTTTAAATTAGACTGAATTTATAAAATACGTTACATTTCTTAAAAACATTGCTCCTATATTAGCTTGTATTTCACGTGTCTGTCTAATTTTCGATGACCATATGTTATAAATGAATTCACGAACAATTAAGGTTCACTCCGTACCGGCTAATATCGAAATCTCGCCGATTCTTGTCATCTTAATCAAGCAATAGATACAGATTCTATAAACAGTTACACAATTTGAATGATGAACGTTTCAGTTCAAACAGTTTCTCACAATAATTACGATCTACATTTATTCAGAACTTGACACTTCTATGTAAATCAGCTGATATCTGGCAATAAAAGTTAAGCGTATCTTTTCCAGGGCTGAAGGTTATAAAACTGAATTTGGAAACCAGTCTCAAATCTCAAGCATCTGATTGGCTGAAATGGCGACTGGTCGCCATTTCAGCCAATCAGATGTTTGAGATTTGAGACTGGTTTTCATGCTCAGTTTTATAACCTTGTTCACAGAAATCTCGGTTTATTCAGCAATTGTTGCGGATCAAGTTATCATAACAAAGAAAAACAAGAAAACAAGTCAATCCTATAATCCAAGCATGTAACATTTTACAGGACATTGTATCGGCTTGTAAGAGACTGTATTGTTATTTAAGACTTCATTGATTTTCAGGACGAATTATAGGTCATGCATTATATTTACAGTAAACTATTACTGGATGTACATCTATTTAGACCCAAGAGAGATCAGAGGATTTCTTTATAAAGTAGTTTAAAAAATATTTTATTTAAAATTATCACTCTTTATTTAATTATCACTCTATATTTAATTTTTAGAGTGATAATTTAAAATAGAGTTCTTACTGACTTCCCTTTTGGATGATTTTCTTTATTGTGTAAATAATATTTATTTTGAAAATATACTTTTTTGTTTTTGTAACTTTTGGATATACTTGCTGTCTTAGCAAATGTCGTTACAGGAATCTATTTTATAAAGAAAATTCTAATTCATGCAAAATGTTTGAGTAATTGCAAAAGCATGGAAGATTGTTTTCGAAGTCAGACGTCGAAACGATAGCTTGTATTGGTTTTTCCATGTTATATAAATAATTTCGACGTCTCTCCTCTCTAGATTCCTTCCAAAATACTAGGTATTTTCCAGTATTTGCTGTCAGAGTTCTATTAAATTTTGTTTATGAGTAATTTAACGGACTTTTTGACAAACTGTGCTATCTCCTATGAATTATAGATTTTACGATCGATTAAGGATAAGTAGCCCGTCACGTGATGAAATGTTCATATAGAAAAAAAGAATGAACTTATGGCTGATATGGGCGAGTTAAATGCTTTCTTCAAGGGCCAACTCTCATAAAGGCTTAATATCTTTTGCTAGTTGGGTATATTTAGATTTACTGTCACGTGACTGTCTACCATTCCAAAACGTACTGTAAATATAAAGACGACAATCATTAAGTGTGTGCTCGATTGCATGCAAGGAATTTGTATGATCGAAGTATTCGTATGTTATATTAATACTATATTTTTACATTACAGTGTGATGTACAGACTTTGAAGATTCCGATAACAGTGTGAATTTGAAGATTCCGATAACAGTGTGAATTTGAAGATTTCGATAACAGTGTGAATTTGGAGATTTCGATAACAGTGTGAATTTGAAGATTCCGATAACAGTGTGAATTTGAAGATTCCGATAACAGTGTGAATTTGAAGATTCCGATAACAGTGTGAATTTGAAGATTCAGATAACAGCGTGAATTTGAAGATTCAGACAACAGTGTGATTGAAGATTCAGATAACAGTGTGATGTTGAGATTTTGAGATACTCGCAAGATGTCGGATACACAGAAAGATCTTGAAAAGGCACCGGAAGGACAAGAGTGAGTGTTTACATTATTGTAAATATAATATCTCTCTTATTTCCTTAACTTTCATCATGAGACTGACCTTTTATTCTGATAAATGTAAAAATGTATCTGACAAGAATCAGACATTGATCTTCTTGGTCGCGTAAATATATGACGAAGGAATAATAATGTTGATTATTCTTTTCGTAATAGAAATTTCTTTAAAAAGGCACTAGTTATTGTTGTCAGTATAATATTTCTCACGTGGGCTTTTAAAATGATGTTTTGTGCTCTTTGGTTTTTTATGTAGACAGAAAATGCACTTTTATTAATTAATAATGTTACAATAATTTAGACTTTCTTAAGACTGTTATGCGAGGAAGCTTTAACAAATGGACAATCTATACGTCTAAATTAGGTAGAAGGAACGCTTTCAAGAATTTTAGCTTTCTACATTTCCATTCATTTTGGAACTTTGGAAGTCTTTTAACAATGCCCATACTTTTTTGTTAGCCTAGGTAGCTCTTATCATTTTAATATCTCAGTCCAACGGAAAAACCGGTCGATGAACAATGTTTAAATACCATCATGAAGTGGTAAAAATAACTTTTTAAGCCGGTCTTGCAGAACAAATGAACGGAAAGAAAGTACGGTAGACTGCAAATTGCATGGGGAAGTATTGAATCAAATCTCCATTATTCGTGTATCAGTCTGTAGTTCGACTGGCCAATTGTTTGTTTTAACGAGGAGGAAACATGTCACGATGTTGCAAATAGACCTGTCTCACAATACCGTTGTAATATGTGTTTTTATCACTACCATTATTCTCCGAATTTCAGAACGAGGCGCAGACTGCTATGGCGCGCTATTACACAATAGATTATAGCGCAATACCGAGAAATTTGACCTCGCGAGCATCTGAATGTTCGTTCTTTAAAAACGAAAATTTCCTCTGTTTTTCTTGCATAATTTTAGTCCACAACAAACACTGAAGTACGGGGACACTTTTCACGACCGCAACCATTGAAAAGATGAACACAAAACATTGTTTTAACACAGGCAATTTACAAACTAACGTTAACACCAAAACAAAATAAAAGGAAATACACATTGAGACATTAAACGGCACAAGACTTTCGGGATTTAAATCTATTCCACATAAATGAGATCGATTCACGATAAGCAAGTTGAAATACCGGCTGAAAACAAAGTGTGAATACTTGGAAAAATATTATGGTAGCCAGGAAGACGCAAAACATGTTGCACAAAATATTCCGCACATAAATGAGATCGATTCTCGATAAGCAAGTTATATCGACTGAAAACATAGTATGAATATTTTGCTTGCACAATTTTAGTCCAAAACAAAATTTTGTTGCGCAAAACCAGTTGCCTAATTGTATCGTACCCACCTATTTTAAAACATCAAAACAGTAAGGCAAACGGTACATACGGTTTCTTAGAAACTGACTGCGCCTTTAACTCATTCATTAAGCACGCTGTTGGATTGGATAAAAGAGATAATAAACACAGCATGGTGCTGCAATTTTAAAGAAGATTTATTTCGTTATTCTGAGCCATTATAATTGTCATTATGTTATTTATTAGTCGGGTAATTGATTCGGTAGAATTGAGACTTGCCATATCAATAAACTTTTTTTTTCATATAATTCATTTATCACATTCGTGCTAATCAAGTAAGACTATTAGGGGGCAGACCCTTTTATCTTTTGCTGCGATGGTACAATTCCAGTGACGCATTCGTCTGAAATTATGACCTTACTTTATGACATCATACATCCGAAAATGGAATGTCCGAACACCGGTCTCGTGTCGCAAGTACTAAATATAAATACACAGGCCAATTTCAGCAAAGTTTTAGCCTGATGATTGCAGAAAACTTCCTCAATCGTTCAGAGAATTAAAATTTTTATTTGACACCAGATTTCAAACACCAATTCAATGGTCTAAGTTTAGGGTGATTGATAAAGCACAGCCAGCCTGCATTCAGAACAAAAAAGTAGTTGCCACCAAGCTATCCTGACTCGGCACTATTTGCGCCGCACTGTCGTGGTCAAAATGTAACAGTACAAATCGTATTACACGATGTGTACTTTTTCATGTATGACCATAGCATCAACCATTCATTTAAATAAAATATAAGCAAAGACCATCCGTTTCCATGATACCCTTCTGTAGTAAAATTCGACCGGGCCCAATTAGCCTTGGTGGCGTGCTTTAACATGTCCGTGACACATAAGCAGGCTTATATGACAGCTTCAGATCCTATGTCTCCTGGATAAATGGTTTTAGAAAAAACGATGCGTCGACAATTAATGACTACTATTTTAGTCAATTCTTATTTACATATTTAGTTGTTTTAAAGAAAATGCGATAAAATCAGCAAATAACTTTAAATTAACAGTCCAACCAAGCGGCGTTTAAATATTATTCCAACTTTATTTTAAATCTAGTTACATTTACCACTACACATGAAATTAACGCGGGCTGTATTTAATCGCTCGCGGAAAAAATGCATAACGAACTCGCACGTAAAAAGTCTCCCCGTACATATAGCCAGTAAGGTTATCAGTAAAATAATCCGTTACCGATGTCATGCAGTGATTATAACGTTTATCAAGGCTATCCGATCAACATTTTTGTGTTTGTCTCGGCTAGCTCAGTCGGTAGCTTTGTCGGAATTGCATGGGTATCAGGGTAGGCGCTGTCACCGTGACGGTAAGGGTTCGCTCCCCAGCAGAGACAATATCATTTTAAACAACTTTAAGGTTATATTATTATTATTTATTTTTTTTATTATTAATTTTTAGAGTCTATATTATTAACGCAATACTACGCTAAAGAAAAAGCGATAATACGATAATACAATGATTAAAACACGACAGCATATAGAATTATTACATTTTTCTTTCTGTTTACGCACTATCAAGTATCGCATTTTAGTTCAACCAATTTAAAGTGGATGGCGCTAACTGAATTCCGTACTAAGGTGCTTCTTTATTGTCTATGATTAGAGAGGGTCACACTTTTATTATTTATGTGCTAGTTTAAGTAAGAGGTCGAATTCTTACTCTGTCCTTTAGGATATTTAGTCGTTACTTTTCCAACATAACTTTACTTTCCCTTTTTTGTGCAACCGGTTTTGCGTCTTCCTTGCTACCATAGTATACCACTTTAATATTTTTTCCAAGTATTAATTCTTTGTTTTTCGTCGGTATTTCAACTTGCTTATCGTGAATCGATCTCATTTATATGCGGAATGTGTTATCTGCAAGGGCACATACACCTCACAGCATTTAAATGCCCTGATCTTGTTTTTTTTTTATTTTAGAGGGCTGTAGAAGATTAGAATCAAACTGAAAGTGAACTACCGACAGCTAATCAAGACATTATCTCTGACAATGATATTTTAGTGCGCTATAGCGAGGAAATATTTAACCTATTGAGAGTTAGGAACGCTTTTAATTTAGCAACAATTGCACACTCAACCGCACCAGCGTGCAATGTTGTTTAGTTTCGCGTATTGGGACTCTGCAGAGTGTCGTTGTCGGTGGTATGTTTGCTTAGGACTTTGATGCATAAGCATTACTAGTAATTGATTTACGAACATGCAAGATCTGTTTCCCTCTCCGTTGTTGACACATTGGATTTCAAATCCATTAGGTATTGAACCTTTCGTCATTGCACTGCCATCGACGAAAAAGAAATCTGATAGTTTTGTTTAATGCATTTAATGGCTTTTAAGGGTCATTTTCAGTCATGATTGCATTATCAACGGTAAAAATAAAAAATATCAAAATCTGTTTAACGACAAAAATGCAGCTTAATAAAACTTTGCCCAAATAACTGTTATAGATGTATCTTTATTTTACATACGTTAAGAAAAATTATATTACATGTAACAAGAAAATTAGCTAAATCTTAAATTCACTAAAATTCTATTTACAGCCAAGCACGAAAACTAAGCAGCACAAAAAACAATTTAAATGCCAATACTAGTATGAGTAGTGTAAATTAAACTGACAACGTGCGATGCATTATAAATATATCGCGCTTAGCGATTCATCAAAGCGCTGTATACAGTTAGCTATCGGAAACGTCTCCGTAAGCTTCCCTAGAGGCAGGTATATTGTCAATGCGGCAAATTTGAATTGTAATGTGTAAGCAAAAATATTATATTACTTTTTTTAAGAATTCTTAAACATGGTTGAATGTCAACTGATTGCACATTTGTAGGGTTTTCTTTTTGTTTTGTCGGTAATAATTCGTAACTCCCATCTTTCCAACATAATGCAATGCACACCTATGCAATGCGCGAATTTAGCCCGCTCAGTACTTTGATTTGTTTACTTTCCAGTTTAACAGAAACTCTATGCCGCAGACAGCAAGCCATCTGGATGTCAGCACTCTCAGTACTTTGATTTTGTTTACTTTTTCAGTTTACTGTCCGGACAACAGAAACTCTATGAGGCAGACAGCAAGCCATCTGGATGTCAACACTCTCAGTACTTTGATTTTGTTTACATTTTTCAGTTTACTGTCCGGACAACAGAAACTCTATGCGGCAGACAGCAAGCCATCTGGATGTTGTAGATGTACAAAGAAGCGCCTTATCATTCTTGCCATAATTGTGGTGATGATATTGCTATACGGCCTTGGTTTGGCTATAGGGCTTGCTGTAGGTCTCAGTAAGGACAAAGAAGGGACGGAAGAAAAAGTTGAAGAAGGTGAAACCTACGTTGTTGGTGCGGTGGTTTCCGACCACGAGGCATGCTCCGATATTGGAAGGTACGAGTTTCGTATTGAGAAATGACTTTGTCGTTTTTAAGCAGCTTTTAGTTTAATCACTGGAAATTGAAGTTTTGAATATAATTTATGTTCACTTTCACTCTATGACATATATATGTATATATTATATGTATGCAAAAGTGAATGAAAGTAAACGCTTATGATAGATGAAACTTCAAAAGCCTGTAGTTAATTTAAATCCAAGAATAAAAACTACACAAGTTAAACTCAAGCTCGAATCCCTTTTGGGGGAGCAATATTCAATTTTATGAAGACTTTTGCCAGAATGATTGAAATTACGACTAACCCAAACATTCTGGTAGTCTTCGTTCGACACAAAAAAACAAATGATATGTTCTGTGCATATTACAGAGACATCCTCGCCCGCTCCGGCACTGCAGTTGATGCTGCTATTGCTACCCTAATATGCCTGGGTGTCAGACAACCTCACAGCATGGGCATCGGAGGAGGTACGGTTAATTTTCCTTCACTGAATACTTAAGTCAGTTCCAAAAAAACGTTTTAATTTTCTTTAATGAATAATTAAGTCCGTTCCAAAAATCGTTTTAATTTTGCTTCACTGAATACTTAAGTCCGTTCCAAAAATCGTTTTAATTTTTCATTACTGAATACTTAGGTTCTTTTTTTCATAGTTCATTTTAAAGATTATTTGAAATATTTTCCTGAGTCGTGCCCCACAAATCAAATTCAAGATTTGGATTTGGAAAATTTGACAAGAATATAAATGAGTCTGTCGGTTTTAAGCATCCTTAGATTTTATCTAAGAATAAAAATAAACACTGATTAAACTGATAGTGATATGAAGAAATGAAAACTGGATAAAATTGCATGCCTAAAATTCTAAAAATAATTAACAAAAATTAACCGTTGAAAATTTAGTAAAATGATATCGCCCTTTGGAGGAATAAGGCAAAACGAAGGGATGGCTTTGTCCGTTCGTCTGTCCGCCACAAAACCTTTACGTTGGCTATGTTACTTTGCCATTTCTTAATATTTCTTCATCACACTTTCACATAATATTGTCTATAACAACGTGGCATGATGATTACAAAATCTTAAGGTCAAGTGATACTTGACACAGTTATTGTCCCCTTCGTACTTGGAAAATGTCACGAAAACTCAGCATTGGCTATAAATTTGCCATTTCTTAATATTTCTTCATCGCACTTTCAAATAATGTTGTCTATAACAACATAGCCGTGATATCACGATTACAAAATCTTTAAGTAAAGGTCATATCAAATATTTAATATGAACTTGACTTAAAGATTTTGTAATCGTGATATCACGGCCATGTTTTGACAGAGTTATTGCCCCTTTTGTACTTGGAAAATGTCACGAAAACTTAACGTTGGCTATAACGTTGACATTTCTTAACATTTTTCTATCAAACATTTTTTTCTGACAAAGTACCCGAGGGTGACACGTATGTTCAACTAGTTTATTTTGGCCTCAGCCTGATTATTCTTAACATGTTTTGTATAGGGTGCTTTATGCTCGTATATAATAAATACGAGAACAAAACAACAATCATAGATGGCCGCGAGACGTCTCCTAGATACCTCAAACCCGAAGACTATCTGAACATGACTAAATATAATGGTGGGTGAACAAAGGTGCGCATGTCCTCATTATTTGACCGTTTGTTTTAACCCTTCTATTTGTCATGGAGAGTATGATTGCTAACTTCTTCCATTTGAGACTTTATCAGCCTGCGCATGTCTAATTATTTGTCCATTTGTTTTGTTTGGCATGAGATTTACCAATTTCTAACTTCTCCAATTTGAGACCATATCTGCCAGCGCATGTCATCATTATTTGTCCATTTGGCATAGGATTTACCAATTTCTAACTTCTCCCATTTGAGACTATATCTGCCTGCGCATGTCATCATTATTTGTCCGTTTGGCATGGGATTAACCGATTTCTAACTTCTCCCATTTTAGACCATATTTGCCTGCGCATGTCCTCATTATTTGTCCGTCTGGCATGGGATTTACCGATTTCTAACTTCTCCCGTTTTAGACTTAAAATCAGCCTACGCATGTCCTCATTTTTTGCCCGTAAGTTATAATCCTTCTGTTTGGCATGGGTTTTTACCGATTTCTAACTTCTTGAGTTTTGTTATAATTATCAGCCTGGTGAAAGCCTCGACTGGCATGGGGTATGGCAATTTCCTAAAGTTCTACAATCATGAGATATTTTTTTGCCAGCGTAATATGATGCCGATATTATGGTGGTTCGGAAAGCAAGTGTGCATGGCCTCAGTTGTGTCTTTAATAAACGTTTTGTACATTAAATTAAATTGCTTTTACTGCATATTTCTTATTTTATACTTATACACCAATACCTCTCTGTTGTATATTTTCAAATGGAACACTGGGCTGAAGATTATCAAACTGAGATTGGAGACCAGTCTCAAATCTCAAGCACCTGATTTGGCGACCAGTCTTGTGCCCAAGGTTATAAAACTGAGCATGGAAACCAGTCTGAAATCTCAAGCATCTGATTGGCTAAAATGGCGACTGGTCGTCATTTCAGCCAATCATATGCTTGAGATTTGAGGCTTGTTTCTAATCTCAGTTTTATAACCTTCAGGTTGATCTTGGGCCCATGTATCGATACAGTATCCTTGAAGTTTGTACTTTTAACTGTAAAAAACCCAAACAATTTCTGACGATGTTCTCCAAATACGACATTGATTGGATTACACCTACTGTTGTGACAGATTTCATTAAAATGCATGCTTGCACAGCACGAATTCGTTATTTTCAGGATCAACATTCGTCATTTACGATAGAGTTCATCAGAACTTCTCTACAATCGATAGCTTGCCAACCGGGCCTAAAGCACTAACCACTAACGATCTTTTGCCTGATAATGTTTCTTGTGAGTCAGTCGCTGTTGTTTCTACTTACAGCTGCTCGCTCAGAAATAGCTATAAATAGATAAAGCTTGTCAATCATTGAAAGCGGAAATTTACATGTATCTATAAATAGATAAAGCTTGTCAATCATAACAGGCGAATTTTACCTTTAGCTATAAATAGATAAAACTTGTCAATCATGGAAGGCGAAATTCACATGTGATTTTGACTCGCTCTTGCGGTATAACAAAGCATTAAAAACAACATTATTATGTTTTCTTGGCCCCTGTTATTTCTGTATAATTTGAAATGGGCAGCATAAAGTTTATGTGTAGCATAATACTTTTTGAATGAGCAGTTTGTAAAAATTGTGATCGTAGTGCTGATATAGTTTAGCCTTTTTGTTACTTAAATTATTATACACAAATGAATTTTAAAATAGATGAAAATGGAACTTGAAAGCCATCGAACATGACAAATATAAAAATATTGCATAGCTTTTCTGGGCAACAATGGAAGTGCATATTCATTCAAATTATGTTATGTACTGATGTGCAAATGGGAGTTCGTTGGTATTCTAGGAATTGCATGGCTAGGTGCTGTTGCCATGCGGTACGGGTTAGCTCCCCAGTAGAGGCAATATCATTTGAAATTCACAGTAGCGCTATTTGTGCTTTCCCCCGTATTCATGGTCAGTACTTTTTTCGATATTTAAACCCTACCGATTTCATGCAGTGATGATAAAGTTTATCAGTGTTATCCGATCAACCTATTTTGTGGTTGTCCCGGCTAGCTCTGTCGGTAGCTTAATCGGAATTACATGAGTAGGCGCTCTCGCCGAACGGTACGGGTTCGCTCCCCAGTAGAGGCGATACTATTCAATAAATAAGTTTAAATCAGAAAATCAACCGTTTTAGCTTTTCAAAAACTTTAAGTAATATAAGATATTGTTCAAACAGTATTGTCAGTTGAATTGAACTCTGTTCTTGTACGTATCAAGTCAATATCATCTAGACGCTTTGTCATTGATTAGTGCTTTTACGAGACACAGATCAGGACGTCCCAATGATTGAGACTAACCTAACTAGTGCTGTTTGCCAATGGCTTCTCGCTACACCATCCTTATCAAACTTTCAAGGGAGATTGATAACCCTTGTGACCATCCAAGGTCAAGGTCATTGCCAATTGAACGTCAAAGTTGCTTCTATAATATATCATTGAACGTTTGGATTCATGGTGATCGTTCATGATCGGTAGATGCTTATTAGAAAAAGCAAAGCCTCTGGAACTTCAAACAATTTCCGTTTCCAATCAATGATTGAATAAAACTGTTGGATATACCGCCATAAAAAATGGCGTGGTCAATGAAAGGTCCCTGATTAACTTTTGCAATCAATTTTCCGATAGCACGGACGTATATGCTTTACGATGTTCTTATTGCTTTTGACGTTTCATAAAAGACATTCTTTATAATAAAGTTATGGAAGATCGTGTTGGCATCAGTACCATATATGACTTGAACCATTTGCTGGTCGTACGCCCACAATTTTTAAAATTCACATATCGTTGTTTTCTCCAGCTAGCTTCTTGAGTAAAAGTTGGTCTCTGTATATACACGTTCAAATAATTTATATTAAAACATTGGTCTCTGTTTATTTACTTACCACTTGAGTCAGTTGAAATTCAACATCAGCCAGAAGTCCATTTTAATTTTTTGACGAGATCGAAAATCGAAATGCATGCATTTACGCAGCGATTCATAAAACATCATTGGTTCAAATAAATAACACCGTCAGCACAAAGAAAGAAAAGATCAAAACACATGTTCATTCAAAATTATCCATAAAGTATGTCCGAAAATGAATACACTTTTAAGCCGGAAAGATTGCGTAAGCAAAAATCATGGTCGTAACCAGTTTTCGTGGGGCTTTACCGTCTCTGTCGCACAGCAACTTGTTCTTTTTTGGTAACTTGTTAAAGGGACTAATAAATAAAGCATTAGGCAGCTGTCGTACTGTGCTTTAATAAATTAACGAGTACAAGAAAACAGCGTTTGTTAAGGGCTAAATAAAATCAACTGAGCCGGGCTCAAAAGTAAAATAACTCAATGGCTATCATTTAAAATATCATACCAACACTCTCATAGCTAATTTAAAACGCTAATATGATAAAAACGAAACCAAATAACGTCGAAAATACTCTCGTTTATTCGTATTGAAGGTTGTAATCGAGAATTCTTCGAAAAACTGAAACCAACAGAATATCAAGAATGCTTTATTCTTACAGATTTTCTGTCAGTTTAGTCCTAAAATACGTGGCGATGTCTCGTTTTAAGGTTTCTTTAAGCTGAAGTGTGACATTATGTTGTGTACATTTCGGTACTGCAATGGCACACATAAAAAGAAACGCGTATTTTATGTTTTGCAGGGAATTATTGGGTTTTGTCGGTGAAATAAAATTGGTATGTACACTGTTTTGAAATCGAGGGCTTAGTGCAAAACTTTTCTATCTGCTTCTTATTTCTTTATATGATAGAACAGTTTTTCTCACTCAGTCATCGAACTGTGGAATACCATTATTATTTTCACAGTTAAAATTGTCCGAACTACTTTTAAACTTAATCCCTTTCCAATGTTTTTTCAGAATTGTTTGACTAGAACAATTAACTTAATAAATTTAAACTAAAAGACAATTTGTTTGTTCCAGTAAAATTTTGATTTTATTTCACTCGTAAACACAAAGAAAACTGATAGTTTCGCTCTTGGATTTGCCACGTTAAAATTATCAGTTTCTGCAGTTCACTTGTGGAGTTAAAATCGTTTTTTTTTGTAACTTTTTGACAGCTCTTTGTAATTGTTGTGTGTGTCGTAATTACGCAAACGCAACGTTACGCCACTCGAAAAATACGAATTCCGGAGCTCACTCGGTGAAATATATTTCTTTTATGTACTGGAAAAACAAATAGCCTCTATAAATTGTCAGAAATTGATTTAGAACAAACTTTCTTTCGAAACAAAAACCTATTTCGATCTCAGGGTTATCCGATCAACCTTTTTGGGATTGTCCCGGTTAGGTCAATAGGTATCATAATCGGTATTGCATGGCCAGGCGCTGTCGCCGTACAAGTTCGCTCCCCAGTAGGTGCAATATCATTTGAAATTCACAGTAGAGCTATTTGGGCATTGTGGCGGACGTAAAAAGTTTCCCTGTGCATATAGTCAGTCCTGTTATATGTAAATAATAATAATAATAATAATAATAATAATAATAATAATAATAATAATAATAATAGTTGTAGTAGTTATAGTTGTAGTAGTAGTTATAATAATAATAATAATAATAATAATAATAATAATAATAATAATAATAATAATAATAATAATAACAACCCACAACATGAACTTTTCCCATTATTTTGAAGTTAACAGACTGTCTGCATGTAATCCCTTTGTAATCAGTTGTATTTAGCAAGTACAATGTAATGAATAATGTTTGGTATTTCAAGTGTAATCTAGGTTGCATGTTTTTGGCACAAGTTTTATGTTGTTTTCTTCAATGTATTGGCTCTAACATGTCTGCTGTTTCCGAATTAATTTCCTTATCATTTGGTGTTGTGTTTTTTTTTCACTTGATGTTTCTATAATGGATATTTTGAAGCACGTTTTCGTTAAATAGACGCGACCAACAAGCTAATTTAAATAATATGGCTTCTCAGCAAAGATTTTTTACAATATTTTGATCGGTTTATACACGGTTTAATTTGCCAGTAGTCGGCTCAGATTGAGTTTGCACAACACCAGTGTGTATGCCCCAGTTGGTGTTTACGTGCTGTTTAGGGGAGGCGAGAATTGCAATGAACAAAAGATGCTTTATTTAAAAATAAAACTTACGGTAAAATCAGTGTGAGAGAAGAAATTTATTATTCCATGTTTGTTTAAGTTTGCTATGTAACAGCAATTTAAGTTTTCTGATATAACGATATATTTGCTACGTTTGTTTCGGTGTTTCGGTATTTGCCATGTTTCAACTGACCATATCAAGGTTTTGAAATTTGAGTTTACCTTTGTCATTTGCAATATTTTTACCATTTGATTTTCTTTCGTAACTGTTCGTATTTTAAACAGATTAATTTACTTCATTTAAAGAGTGACATAAATAAATGTAGAATATCACGAAACCCGTTTGCTCAATGTCATTCTTTCAACATCTTTAATTTTTTAATTAATCACGGTTGTGTAACTGACACTTTTTAATGTCATTGTATCAACATCTTTAAGTTAGTTTATTAATCACGTATTGGTAAATGACACTTAGGTTGTACGTTATGTATCATACTCCTCATCATGTACTTTACAATAAAAGGCAATTTGCTTACGTGCATATATTCATTCTTTATTGTACAACAAAAGTTCGTTGATGTTTTGGTTATTATGGATAGTTATCTGTTATTTTCGTTTTTTAAATGCTTATTGTCAAACAAATATTTATTTTTAGAAATTGAAGTTTTTGAAAACAAAAAGTTTTATAACAACTTCAGCTTAAAATATTTTCTAGTAGTAATAATAATTTTTCTAATGGTGATTGTGGTGATAATCATAATAATAAAAATAATAATAATAATAATAATAATAATATTATTATTATTATTATTATTATTATTATTATTAACTTGTTGATATATTTAACAGTAAATGCCCGACGGATAGCAGTACCCGGAGAGTTAAAGGCGTATCAAGAGGCATACACCCGCTACGGTAGACTGCCCTGGAAGGACCTGTTCGAGCCAACAATCAAAATGATCCGAGACGGGTTTCCTTTGTCGGAGGCCACCGCCAATGCTCTTGCTTACACGAATAAAATTTTATACCTGAAAACGAGAGGCAATCTGTCAGACTACCCGGTGTTGTGGTTTGTATAAATCATTTATACATTAAAAGGAATTAAACGATTCCACGCTGTTCTAATAAATCACTTTGTCAATGTTTAAACTCCAGATCACGAAAAGACTTGTATTGATTGACGCATTACTACCAATTTATTATTGCCTGACAGAAAAGAGGTCAAACTGTAATATGTTATAACACGACATTTTTTACGATTTATTGTTAATATTTCTGTAAACGTCATGATTTCTGATTCCAAATCCGACGACGGTATTTATGACTTTAAGTGCAAACTGGATGCATAAATTAAATGCAAATCAACAGGGTATATATTCTAAAAAAATGTTCCTGTCCAAGCTTTACTCACCCCAATATATAAAGGTTATGTGTATGACTCTTTTTTTTTTACTTTCAATATGAATTCAAAGGTTTCCTATCGGAATCATTTTCTTTCCCGTCAGAATGGCACGTTTGTTTTTAACTCTGTCTTTCGTCAATATTTCTGTTACTCTTCAAAGTTTTGCAGTGAAAATTTCCACATTAAGAGTTGAAGTGGAAAGATTTCGGATGATATTTAATTAAATTGACTTGCTTTAAAAATTTAAACAAAAAAATCGGAAAACATATTATTCCAAAAATTTACATAATCGATTTATTGTATTACTCCTTTTTCGCCATTGTATGTACAGTTCCATTTACTGTGCTGACACAAAAACTGGGGAACCAAAGAAGGAAGGGGATATCATACACTGGCCGAAATTAGGGGACACTCTGCAGGGTATAGCCGATAAAGGGGTCGATTACATCTACAACAGCCCTCTTACAAATACTATTGTTGATGAAATCCAAAAAGAAGGTATGTACGAGCACAAGCACGTCAAGCGCAAGCACAAGCACACACAAGCAATGACGTCACGCTTAATGTGTCTTCGGTGAAGTTTTTTTTGTTGTGTAAAAATAATGCGTTGACAAAATGGCCGCCGGTTTCGTGCTGCGGCCCTTACAGTGATTTTCGATTTGTTTTCTTCAATTTTCACACTGATGTTGGGATGCGGCCTGTACACGGGTGCGACCATTACATGAGCAATTACAGTATATTGGCAGTACTTACGAAAACTTTTTTTTAAGAACTATTACAGTGAAACCCCGCTTATACGACCATCTTTGGGACTTGCCAGAAGTGATCATAAAGCACCCGACCACGACAAATGCTTGAGTTTCAAGTCTGGTCTCCTGATCTAGTTTTATGATTTTGGGCCCAGGCCTAAGGAATGAAACCAGTTAATTCTTAAAAATTTTCTTTAACAACATGTTTTGATAATCTTTCAGCCATTTTATCGAGGTCAGATTTGTTTTAACGACCGCTTCATTACATAAAGTTGAATTAGGAATGATTTTTTGATATGTGTATTTTGGATTAACCAACCAAAGTGAACAATAACTGGTTAATTTTTAAAAGAGATCGAAACAATGAAAACAACACGATAAATTTACTGCCGAAAAAGAGGACTCATCTTAAAACAACAAAGAATTTATATACTGAGAGATGATTTCTTTCCTTGGACTGATACACAATTAAAAATAACATGCTATTCTGTGGTATCACTATATTTTAATGCGTGAATTTAAACCCCAGCGAAATACTAACATGTAATAATATTTAATAATAGAAAAATACAATTGCGCTTACTTATACCCCGCGCGAATAAATCTTTCGTGGCTATTGCGCGAAAATCAGTCCTTGCTAAATTGCTAATGATAACTCAGTTATATACTTAAAGAAATTAGAAAAGCAGATTATTTGAACACGAAATATAATTCGTGTTTAAAAAAGTTGTGTTTCTTATTTCTTAAATATTTCGTGTTCAAAGAAGTTGCGTTTCTAATTTCTTTAAGTACAGTATGTGCGAGGGATGATCCAAAATAATGTAGACTTTTGTCACTGCATCTTAATTGGAAACACGTTCGCAATAAATTATATATTAAATTCAATCAGAAAACATAATAATAAGTAATATGTCATAAATGAAATGTATTTTCAGGAGGAATATTGGATATTGCCGACTTTATTATCGACTATAAAATAAGAATCGGTGAGCCTATAGCGGTAGAAGTTGATAAATTTAATGCTACAGTATATACCATGGATGGTGCAACCGGTGGGCCAATTGTTGGTCTTATTTTAAATATTTTAAAAGGTAAGTGAGATTTAAATGACCTGTTGTGTGCCACTTGTCCGGCTCCATTTAAACATGACATTTAAATGACAAGTTGTGGATCAGTTGCTCAACACGGATCTAGGCGGATTGGGAAGAAATATGCAGTTCCTTTCGTTTTGCTTCATTTTTTATTATAACAATACAGCACTTTAGAGGGCAATCGTTGGAATGTTTTAACATACAGATTTGAACCTTTGAATTTATTTAAACTCGAGAATGACAATAATTTATGAGGATAATGCTCGGCGGACCGGGGATAAAAATCGGCCCTCGGTCGCAAACAGCCCCCGAGTTGGTGTTCTTGGTCCGATTATCACGTAGAGGCCCCGCTCAACCGTTTATTATTCTCTTGAACTTCTCGCCATTCCCTTTAAAGAATGATATTTATAAAATGTTTGATTAATTAGTGATCGGGGTAAAAACAAATGTCACAAAGTCGTAAAGTCATCAGTAAGTTACATTAACTGATTTTTCCTTTTTTGGCACAAATCGCTGTCACAAATGAAAATACAGATTCAAAGTAATTTTGAACATTTTTTTTCGATTTTGCAATGACGTCATCAATTAGGCAGCAGATGTTACAGAGTTTTAGGCTCTTTTATGTTTATCTTTCTTTCAAAAGCCACTGATGATTGTGTGCCTGTTGGTTTTGCATTTTTTATTAAATTGTAATTGGTTTCCGCAATTTTAATTAAAATTTCACAAAAAGAAGCGAGAATGTTATATCTGGTATGTGTTAAGATAAAAGATAATTCTGGTTTTCCATGGATATAAATTAAATTAAATGATCGATGTATTTGGAACATCATAGTGTAGAGACTTTATCACGTTTAATGTAATCATTATGTCAACCCGATCAATGACCAGGGACATAAAAATAATTCAACTATCAAAATGTTCTTGTTGCAAGATTGTAAAAATGAAATTGATAAAAACTAGAATTGATGTTTTTTCTTGTCTTAACATAATGATGTTTATATATTGATAACATTATTAAAGACTCTGTTTTAAGTTCCTACTCATTTGTCAGACAAATGTATACGATAGAGGATATTTGTAAAATATGTGTTTTGACCTTAAATTTTTGGTCGGGTAAATATGTGACAAAAGAAGAAAATTGTTGATTTCTTTATTCATCTAATTAAAAGTTCTTTAAAAGGAAACACGATCATATTGTTATCAGTATCATACTACTTATATGGGAATTTCAAAAAAAAATGTTTTGTGTTGTTCAGTTTTTGTTTGGATGTAAATAGAATCTTAAGGAATTTTTAGATCTAGCTTTTTTGTTAAATGTTCTAAAATTTCTCCATGAACGTAAAACGGATAATTAAAATATTTATTTGTGCAAAGTTTTATTGAACTGCTTTGCCTTTTTAGTATATTTCAATTTTTTTTCCGGAGATGAACGTGCAAAAGCGACTGTAGACGGCACTTAATAACTCAAAACAGAGTTTTACAAGTATCGTTTCATTAATAAGATATATAAAGGAAAAAATTGAAATTTAAAAAAAAAACAACACCAACAAATAGAAACATACTCTACACCATGCTGCATCCAGTAAATCTATATTTTATATTTCTTTACAGGAAACTATGAGTTTGATACAACGAGTGCGGAGGGAAAGTCAGATTTCAACCACAAACTGATATTAAGGTTTAATACTTGTTGACAGGATACAATGAGTTTGATACATCGAGTCCGGGAGGATGTCGGATTTCTACCACATGTAATTTTTTATTTCTTTACAGGATGCAATGAGTTTGATACAACAAGTGCGGAGGGAATGTCGGATTTCTACCACAGATTATTTTATAATTATTTACAAGCTATAATGAGTTTGATGCAACAAGTGCGTAGAGAATGTCGGATTTCTACCACAAATTATTATATATTTCTTATCAGGATACAATGAGTTTGATACAACAAGTGAGGAGGGAATGTCGGATTTCAACCACAGATTATTTTATATTTCTTTACAGGCTATTATGAGTTTGATGCAACGAGAGCTGAAGGAATGTCGGATTTCTACTACAAATCATTAAATATTTCTTTACAGGCTATAATGAGTTTGATACAACGAGTGCGGAGGGAATGTCGGATTTCTACCACAAGTTCATAGAAGCAATCAAGTTTTCTGATGCCGATCGACAAAGGCTCGGAGACCCTGATTTTGACAATACTACATCGGTAAGGTTGAAAAATTAGATTTTGTAGCCAAATTTGCAGTACAAAATTGACTCAGTTTGATTGATCCGACGTACTCTTATGAATCTTTGTTTAGTTCTCTCATTCATTTTATCTGAGTAATAACAAATGTATTGCTATTGAAGCTTAGTACGTAAAAAGTTCTAGGTTTAACTCAATCATGACAACACGAACCCATGGCCATGTTTAAAAGGAAAGTTTAAATGATCTGCAGCTTTCAAAGATTTTGGTTGAGTTTCTTATTAACAATCATAATCGTTAGGAAATCATAACTAATCGCTGGGAAAGAAGTATTTAGATATATTAAGTTACATTTCAGATGTACATTAGTTTTTGAGGAAGTAATTCTTACAAAATGAAGTTGCCGGGATTTCTGGACCGAAAATTAACCATAAATGAAAATATTAAATATTTTGCAGCTTAAATTTAGATTATACTGTTAGAGCAAATACTGTTAAATCATTGTATTTCGCGCAGGGTTAATTTTCGCGTATTTCGCGCAACGGCAAGAGCGCGAAACTCAACCCCAGCGAAATTAAACCATTTAACAGTGTTTATTTAAAGGAAATAAAGTTGCGCGAATTTATGCCCCATCGAATTTTTTATTTATGGGATTTTCGCGAAAATTCGTCCACGCGAAATTTAATGATACTACAGTACACTTTCTATGATATTGAATTATGTACATATGTCTCTTTTAAATGATTCTTTAGATTAATTAATAGATAACTACATGTAATCAAACAAAATATACGTGTTATTAAACATTTTATTCCGTTTCACAAATCCTAGCAACCGATGCGTATATTTGCAATATCCGAAATCTGCTCCAATAATCTGCGGTACGTTTTATGCCAGTATTTTATTTCTTCTTTCCAGCTACTCAAAAAGATGCAGTCAGAAATGTATGCAGACGTAATAAGGGAAAAGATAACTGACATGACGCACGATATCTCGTACTACACAGAGGCCTCGGACAGTTACGACGAGCTTATGGGTACCTCGCACCTGTCAGTACTTAGCCCGTATGGTGATGCAGTTTCTGTGACATCTACAGTTAACTGGTAGTAGGTATACGTTTACGAAGCACAGATTCAGTCTTTCTGTTGTGTAGCGTTGTTGAACAAGAATTTTCACACATACGAATATGTCACATGTGTGTAGAATTCGTACGAATTTCTCACTTGTGTGAAAAATACGTACGAATATGTCACACATTGGTGAACATAGAGTTCAGAACCAATACACCCATTAAAGAAAATACGAATTCCTCACCTACTTCTGATATATTCGTACGTAGTTGTCACGCATGGTTTGAGGAATTCGTATGAATTGATCACAAATGTAACATTTTCGAATGTGTGAAAATTCCAGTTCAACGAAGCGTTCAAGATTGGATTCGAATTCTTACCCATTTTGCTCAACTATGCCATTAGCTCCTTTTATTTCAAATAATAGTGTGCTTTTGAACGAAACCTTGCTTTATTAGATGGACGAGTTGAAGTTAATTCACCAAGGCAAATTTTACTTGTTTATTCGTGAGAGAATGTATGGGCAAGAGTGAGGTTGGTTCATCCTAGAACCTGGTTTAGACGCCGCCGCTAGTGGCAATATGCTTTGCTACTGAACGCTTCAATGTGGTAACCCTTGGACTCTCATTTCTGTTAATTGTTTTATGATATCTTTTAAAATTCAACAAATAATTAACACAAGCTTCTTCGTCGGAAACCCACAGATGAATGGAGATCAACGTAATAATTTTTCGACGATGCTCATGCACTCTTTTCTGCTCTACACTGGTTGTATATCGAGGCTTGTTGTCTGATTATAAAAATACTAGTATACAAATATTTGCTGATGGTCCTTGTTATTATAATAAATTATCGTTAGGCCTATCTAGGATTTTTTTTAAAGAACACTCATTTTTACTGGGCATTTTATTTTAATTTGTTACAGACATAAAAATGAAATGCATTCTCGAGGCTAGTAATTACTCTCTATTAATTTAATACATTTACGAAAGGGAGTTATCTCGAACATCATGAACAACAAAATCAATTCATACAGACGTGAGGAACTTAGATGACCGCTGTTGGGAATTAAACGGAATTTATATTCAATAACTTAAATTTTTACAATACTGAAAATTTATTGAATATCATTTCCATTTAAGTTCCCAAAAGCGGTTCGGATCCTAGAGCTGCTTCTGCGGTGTTTCCCCGTCCCCTTGCAAATAGGCCAGTAATGTCATGGGTGTTAATAGGAACCGGTGTCATATGATTGTCACGTGACTGAATTCAAAAATTTTAAAAACTTTTTTCAGTTTTGGGTCGATGATAATGTCCAACTCCACGGGTATTATTTGGAACAATGAAATGGACGATTTTGACTCACCAACACAGGTAAAATTAAACTCATTCTCTTTAGTCTTTCTAATATTACATGTATTTTGAACCGTTCAGAACGGCGAAGATGTACCTGTCGAAATATTGTTTATATTGATAGTATACACTGAACAACTTTTTTAACTGGTCATTTAGTAAAATAATTCATGTAGTTTTGAAAAATATACATAAAATTGATACCCAGTTTAATATTCGATATCCCAAAAACTGTCTGAAAATACTTCCAAACACGCAAACTAAACAGCACAAAACATAAATTTAAATGCCACAAATGTACACTATGAGATTTTTGTAATATTGTGTTCGACCATGAATTTTTTGGCCAGGTGAGCAAGAAAAAAATCTATATTAAGTACCTAAAATGACACAGCATATTGTTGTCAGTATCGTAATACTTATGTTGGCACTTAGAATGATATTTTGCGTTGTTAAGTTTTTGTGTTTAATTGTAAATAGAATAGAATTATAAGGAATTTTAGGTCTAGCTAGTTTTCTCTGTATTGTTCTAACTTTTTAAAATTTAATGTGTAAAAATAATATATAAATAACATTAATCTGTGCAAAGTTTAATAAACTCTATTTTGTTGTTTGAGATATTTTGGTGATTTTCTGTTTTATCGATGACAGTGCAACAACACTGTAGAAGGCTCTTTAAACTTTCAATAATTGTTTTGTATGTTTGATAGTAATTGTCTTGTATAATTATTTGAGTTATTCGTATCACTTCAAAACACATCACACTCAACACAGCATAATAATACTTTCAGAAATTAGGGGTAAATCAGTTACAGCCTGGCAAAAGACCTCGGTCATCTATGGCCCCTGTAATTGTCGTAGACCGGAAGAATAATGTGAAGCTCGTTACGGGTGGAGCAGGCGGATCAAGAATAGCAACCACTGTTGCTCAGGTATAGAGTTTAAATCCTTTCGCCATGGGTTATAGCTGATGTAGAGAGGCAGATCACGTGTAGCAACCACTGTTGCTCAGGTTTAGTCTTAAATCCTTTACTCCATGGGATATAGCTGATATAGGGAGGGTGATCGCGTCTAGCAACCACTGTTGCTCAGGTTGTACTAGAAAACTGCATTGTGGAATATGTATTAAGATGGTATTACAGTGTAGCACTGTCACCAGCTGGTATCATATTGTTAGGAAAATGCCGACGTGTTGTTAATTGCGACTTACATTTAAGCAGCAGATCTTAAATCTATTAAAACGTTCTGAAAATGTGTGTAATTTTAAAGCTTGGCCAACTGATCTCTCCATACCAGCTATCCTGTATTAAATGCTCACCGTGGGCGAGCTGATTGCTTAATTTTATCTTTCTGAGGGGCTTTTTATGTATTGTCGATTTTTCGTCCTTGCTGACTTTGAATCAGCTGTTGGCTCCGGTTTCGTGCTTACTGTGAACCAGCTTTAAAATTGTGAGTACAAGTATGAACAAAGTTTTACTCCATAGAAGAAGAAAACGGCTTTTTCGCTCAACTCTTTTTGATGAGCGAAGATGGCATTGGGACCTATGCCATCAATCAAGACAATTGGTTTATCATTAAATGATTATATTGGAATTAATTCTATCAAAGATTTATAGCAATCTTCCGTCATTTAATGTTTAAATTAATGTAAACCGAGGAACCCACTGTTGTTCAGAAACATTCTCAGCTAGAGACGTCGTTATTGTATTCAGGCCATAACATTATAAAACTGAGATTGGAAACCAGTCGCCATTTCAGCCAATCAGATGCTTGAGATTTGAGACTGGTTTCAAATCTCAGTTTTATAATCTACATTACAGAAATATAATCAGCTTGAGAGACGTCATTATCTGAATCAGTTCTGAATCAGTTTCCTATAAATATCAATTTTTACGGTCGACAAATACGGAACAGAAAAGAACAGAACAGAACAGATCATATCTTTATTAGAACCAGGTTCAAATATATTGAACAACAACATATTGTCTTTGTTTGTGTTTTCATTTTTGTTAATTGTTTGTGACGTTTGTTTTGAAGCTGATTATTTTATTAACCATTTTCTGTCTTTCTCTTCTTCTAGGCTGTGTGGGGAGGCAGTGTTTTCTGAATGTGGCAATTCCTGATATGCGTATTTTACTTTTTGTCATTATCATGATCTTGTATTTAGCCAAGGGCAATAATCTGTCGGTTTGCCAATGAATTTGAAACTTGATAAAAATGTTAGAAAATAAAACAATGATTCAGATGTTTTTGATATATATTGCAGATTTTAGCAAGTATCCTGCTGTTAGAAAAACCTCTAAAAGAAGCGGTGGACGACAAAAGACTTCACCATATTTTATCTAAGAATCTATTAATTCTAGAGAAGAATTTCCCTGCGGTAAATATTTATAGTTAGAACAGCTAGATGATTTCGTAGAGCGACTAAGTATGAAAGTACACCTAGTTTAAGGAGAATTGCGATAGTTAATAAATTTCCCGACGTTATGATTTTTACCTGCTCACCATTTGCAGGACATGTCGCGTTTTGGGACACTTGGTCGTTGACTCGAGACCGACATAGTTCATACACATGTGTTATTTAACATAAAGAGCCTCTTCCTTGCCAACTGGGACCACATTTTACATTCCATTGTGACAAAACAACCATAAAACCACGTAAACTGTGCTAAGGGTGTGCAGCTTAAAATTTTAACAATGTTATGAAATCTGGAACTATCACAATCGTCTAATCGAATCGACACTCTAAAATTGTAACGTTTAATTCTCGTTCTTGATACATGTACCATATTAAAACACGTCTAAAATGATTCACCGGACAATCAAGACTTGTGTAGAATTGATAGTTTCGTAAATGTCTCCCCTTTTTTTAATTAGAACAGTTTCGTTATTAAGTTATTTAACAATGATGATGATTATAATGATGATGATGATGATGATGATGATGATGATGATCATAATAATAATAATATTTTTTATTGTTTATACATTGTATCACTACAAATTAAACTTTTCAGGATATCAAACAAATACTTGAAGAGAAGAAAGGGCATAAAACCGAAGAGTACACTGGCGACATATTTTCCGTGGTTGAATCCATACAAGTCGACAATGAAGGTGTTATAACGGGATATGCTGACAAGAGAAAGGGGAAAGACGGCAAAACAAGTTATATGTACAGAACAAAGAATAAAAAGCGCAGCTAATACAGTGTATGTGAAGTGCCGGTGTTAAATTTTCTGTCTCGAATCATTAAAGTCACAAACATACAAACATGGCATAATATTAGAAGGAACAGGACAACGTAGCCATCTTCAAAGTGGATTATAGAGCTATAGTGGATTACTTTCTTTTCATTTAATTGTACTGATACATGTAATCCAAATAACACGATATTACGTTGTCAACAAAATATCATGGTTTATTAACTGTTAACGTATTTACGAAGTACTCTCCTGCTGGTTCAGATCAGTTGTTTCCAGCCGAAGCGACTAAATAGGGTAGTTTTAAAACTGAATGTATGTATTATGCGAATGCAGTCGCCCGCATGGAGACAGTCTAACTCGTTAAGCTCCCATTTGTGCCTTGCTGGTGAAGAACAGCCAAAACTCACGCGGTGCGAGTTCCAAATGAAAGCTGGGTGTCTTAGTGTATCGAAATGCCTTATTTTGTAATGGTTACTATTGTAACAACAGATATATGAGAAATGGGAATATCTATGGTGTACAGACAAATCCACGTTCTGTCCGACCAGTTGTATGAAGTCATGCAGTAAGATCTGTAAACATACCAAACTGAATTAGTCTATTGTTACAGTGTTAATGTATATTACACTTTGCTTTATTAATTTAATTTTTTTCTGTTTTTGTAAATTATAATTTAAATATAACATTTTGAGTACATTATAGTTATTTCCGGTAATTCTCCTTTAGATCATACTTACCAATGACCAAGAACTGATGTACTACATCTTTAATTGGTGATTTATAAATTATTTTTTGTTTAATTGTTACAAATAGCCTGATATAAACTTCCAAAAATATTAAAAGAAAAGGCTATTTGCTAAATTGTCACATTAAATTTATTATCTACAAAGTCCCATAGAATAGTTTCAAACTGACCAAAATCAGACACAATATATTACGGACTAAATTCTCCTTCCTAAGTCAATTTTCAGGACATAATTATGTCATGCATTGGGTGTTTTCTTTTCCGCAAAAACATGACTTTTGGAAACAAATGTCGCATAGTATTGTTTCGACACTGCACCCGATATGTTGTTTTATGTCGTTTTCGTTGTACCTTTAATAATGCAAGTAGCTTTGTTTGCTTTATTGAAATATTTTAATATTAAACCAGTTGTCAATGATGTTCAAATGTGACTAAAGCGTGTAGTAAATTGCAATTTGACATCATTAGCATACATGTCGACCTCAGTTGTGTGTGTATGTTTATTTTTCGTTTTTGTTTTTGGATATATTAGTTAAGAACTGAACAAAACTTATATTAACATAATGTGCAATAGATATTTTGTTATAAATATATAATTGCTAATTGCTGTTTATCGTCAGGGACTATTAAAAGAGAATCTTTACAGGTTGGAAAGTTTTGAGAATATAAAACTTCTATCTGTCTATCTGTGAGATCACAATGATATATAACAAGAACAACAAAGATCCAATATTACTGCCTTGAGGCACACCGGAAAAAATCTACCTGCATTTAAAATTTATTATTGTACTTTTTAAATGAGAATCAACATCGGGCACACTCTTGTCGGCCATTTTGAACCGGTAAGGAAAGTGAAAATTCTTGTCAAAGAAGGATTTAGAGAGATATACGATAGCAGTCATAAATGAGAATCAACATCTTCCTCTGTTAGTCTTTAATTCTAATCTAAAGGATAACTTCTATCTGAAATGGGTAGATACCTTTTATAATTATTAGTTACTTTTATCAGCATATGCAAAATAAATAACGCTTACATGTGTTTGCATGTTGTCAAAGAAAACGCAGAAAATTACATGTAATTAATTAACTTGAAATAGTTTATTTATATTCATCTTGTATGTTGTATTAACATATATGTGCAAATATTTCAACCTCATGTTAAGTTTGTCTTATGTTAGTCTTAAGGCATTGCTCCGTCCATCATTGTTTTGTTATAGACAAAAAAACAACAACAAAATCTCTCTAACGGCAAAATGCAGCTTAATAAAACTTTGCCCAAACAAATGTTTTGAAAAACTGCAAATAGAATTTTAGGTTTTTTTTAGGTCTAGTTATTTTTCTTTACTGTTCTAACTTTTCTAAGCGTATGTTCATAAAACATATATTCATAACATTGATTTGTGAAAAGTTTGATGGAACTGCAACGTGCCGCTTGAGAGATTTTGTCATGAAAAGCAATGACGAGTGGATCAATGCCTCAAAGCGCTTGAACCAGTGTTTTCAGAACATTTATATATGAAATAACTACAGTATCATTTAACTATGATGGCATATCTTTCAATTTTCCGGACTAAAAAGAAAGGGCCAGTGTATGAGTAGGCAACGAGGCAAAAAGGAGCATTTAATGGTAAATACAAGCAGATGGACATGGACAAAGTTGCTTACCTAGTATTGCAACGATGGACAAAGGTACTTATCTAGTATTGCAACGATGGACGAAGGTGCTTACCTCGTATTAAAACAATGATGGACGAAGGTGCTTACCTAGTATTGCAACGATGGACAAAGGTGCTTACTGAGTATTGCAACGATGGACGAAGGTGCTTACCTAGTATTGCAACGATGGACGAAGTTGCTTACCTAGTATTGCAACGATAGACGAAGGTGCAACGATGGACGAAGTTGCTTACCTAGTATTGCAACGATGGACGAAGGTGCTTACCTAGTATTGTAACGACGGACGAAGGTGCTTACCTAGTATTGCAACGATGTACGAAGGTGCTTACCAAGTATTGCAACGATGTGATGACGCAGTGACCTGATGATAAAATGGCGATTTCTAGTGTTACGAAAAAAGATGACTACAGCAGAATAGTAATGTGGTGATGTTCTGCTGATAGAAAGGCAATTTAAGGATGTAACCTCATTTGGGGCGCGTCACGGGAAAGGGTACCTTCGGACAATTGATGTCAATTCTTGAAATGACATAATAACGTTGAGCAGACGACATTACTTCTTATGCATTTCGCGGTAAAAAATCCCATTATATTGCGAAAATGTGTTACAAAATCTCTCTGGTTAGTTATTTGAAAATAATAGATAATTGTAAATTATATCCAAAAATTGTAACAATTAAAATGTCAAAAGTATGACCGAAGACACCTTTCTTCGTGGCGTGCCTCATTTGTTTTACTCCAAAAACCCCAACGTCAAAGACCACACTTTGTAAAGCTAAACCAGACACAAACTTCCTAACCTAAAAGTCTTATCTCGGCAGCAACACTTGATCATTACTTAGCTTTGTAGGACTTGCAGTCATACAACACAGCACTCAGCGTCTGCACCTCCAACGGGCACGATGTCGCAAGTGAAAATTTTAGCATGAACACTTGCATTTCACGGATTATTTTTAGTCTTCTTCGAGTTAGGTTGTCATTCTGTCAAAAGTAAAAACGTTCGCCTATATTTCGTAAAGAAATTATGAACTGTTATGGATTATTACTTTCTTATATAGCGAAGGATTCGCAGCGTCCATATATTGTCGCTAAAAAGATGATCGAATAGATTTTAAATAGATAGAAAGGTTTTAAGGTGAAATCCAATATCAAGAATAGCCAGGCAGAGAAAAATATCAAATCACGAAAAGGATGAGGTTATAAGTTAATAGGCCTAATATTATTAAATAATTAAACAACAGTAAGAGAGTGTGAAAATAAGAACCTACTGATAAGGTTTCTCATAATATGGTCTCAAGATTAAAATAGTTAAAAGTTCATATTTTGAACAACTACATTAAAAAAACACAGCCTATCCGATGAGTCAAAAAACAGAGAGGAAATTGCGGGGTGATTAAACCAGGTTCTAAGTTGCTCATACCAGGGCTACCAAATCTCCGAACTTTATCCGAAATCTCAGGATTTTAAGTTACATCTCCGGATCTCCGGATTTATAGTAAAAATCTCCGGATTTCTATGAAATTGTAAAAAAATAGATAAAAATAATTAAACCTAATTTAAAGTTGTGCAATGAACGTTATAGTGATTTTACTGCAGTCGCATATGTCCTGTTTATTCCAGGATTACGAGGACGTGCTCAGTGTCTCTGGCCCAACTGATAACCGCGTGTCATAAACTAAACAAGGCCCTTGATGTTACACCTGCCTTCATCTATTTGCACTGCATGTTCATTCTAAAATTGTCAAAAAACGAGTATTGACAGGTTTAACAGGAAGTTAAAAAATAAATGATAAAAATATATATTCTCAGATTCCCTATCAAAATTTTATTCTGTTTAATTCCAAACGCCGCTGATCATGGAATGGTATTTTCCTGGAAATATCCGATTGGCAATTCCATGTCCACTGTCATATACACACCATTGTTTGAGATGGATCGAAATTGGTACTGTTTACTTGTGTAAATATCTAGTTGTGCTCAACTCATGGCTAGTCTGCGTGGGCAGTACTTGCATTTCATTACTGCTCATGAACAGGCTCTGTCAAACCGAACCTACAATGTACCGTATTTGTCCTGTAAGATGGCTTTACCTATAACAAAATATCATTTGCTTTGATGCAACAAAAATGCTAACGTCACGAGCTACAGTTGTTGCTTGTATGGATATCTGTTGACACATTGCTCATCTAAAGAGTTTGCATGATTATGAATTCCGACAACAGCTGACGCCAAAGGCTAAAATTTGGGAGTTATTTCATCAAGAACTAAAGTTGAAATGGTTAGAAGTCGTTTGATATACAGTAAAGTATATGTCTTTAAAACTTTAACTATTTGAATTTTAAGTAATTTCTTACTATTTTATATATTATTACTTTATATTTCATAATCTTTGTTAGGAATCGAACCAATGACCCTCAGGTACGCTAGCTTGCTAACTTGCGGTCTAACCGACTGAGCTATTGCGGGTCCCTACTTCGTAAACATTCTTAACCCAATATAGCCTAGATAAATTACATAAATTATTTGAATTACGTCCCTTTAATCGGAAAAATACAGAATCTGCAGCACTTGAGGTAAATTAACATCATCATCATATCGTTTCTACTTTTTCCCCATTAATTAATTTATTTGGAATTTTGTCAGTCGATTACCAAGAAGAATTAAAATAATTGCATTTAAACCAATTGAAATGTCTTAAGAGTTGGATATAAGATAACATTGGGAGGGGATAGGGGAGGAAGGGTAGGGGAGGGCAGGGGAGGAAGGGTAGGGGAGGGCAGGGGAGGGGATAGGGGAGGGGATAGGGGATAGGGAGGGCATGGGAGGGGATAGGGGAGGGAGGGTAGGGGAGGGCAGGGGAGGGGATAGGGGAGGGGAGGGGAGGGGAGGGGAGGGGAGGGGATAGGAGAGGGTAGGGGAAGAAGAGAACCTTAGGGGATACCGCCTTGAAACGGTCAGTGGCAAACAAATTGCCACTGGGGGGTTAAACCAGGTTTTAGGGTGCACCAACCTCACACTTGCCCCAAAAGGTTCTCGTATCACAAAATAAGTACAAGTTGTTTTGTTGACATAACTACAACCCACCCATCGGCTCAACAATGTTAGGTAGGTACTCAATGATCTTACCGAGACCAGAGCTCCTGGAGTAAAATCAGCAAGAACACGATGACAGGGATAAAAGAAACGAATCGAGCTTCTAGGTTCTTTTAAGAAAAGATTTCCCCATAAAACTTCATAAACTCTTAAACCCCTCACACCGTCGTGCAACCAAAGAGGTAAGCATAATGATCAACTGTAGATGGGTTAATCATCGGGTCTGCAGAGCGCTGTAAAATATCATGTTGGTAACCTTTCTTTTTAAATTTACAGATGGTTTTTACAAATAACCGAGAGAAATTAACATTGCCTTTTATCTTCTTAAGTTTGTAAATTAAATCTCCATAAAACACCGGCTGTGAAATACCTTGTTGCAATAGTAATTTTAAACTGCATTTGTTTTTTATGAATGAGATCTGGGTATCGGCGATAAAACTTGCAAAATGTTTTCCTTAATTCCTGGGTATCGGCGATAAAACTTGCAAAATGTTTTCCTTAATTTGTGATACCGATAACCTTGTTTTAAAAGTTTTTATGTAATGCAAAGATTACGTTCATTGAAATTATTAAGACCGTTGCAAGCTCTTGAAAAGCGATCAAGCTATGAGATATAAACCCCGTAAGATGTTGCACGAGGAACATCGCCGTCTAAAAACGGAAAATTTACTCGTTTTAAAATTAAAATCATCTCTTTTATCGTATATTTTAGTAGCGACGTAACCATTTTCAATAGACAGATTTAGATCCAGAAAGTTTCCTTGCTTTTCTGAAATGTTCGCTTTATTGAGCTGTAGTTCTTTAGGATAAATCTTATTAACCTGTGATGGAAAATGGTTATATTCTATATTTAATAAATCATCAAGGTATCTTGAGATGTTATTAAAAGCTGTAATAATATCATCTTGATGTTCGGTAGAAAGAGATAACATAAAGTCCATTTCATAACAGTATAAAAACAGATCAGCAACAAGGGGTGCACAATAAGTACCCATCGGAATGCCAATTACTTGTTTATAAATAGTGGTACCAAATCTCAAATAAATATTATCCAATAAAAATGTGAGCGCCTGTGTAAGGTCTTGGCAGGTCCATGAAGTATAATTATCATAAGAACCATCTGTAAAGAATGCCCTATGTTCATTACAAGCAATAAATGTTTTATTTTCTCCACCAAATGTTTTTTCAACGAGACTGGTTATAGTTTGTCTTTAATCAAATTATGAGGGAGAGAAGTATAAAGAGTTGAAAAATCAGAAGTAGACAAACAGAACGCCTGAAAATTATTTGATTTAAGTTTCTTCAAAACGTCATTTGAATTTATTGACCAAAATAAATTTTTGCCCGTGGTTTCAAAAACTTTTTCGCTATACCTAATTACATGTTCTTTTATAGCTGTAAGGCGGTAACCCCTCGGGTTCTCACTTACGTTAATTGTTTGCGACGTCCATTTTGAAACTGATTATTGTAATACAATGCTCTCTTTTCCTCTTTACTTTTTGGCTGTGTGGGGAGGCTGTTTCTACTGGATGTGGCCATTCCTGATATGCATATTTCACTCTTTTGCACCTGCACGGGAAACTAACGACTCCGCCCTCCACGAGATTTCCTGCAACCTTGCAGGTCGGCCTTGACTGGTCAAAGGCTATAGGAGTAAATTCAGACAGAAAATCCGGTACGGAGACCCGCAGCCAGATGGGTTTTCGATAACTTCTGGCACCTGCGCTGGCACCGGCCGTATCGGCTTGCCTTTCCGCCGGACTGCCAGCAACGCCGAGAGGGTGAACCTGGCACTGGACACTACAGGATCTCCATACAACTCGTCCAGGCCTACACCTGAGAGGTCAAACGCTCGGGTGCAAACTACAGTGTCTCTAGAGACAGAAAGATGTCGACAACAACAGGAAATCATAATTGATTTGTGGAAAATGAACATTAAAATTTTAAAAACAAAATGATTTTTGAGAAAATATAGGGTTTGAGTAGTCAGAAGTGAGCCACAGAAAATTACTTCGAAATTTGTTAATTATGTTTTAAAATTTTTAGCGTTTAAAAGTAGCAAGTATTTTTAAAAGATTGTAAACAACGTTCCACAGAGACTGGAGTGATACAATTTCGAAAAAATGCCGAAACAAGTTTATCTGTCATGCTTTAATGGAAGTAAGATTTTAATATTTTAATGTGTCTCTAATTTGGTTCGTTTCAGAAATGTAAGATTTTAGGGGCTTGACCAAATAGTTAAAATGTTTGTACGACCTTTATTCAATAGGAAAATCCAATTGCCTCCCAATGAACGTGCTACATGTAACAACAGACCCTTTTTTTAGTTAAATTATTATTTCTCGAATCATACATGTAAGTAGAAAATACATCGTGCAAAAAGCACCAGACTAGGTATAAAATATATATCAAACATTACACAAAGGTTGGAAAAGAACATTGAAAGCCACCGAACACGACAAACCTCAAAATAAATATTGCAAGCTCGGTTTGACTACTGACTCGGTTTGATGAGCCTGTCCATATGCAAAAATGGAAATGGATTATTACAGTCCACGCTGCCGAGCCTGGGAATGAGCGCTTAAGAAATATATCTACCGTGCCTTCAATATGTGAATGATGAATAATTGCAAATAAAAATATTATTAATACTATTCAGACCCATTGCTATCTAATTTATAAATGATCTCTGATGATTATTTAACAACGAAAAGAGGAGAAGTTTTACAGTAACACATTAAGCTCCATGAAGTTTTGCGGCCAAGTCAAGTTAAATATGCAATATTTGAGAGAACTAATCAGAGATAGATTTCATTTTTTTGTGTAATCGTAACATGCAAGTTATATTTGTCATTCACTTCCAATCAGCGCAAATCTTAAATATAAGATCATATTCACTGTACTAAATTAGACAGTATTCTTAATATATTATTTGAATATAAAAATGAAAAGTACAAAAACAGGTGAAAAAAGTTAACAATGTTTGAAGATTTCGAATGTGTACCTTAACGAAACAGCTCTTTATTAACGAATGATAATGATAAAAAAAATAGACAATAGTCATTTTTAAACAAGTTCTTAAATCATTTCTAACAAAATCGGCAAAATACATTTATAAAATTCTTCGAAGAATATAATTAAAAAGAAGAATATGAGAAAATATTATCATCATCATGTTCTTCATTTTTTCATTCACAATCATAGTGATCAGAGCAAAAAGACATTAAAACAACCCCATCGTTATCATCTTTATCATCGTCATTATTGTTTAGTCATAGTCATATAATCATCATTAACAACAGCAACAAGACATTAAAACAACAACATCACCATCGTCGTCTTCATCATTGACATATTCAGACAAATCTCCGGGTTTTTAATGAAGAAGTTTTGGCAGGCCTGTCATATACTTGCCCCGTATGTTTTTGTTATGAACAAAATAACCTGATGAGCTGACTCCAATCCGCCCACTACTCAACGATGTTGCACTCAAAAGCAGAACATCTCAAAAACATAAACAGCCTAATAGGAAGGTACTCGGTAAACTCGCTGAACCAAAGAATAAGATGACGTGAATAAAAGAATGCTTAATTAATAGAATGCGTCCCTGAGAAAGTTATTGTTACTACACATACTTTCAAGACACAAAAGTAAGAATCAGATTTAAGCCCAATCAAGACAAAGTATCTACTGCGTATTGGTTAACAAATGTACGTGCACATTTTGAAACTAAAAACACCATAACAGCAAACATTAATAATTTCAAAATCTGTTGGTAGGAAAAAAAAGACAAAACTTAAGCAATTGCCTTTAAATGCATAACAATAATCTGGTTTCCTAGATACGATGCTCGTTTGAAACACGATTGTCCTGGGTTCGATACTCAGTTAGACGGTAACTTTTTGTAATTATACTGGTGAATGTCATCTTGCAACATAGTCTCAATAATTCGACTGCATGCAAAGACCCATTATCATACTGACTTTTTATAGATGTCTGTAAAAGGCGGACATCAAAAGCCCTTGTTGCAAACAATAAGTTGGGCTACTTGCAAGACGTCCAGTATACAGTTAATTTTTCTTTCACTGATCACTTTAAGGGATGATTATATATAGGAAAAGGAAATAAATATTAGATGATGCAAAAAACAGGAACATATATTCAGTTGTTTATTTTTATTAAATGATATTTCACATTGTACATTCGTTCCAAACGGTGTCCAAATGTTTGTGTGAGAGTCTACTTTAGTACCGTCTACTTCGAGTTTTATTCCCGATTCCTGCAATCGCCCGGCGACAATGACTCAGAAATACGTCTGCTTGAAACTCATCGGAATTTTGTGACAAGAAACGGATTGTTTATATGTTCATCAGGTAGTTGACTAGAATTATTTGGTCTTCCTGATTACAGTGCGATGAGCCCTACCCTGCAGCCCAAAAGTTTTTATTTCTTGAGGGTTCCATTTCAGAATGCGAAACTGCTGAAAAATTTGCCTGTCATAGCAATAACCAACCATTTTTTGAAATTCAAGATACAGCTTTCAAATTTGGCACACTTAACAAGCAATATATTTAAAGCATTTTGCTTTTTATTTGAGCTTAATATCTTGAATATTTATTTTTTTATGATGTTTTGAATATCTCAAAAAAGAGCATTTTCCGATTTTGGTTCCCAAATTAAAAAATGACAATAGATCTATTATGATGTAAGAACTATTTCCAACAACTATTGAGCAATATCACTATTCCAATACTTAAATACATTAAAACAAATAACCTTTACATTGTTTTTAAGTATAGATTTGTTCACGTTTATTAAAAAAACACAATCCAAAGTGTGTCGTTGACAGTACGTAAAATTTGTCGTTGTCGCCCCATAACTCCGCCTGCATTATAATTCATTTATTCATTTAACAGTTAGTTCAGAATATAGTGGTCAATGGGGGCTGCTGCCCCCACACCCCCTCTTGCATTAAATTATTAATATATAATTATTATGCGAGCTCTATGTAAACATCCGTACCGGTAAACTGCATTCTAGCCAGTCTTTTTAGGCACATTTTCCGATACACAACATTGTACATTAATAAATAGTTAAAAGTCTGCAATATTATACTTTAAAAGTCTCTTTTTCTGGAGGGCTTGCTATCTGTCCTTTGAGACTTGATTCCTGATTCCTGTTCGAACCTTGAATGTTTGTAGGGCTTACTTGTGAGACTTGCCAACGAACGTCAGGCTATCTGCTAGAGCTTCCTCTTCTTCTCTGGAGGGTTGTCCGGGTCTATAATAATGTTTAGAACTATATTAGTAACTTCACCCTTTACAAATATGTATTAATCTATAAGAAATTACTTTTTATATTGCAAATATGTTTGCAGTAACCATACTTTTTGTTAAATTGATATTAACTTCAAAGTTTAAAAAATTGCTATAAAGTTTCATTGGCAATTTCATTTAAATCTCTTGAAAACATATTCTCCATCTATCCCTGAGAGTAATTAATCAATTTAAATACATCAATAACAAAATACAGCTATCAGAACATTTATTAAAGCTTTAATAAAGTTTATTAATATTTTTTTTATTATAACATGAATCATACCTGCCATATCCCCCAGCGGGGGGAAAAATCCCCCGGAATTTAGAGCCCTCCCCTGGTCCCCCGGCGGGAGACAAAAATCCCCCGGAATTAACAAACATTAAGAAAAATGGTATAAAAATTCATTTTTGTCGCGTTCATCTTGTCTAAACGCCGAGTACACAGTTACGTATCTCGGACTAGGATTTAACGGTTGTGACAAAACATTCCGAATTCGTCTAATTAGTGTCACTGAGAGGATTATCGATTATTTAGTGAGAATTGACACTTAACAGGATTGTTTATTGGATAATTGATTGTTTGTATAGGTAATTGTTATTGAAATCACAAGTATACTGTCTACTTTATGTCCAATTAGGGGACTCGTTTAAGGATTGAAGGTATTTTTATGATGATCAAAAATGTGTGTATCCGGATAATGGGACTCTTCAGGATAAAAATTATTCGTCTTTTGACCAACAATTAACATTGATGCACGTTTGCAAATATTTTTTATATACAATGAAGGAAGAAATGACCAGTCAAGCAGGTTCTTGCAACCTTGGAATAAAAATATATCCCAGTCTTGTTTGACTGTAGTAACCATTCAGAGACCATGTTGAGTGTTCGAACTCAGCATCTGCAGCAAGTTAATAACATACAAGTCCATGTTAGTTAACTTAAAGAATTGTTCTAACTGATGTTAGTCTGTGCTGTGCACATCAGAATTTGTCGGACTGTTCATTTAGTGTTTGTTTTATATAGTTTTATTATGTGCGGATACCCTGTTACAACAATACATAATATAATTATTGTTTTAATAATTGAGTATACATATATTTAATATTGCATTTTAATTTAGTTTCTAGTAAATTCCTCTTAATTAGTCACTTTAAAAAATCCCCTGGAATGATATCAGAATCCCCTGGAATTTTGAACCAAATCCCCTGGAATGCTTTCCAGAAATATGGCAGGTATGCATGAATTGACAACATGAAACAAACGTGGACTCCTGCAAATGGTAACGGGAAACAGAAAAATGCTATGAACGATATAGCACTTCAAAACATAACATAACATAAAACTTGAACTAAAATGTAGAAAAAAACTAACAAGATACGTCTGAAGGGACCTGTGTTCGTCACCACTTGAAGTTAAACTTGGAGCCTGTGTTTCGTCACCACTTGAACTTGAAGTTGACATGAATCTGAAGTTGTAAACATAAAATTATCTACCATAATTTAGTGAATAAAAATTTGACAGTTGTACAGACAAAATTTCAATAAATCAAATGTTGAAGTTTGGTTTTATGTCATAGATCACTGAATTAATGGCTAAACATTACAGAAGTTAAGGAAAATAAAATGTGTTGAACATAGAGCTCTTTTTCATGTTTGACCTACTTTCGTTTTCAAACATCTCACAAAGAATGTATTTTAACGAATATATTGATATGAATTACCACAGAAATACATACATACGTGTTTTTCCTGATCAAACATAATATGTTGTATGTGTAAAATATCGATACAGAAGTTAAAAATTGATGAAAAGTCGTTCTGCATATCAATCGGACATTTCCGTGAACGTTCGGTAAAAATCGGAAAGCGCACATGGCTCTTACCCTTGGTCTTTTCATAACAAGACTTTAACATGTTTACGGGCGTAATTCTAAAAAAATCGGTTGATGAACCATTAAGGACGTGTTAAATTATTGATAGCAATAGGTTTTCTTACCCTGCGTTGAGTATTTCTCTATAAAAATCAGTGATAAACTTTTGTTCATCTGTTTCCTTTATCATCAGGAAGTTTTGTAGCCTTCTGGTTATCACTCAGGGAAAGAATGATGTTTAATCTATACTAATTGGTTGTTTCGATTTATTTCAACCAATCAGAAAGTATGTTACAAGTGCGTAGAAAATAGGCATAAAAACTGTCTCACGCGGACTCCATTTTGGGAATCAGATTTCAACAGTTAAAACGCAATTACTTCCCCTGTTGGTTATCGCTACCTGTCATTCGGTCAGACAAACTTTCAATTCATGTTTGACAGAAAGAAATTTTGTCGTTTAAAAAGTAAACGAAACAGCCTTTCTATCTAAGAATTTACCATTTTCATCAGGTTACTGGGACCAGTTTGGCATGTGTGTGCACTTTTGTCCCTTTGTTGTTGTTCCCTTTATTTAGGGAACCACAGGGACTTGGGGCTTTTGGTAGAGTCAGCTGGTACCGGTTGAGGAGCAGCAGCTGGATAGAGGGGAATTTGGCTTTAGCCCCAGTGTCAATTTGTGCCCGAAGACGTTTCAAACGGATCCCAACCAGGAAACATTTGACGTCGATAAGACGTTGGATTGACGTCAGACCTAGACGTCGGATCAACGTCGGATTTTGGTTGGAAATGAAAGTTTTTTAAACGTCAGTTGCGACCAAAATCCAACTACATTCCGACCAGAATCTGACCGAAATCCGACCAGAATCCGACCGAAATCCGACCAAAATCGAACCTCTTCCCTCTTCCTTTTATTACTATCAGTGTAATAACACTATTTGAAAAATACCCTCCAGGTGTTTTTTAATTCATCACTAAACCTCTCTTCTAAACGTAATGTGTTTTATGAGCTCTGTATTATAACAATAGCCCGGTGGCGAGTCTTTTTTAGGACGAAAGGTATTTCATGAAAACAACTCCACCTGTCTTATACATGTAGTGGGCATACATTTCAACAAGATTTAAGCAAAAACTAGAATTAAACAACAAACTACGAATACGAAAAACTTACTTGCTTAATCCTCCTTCTCTGGCAAATATAAATATTCCCTTTTCCCCTTCTGTGTTTGTTTGGCTACTTTGTCTTTGTTCATTGTTTCTTTGTTTCAAATGGCGCGGATTGTTTACATTTAGATTCGATTGCACAGGTTTTGATAATACAGTCAATGCGAATGTCTGTCGGTCAGCCGGACATGTCCGGTAATTTTGCTTGTTGAATGACGAAAACTTCTGTTATTGTCGGACACAATGTCCGGTACAAAATAACATCTAGCACCGGTTCATTTTTTTGAAAATTTACTTTCAGTTTCATGTCCAGTGCTATTTTTAACTTAAATATCATGATTTTTCTGCAGGTTTTTATCCGTGTGTCACTAAATGTAAACCCCAGTACGTTTCCGGAAATATTTGAAAAGCTTTCGGGTCAAGGTATCTATAATTCCCATAATTCAAATCGCCGTAGTAAACAAGCATGGCGGACAACGTTAGACGAACTGATAAAAATATTTAATCTTTTTGATCTGCCGATGATTTCATTGAAGAATTACGGAAGCAGATAGATTAAGGTTTTGGCTTTAGATGCACACCGACACGTGATACGATGTAAATGCAAAATCATTGAATTATGGCACAAGGAGATTACAATCTCGGACTTTTGTAGGGGCAAATGAATGAAAAAAAAACACGTATCAAATTATTAATCTCTGCTTTGGTGGAAGTGATAAAACTTTTACCATCATTGAAGGGTTATGAATTAATTTGATTATGTGTTAATTGCAACACTAGTACTATCATGAAAGAAAATCTCTAGATGACTTTGGCACATTTGAAAAAGAGGTGTGTTTTATGGCTTTAAGAAGTCTGAAGTGGTAGGTAAGAAAATTTTATATAAGACATATTTTTTCAAGCATGGGCATAAGCAAATGTACAATATCAATACATTTAACAACCTTTCGGCATTACACAAGGTACTTGGTTACAGTTGTTTTTATTTAGAAATCTAAAATATATGAAAATAATATGTTAAAATATCTATTACTTAAAGCTAGATATAGTAAATACATATATTTATAATAAAACTGCAATTTAAATAAATATTTTATGTCGATGGCACAAAATACAGTTGACAAAATTGCGACAGGCAAAAATTTGTTGCGACAGGTAAAATTTTGGTCTTTACCTGTCGCAATGTCCTGTGAAGGGAAAAAAAATTTCGCGTAGACTGATAATATCCTTTATACTGAACAGCAAACCATACAAATTAATAAATAATTTTTATTTGTATTTTTTAATTGAACTTTTGCATATGTATAGAATTTGAAAAAAAACCAGTTATTTGAAAATAACTATTCCTAGTAGGTAAAGAAGTAAAAAATATCTGACCAAAATCCGACGTCATTTCCCGACGTCTGAACGACGTCGCATTTTCGACATCGGATTAACGCTGGATTCAGGTCGCCGACGTCGCGACCAAAATCCAACCTAAATCCAACATCGTTTTGACGTCGGGTGTTTACTGGGCAGATCCCACTCAGCTATAAGCAGAGTGTTGATAGTAAAGTTCCAACAATGTTTCTGTTTGATGACTTTTAATAAGTTTCATCTATTCAAATCACTTTCAATTAAAACACTTTCAAATTTGCTTAATAAATCTTCAAATAGCAATAGAAGAATGATTCAGAGTCCAGAAATTAAGTTCCAACACAATACTTAGAACATTTAAAGACTTAAAGATGAAGTCATATTTCAATGTTTACTTCAAAAGCTAAACACAACTGAATGCTTTGAAAACTAAATCAAGACTGAATATTTCTTGTAAAACCATGTTTTTAAGTTTCTCAATGTAAAATTCTAGTAACAGTCACCCTTACCTTAATCTTTAAGAGTAAATTAGCTACTGCATTAGGGTTTCACACCTAATCAACAAAATATGCAAAGTGTTTATTTAAACAATTACAAGCAAGTGGTCTAACCTAAAGTAAGAAGATCGATGCTTTAAGACGGCCATTTCATGGAGAGTGGTGTCAATTGGTGATAAAACAGCATTGTTTTGTTTACATCGACCACTAATTCAGTAAAGTAAGTACATTTTCTTGTATTATAGGTATTGTGTATGAGATAACCACCTAGCCGCTTGTTTCAGACATCTGCTTCTGGTCCGTTTTTGTCTGTCCATGCAGTGGTTGAAGCGTGAAAGAAGGGATAGCGGCATAGGGGTCCAAACTCTGCAATGTCTGCAGACTGATTTTGGGAGCTTTAGAGAATTAGATTTCGCCTTGCTGTGTTTGCGGGGTGCGGCATACATTATTTAACACTTTAGAACGTTTTCCTGTGCTAATAGGAGCCTCTGTGTTCATTTTTTTACATTTAAGACGATTTCGTGGAGAACTGTCTCACTTTAGGACAATTTCATGGAGAACCGCCTTACTTTAGGACAATTTCATGGAGACTTACATAAGAAAGCCATTGTTAATGGATTTAACACCAACTCTTGTTTTCATTTTTTAGGTCTAGTTCCAAACATGAGAAAAAGAAAACCCGTGTTGAATCTAAGACTTACATAAACATTATAAATTTAGTACTTATTTTGGTGAATTGTTAAAAATTTACCCAAGGCAATGTAATAGCTCCAAATAGTAGGTCTCCACCTTAATCATATATGTCGCTATCACTTATACCCTGTTGTGGCTCAGACATGTTTTTGGATCTAAAGAAAAATACAATATCTTTAACAAGTAATAAAAGATTTAGGGATGACAACAATTATTCAAACATTCGAATACAGACGAGACATTCTAATACTTTTAAGTGTTCGAATATTAATTTTTGTTAAACGAAATATAAAGAAAAGCGAATAAATTTAAATTATTTCTGGTCATGACATTTAATTTTCCACTAAATTCGATGTAAAATGAACATAAACACCTGGTGTTATTATAAGAAGTGTCATAGTCAATATACTTCCACCAATTAACAGTGATTGGCAGTTTGAGTGACCGTTAATATCAATTATCAGGGCTTCTTGATAACAATACGGACCGGTGTTTAATAAAGAGTTTTGCCATGAGGTGTGAATTCACTAATGCCGGTGTATGTTTCAATTCAAAACTTTACCATTGGGTAAAGCTAAAAAGGTAAAAAGCCCTATCAAATGATTGTCATAATAAAGATTATTTGCATAATCAGTATCACGCGCATCCAATCCCGATCATATGACTTTTCGACTGGTGCATACGTTAAAATGGGATGTCTTAAGGTGAAATTGTGTCGCGTAATCCGTTTAAAGCACTATAGTACAGTCATGGATCCATACCTAACAAGCAATGATATACTGGTCTTAATTGTGCTCATTGCAGTTAATGGGTGCAGTTCTTGACTTGCCAATATAATCATGTTCAATACATGGTACAATTACAATAAAAATTACAGATATACTTCTGTTCATTATAAACTAATCAGTGTCTAACCTCTCCAAAATTTATAGCTCTCCATGAAATTGTCCTAAAGTGAGACAGTTCTCCATGAAATCGTCTTAAATGTAAAAACAATGAACACAGAGGCTCCTATTGGCACAGGAAAACGTTCTAAAGTGTTAAATAATGTATGCCGCACCCCGCAAACACAGCAAGGCGAAATCTAATTCTCTAAAGCTCCCAAAATCAGTCTGCAGACATTGCAGAGTTTGGACCCCTATGCCGCTATCCCTTCTTTCACGCTTCAACCACTGCATGGACAGACAAAAACGGACCAGAAGCAGATGTCTGAAACAAGCGGCTAGGTGGTTATCTCATACACAATACCTATAATACAAGAAAATGTACTTACTTTACTGAATTAGTGGTCGATGTAAACAAAACAATGCTGTTTTATCACCAATTGACACCACTCTCCATGAAATGGCCGTCTTAAAGCATCGATCTTCTTACTTTAGGTTAGACCCCTTGACAAGGTCCAAGCTGCTAAAATTTAAATCAGCTTTGAAGTTACACCTTCTTTGTTTTTGGTGATGAAAAGAACACATGCCATATCCTTACAAACTTGAGAATCGTTTAAGTAGCATATGTCAATATAATAGAAATGCACAAAATAAACAAATTGCTAAAATACAAAATTTACATCCATTATAACTTTAAAGTTGAAATTTTATTAATTTTATTATTTAATAAAACCTCGGGTGGTATTACCCTAAGCCACTTTTGTTGATGCGTCTGAGTTTAGAACCCCGTATTTGTTAATGTACATGTATTCATTAAAACTGTATTAAATGCATTATAGTTACCATCTTGTATGGCTGTCGGGCTGTAAAAAAAAATTTTTGTATTGCAACATACTGGTAAAATAATAATATCAAAATACTATCAGCAAAGTGACAGGAATGTAAAAATCTCGAGGACTGAAACCATGTCTTATGTTTCGTGACTAATATGCCTTTTACCTGGTAAGCTAATCTTATGGGTCACATTATTGAACACATTTTCATCATTTATAGACTGTAGCATATGGCTAGAGTGAGCTGGAAGAAAAAAATGAGATTGTATTTTGTTTTGGCCCGGTCAGTCCATTCAACGTTGAAATGGGGTTTGTGGCTCTCGTAGAGAATAAAAACTGGGATGCTTGGTCCTCTTTCTTTGAGATTTTAAGGAAGTTGGATCTAGCAGTATTTCCTTAACCCTTTCCTCCATAGATACACCTTTATTGCACGGGCTAACAGTTTAGATCCAGATCAGCCGGCTCCTCTGTGCCGTCTGATCAGGATCTAAACTGTTTGCATTTTGATTCGTTAGGTTATTTTTGACCAAAGTGCGACCAGTGCAGATCCTGATCAGACGGCACAGATGAGCTGGCTGATCTGGATCTACACTGGTCGCACCTGCCTAAGAATGTGTATATATGGAGGAAAGGGTTAACATGACACTTGCTCCATCCAGCTTCTGAAACATCCCCATCTGCTCCTTCACCCTTTCCCTCTTGCAAATCCTTTTGCATCTTTTCCCCCAGGGAGCACAAGAAAGACGAAGAACTCTGTAATCAAGAGCATTTCCACAGCCTATTAATGTTACATTTGTTCTGGTACAAGATGTAACTGATTGAGTTTTAGGGTTTATACCAGCTACTATTGTGGTGGCTTATGGCAAATTGACAACCCCTCTTCGTCAATGACTATGTAGTGGATCCTCTTCGGCTTATCATGTAGATCATACATTTAAACCCATGCTCTCAAGTCTTGGCTGTGTGTTTCTAAATACATGTACTGTGGTATCATTATATTTCGTGCGGGTTTAAATTTTGCATATTTTGCACAAAGTTAAATGTGCTAATTTAAAACCCAGTAAATTTACACCACGTAAAATTTTGTAATTGCAAATTTATGTCACAGTGAATATATCATTTGTGACTGTTAGGTGAAAATTAATCCCCACAAAATTAAATGATACCACAGTATTTCACTTTTTTATTTCAGATGTTTAGCAATTTTCAGTAGATGATGAACATAAGTTTGTAATACCATGGGATCTGGAATGAAGAAAAAGGAGCTGCTTGGTAATTATTGTTCATTAAACAGTAAAATGCACTTATCGTAAAGACTATCTGGCTGGAGCTATCTAGAGAGCTTTTTATTTCAGTATCATTAATTTAAAGTTTAATTACACATAAATAAACATTGATATATAATCAGGTTGTCACACTATTCTGCAGTGGTGTCTGATTTTGATACACACCAATTGCTAATACATGAATTTTGACATACTCCTAAACACAGAATAATCGGGGTATGTATGTATACCTGCAGTGATAATAGTGTTCTGAGAAACAGAGAAAAGAATAACAGTATAATTCAAGAGTTGCATGCAAGACTTTTGTAACTTCATGGCACTAGACAACTTTTGGGGACACATGTACCCATACCCTTATGAAGGGGAATTTTATGTCATTTTTAAACAAAAAAGACAAAAAAAAAGAGGAATTTTAAGTCATATACACATGTTTCGACTTTGAAGTGTCACACTCGTAACACTGTGTTATACCACTGATTATAATAGCTAGCATATTTTGTGACTTTAGACATACAAATAAAACAATTTATTAATTATGTGCATTTTCAAGAGTCCCTTTCAGTTTTAATTAGATTTTCGCAGGAAATTTTTTTCTGAGATAGGGGAAAAAACACACTATTATGAGAGGGGAATGGGGCCCATATTCGGCCTCAGAAATGGCCAAACAAGTGCCCTGAACTTGTTTACTTCAGTGTTGTTACAACAGTCTCTGCATGCAACCCTCAAATTCCATTTAGATTATAGATTCATTTGAAGACAGTCACAGCTTTAAATGAAGAAACTTGCCTCTTGACCAAAGACTTACTTTTTAACCATTGTGTATGAGTAATGTAGAAATTTCAGAATTCCATTATTTTTTGGCTTTAGAGTTAAAGACAGACATCAAACTGTTGCTGGAATGTCTTGAGTACCAAAAAGAGGATCCTGCTGCATTGAAACAAGCTTTGATGACACTATCTTCCATTGTTCAAACGTCAGGTAATTAGGATCTTTTGTTAACTGTATTGAACATTTTTTTAACAGTTTACACTTCATTTCTTTACTCCATATATATATACAGGTTTTATTGCATGTGCAAACAGTATAGATCCTTATCAGCCAGCACCTCCATGCCTTCTGATCAGGATCTTCACTGTTTGCTGTAATCATTAGGTAACTTGCTGACCAAAATGTGAAGAGCATAAATCCAGATCAGATGGTGTTTTTGTGCTGGCTGATCTAGATCTACACTGATTGCACATGCAATTAAACCTGTACATATGGAGTAAAGAGGTAATTCTGTATTCCTTGTGACAGAAATTTTAAACAAAATTTATAACCATTGTCTGTGAACTATGATCTAGTTATAGTAATACAGTTACTAACAAGAAACATGAACTAATATCTGATCTGTATCTAGACTGGCCACATCCAAGGGTTAATGAAATCACTTAGATTTTTTACACTTAGGAAATCAAGGATTATTTCTTTTAATACAGGTGAAGCTAAAGATGTTTTCCGAGATATTGGAGGTATAGAGCAAATTCTTACTGTGGCCACCAGTCATAGAAAAGAGGAAGTAGTGGAAAGTGCATTATACTGCCTTGGTAGTGCTGTGGAAAGAAATGGTAATTTGTATTCTCCCAGCTTTTTTGATCTTAGGTGTTTGGAACTGGCTTGTGCATGGTCAATTTCACTAAAGTCAGATCTTACAGAATATTAGATCTGATGACGGCCCACAGACACGGTACATAAGTAATAGCGGATTTCCCCAATTACTATATTCAGAAATTGTCAACACAGGAAGCATGATTTATAACGCTCGCAAAATGATTTGATGATGTCATTACATTAGAAATGAATGCATTACTACATAAACACATAAATGCCCAGTAAAATATGTCTTATGTAGGCTGTCAACCCTTTCCATGGTTTAAAATACTATTTTTACTTTCACTTTTGCCATTTTGTAGGCAAGAATCTGATCGGTTTCGAATGGTTAGTGATAAAAGCACGTTTTAGTTACTCATCGTCAGATCCTGATAGGGTAGCGGTTTTCAAGAGATGATTTTAATCAGTTTTGAGCATGGTGTCATTTTATTGCTCAGTGTTTTTGATTCTAGCTGCTAATCTGTCCGCCTAGTCTGGAGATAACAATTTTTTAAAATCTTAGATCAGTTCTTAATTGCTCTATAATAACACTTGCAGTTATTACCCTTTTTTGTATAACATTATAGCACAATAGTTAAGTTTGACAATATCAAGATGACGTATGATCATTGAAATAACCAAACAGGCTTTCATGTTATATAAGTGTGGTTACATTGCGTAATTTAAAATATTAAATCATGCTTTAACATTACAGGTTTTCTGCCCATCAACAAAATATTACTTGGATTGCTATGTAAAAAAAAAGATAATTTGTTTATGTGTATTCAAAGAAAGCTTGCTGTTGCATTTAAAACACCAGCAGTCATGTTAAGGTCATGGTTGCTGTTACCAAATCGAAAATGAATTAAAGACATCCTTACATTTTTTAAGAACAAGGCATGGATAAATTAACTATGTACATCCTGAAATTATACATGTATCAAAAGATCAGTTGGCTAATCCATTATCTGATCTGGATCTACACTCTGTGCTTATTGGTCAAAATAATTTAACAAATAAAAGCCAGCAGTGTAGATCCTGATCAGACTAGTGAGCACCTATGAGATAAAAATCCTGTGGAGTTAAGCATTAAAAAAATGAAATATGCATATCAGGAATCGCCACACTCACAAAACACAGCCTCCCCATGCAGCGGAAAAGAAGAGAAAAAAAGAGAGCATGTTGTTATAAGTATGTCAATTCAAATGAGACGCCACAAACAATTAATGAAAAAGAGAACCCTTGGGGTTTCCGCCTTGGAACGGTCAGTGGTCATAATTTAAAGAATTACTTACATGTATTTATTCAAAAGAATTTGTACCAGATATTAAATGCTAAAAATAAGGTGTTCATGATTTATTTGTTTGTTCCAGTGTACTCTCAGAAGCTGCTAACCACAGCCAGTATATTCACATTTCTCCACGGGATTCTGTCGAGCCCAAATAAGATGTCAGTGAGAAAGAAACAAACAGCTTCCTTTCTTGCCCTGGTTTTAGTCTCCAATAATGGTAATTTCTTTATTATTTTTTTTTAATATATACATTGCATTATTTACATTATTGCATTTATACAATGCAGTTGAAATTAAAACAAACAAAAATTACATAACTAAGTGCAGTTACTGTCATCACTGATGTATAGGTTACACTTTTTACCTCCGAATCAACTGGGGATGCTGTCAACACATAAATGTATTTTTGTCCAGATTGACTTTAAGCATTGATTTTCTGGCTGTATTGCAATTTTTACATCAGTAGGAAGTAGACTCATAAATTAAGGTAGAAAGGGTTATGTGAACTGCCAGAAGCAGTCTAATTAAAATTAGAATTATGTCTCCCCCCTCAGTGACCCGAAGAGTGAAAACCGTTTCTGCTCAATAATTCGAGTACCCTTTGACCCAGATCCTTCAAACTTCATAGGATGACAGCCCTTATTGAGTAGAAGAACCCTACTGATTTTGATGTCAGTAGGTCAAAGGTCAAGGTCACAGGGACCCAAAGAGTGAAAACCGTTTCTGCTCCATAACTTGAGTACCCTTTGACCCAGGGACTTCAAACTTCATAGGTTGATAGCCATTATAGATTAGAAGAACCTTATTGATTTTGGGGTCAGTAGGTCAAAGGGGCCTGAAGAGTGAAAACCGTTTCCACTCAATAATAGGAGTTCTATTTTACCCAGACCATTCAAACTTCATAACGATGGATGTCCTTATTGAGTAGAGGACTCCTATTGATTTTGGGGTCAGTAGGTCAAAGGTCAAGGTCACAGGGGCCCCGAAGAGTAAAAACCGTATCCGGTCAATTACTGCAGTACCGCTTGACCCAGAGCATTCAAACTAAATAGGGTAATAGCCCTTATTGAGTAGAAGAACCCTATTGATTATGGGATCAGTAGGTCAAAGGTCAAGGTCACAGGGGTCTGGGCGCAGGGGGGGGGGGGGGGGGGGGGGGGGGGGGGGCGGTGCAGGGGGGAGACATGCGTTTTTCACAAAAAACATCTAGTTTGTAATTAAATTATCTGATTCTAATTTTTATTTACATAAAATATATTTCTTGCAAACATTAAAATTATTTAAAGCTGGACTATTTATGAATTAGACCATTGTCTATTTTTGTGTTGCCCTTTCCGGAAATTGCATTTTATAGGGACTGCTTTGTCTGTCAGTCTGTCAATCAAAACAAATTAGCACTTTGTCTTTTATTGGCTGATAAGTATTTGGTAATACATAAATAACCTTAAAACTAATTTACAATGAAAATGTATGATTTTGTTTCAGTATTAATGTTGACTTCGTATATGTTATAGGTTTTGGACAGAATCTTGTGAGGCAGTCATCATGTCTACATGATATTATAACTTTAATAAGGTATGATTAACAGTTTCAGTATTAATTAAAACCCTTATTAAATATTTGTTTTGCATGGGACAGAACATTATATAGTTATGTATCACTAAAATGTTCGAGAGTTCATTGCATTAAGTTGACTTTAAAAAAAGTGTTGAGAAAATGAAATGTAATTAATTGTGACATCACAGGGATTTCATCCTTATATATCAGAGGCCACTTCCCAATCCAAAAACAGAGTGTTTTTTCCCAACTGTGGCAGAGAATCCTCCCAAAATGCTGATAAGATGTCCAAATTAAAATAGATCAAAATCCTCTGAGAGGTGTTTGAAAACTGAAGTCTAAAAATAAAGTGCTTTAAAAAATTTAATTTTAGTTGAAAACACATTACTATTCAAATTTATCAACAAGTACCCATCTTTTAATGAATTTTATTTTCCCAAAATAAACAATTATCACACATAAATTTCCCGAGTTGAAAGGCCAGGGCTTCTTCCCAATTTTCTGATGAAAAGTCCAGTGCATCATGCAACTCTATATATACTCAAGGGGTAAAGAAACACATGGTAAACCTTGAAAATGATTCTAGTTCTTCCTGTTTTACACTTTCCCTGGGAGACGTTGTTATGCAATCTCACAATGCGACATTCGATACAGTACTATGTGGACTGTATCGTAGGGAGTACCTTGAAAAGATTTTCATTCTTTATGGTCAACACGTTCGCAAGAAATCACAAATAATGTCACCCTGTATTTCTTTATTTAGCTCAGTCGGTAGTGTTGTCAGAATGGCATGGCTAGGCGCTGTTGTCATAATGGTACAGCTTTGCTTCCCAGTACATGCAATCATTTTATCTGTCGAGTATAAAAACTATTAAAAATGACAACGTGGTAGTACATGAGATATTGAATTCCATAATATGTGTATGCACTGTACATGAATTTGTGTGCTCAGTTATGCAAACTATTCATTGAAGAAAATGATTAAAGCTTCATATATTGATACATGCCCAATATAAGATGATAGAATTGTATTTTTTATATTAGGACAACACTTCCATTGAATATGAAGGCACTAGATTCAGAGTGGCTGGAGGGGATGGATGGCAGGAGCTTGGACCTTTGGGCAACCTTGCTTAGCACAGCTTGTGCATGTGTGAATAATCCCTTGAATGGTACTTAATTTCTATTTTTATGTTATATTTTCTGTCCTTTATCATGGAGGGTCAAATACATACAGTGACTATTTTGTGTGTCCATTGGTCACAAATCGTTTTTTTTCTGACAGATATCTTTGCAACCCCTTCAAGAATTTATCTTTGCACTACTTTTAACCATAATAAGATGGAGTTCATGTTTGATAACAATAACCTTACATCTAAAGTTAAGATCTCAATAAGATTTAAGTCACAATGTATAAAATACATGTATCTTGTTAACAGTTAAGAGATAACTTTTTATCTCATCAAATGACCTCAGCTGAATTTTACAATTGTTATGTTCACTGAAATGATGCTGTAATGTGTAGATTTGTAACAGTTATTAGCATCACTGACTTTACTGTTGCTTCCAAATCAGAAAGGTGTTGACCAATAGCAGTAATAAACTAATTATACGTGCAGACCCATCACTTGCTAAACCTGATGGACTAAAAGATATTTCTAAAAATAGTTTTTAATGACTTAAAACATCAACAACAAGAATAGCTCCTTTAAAGTCAAAATGTGTTCATTTGTCAAATAATATCTTTGCAAGTGACACACTTAAAGGAACCAAAATTCAAATTCCTAAATAAGGCTGAGTGTCACATTCAACAGTTATGGCCCCACTAATTTGGTCAGTGGCATACTTGGAATTTATATTAAAAAAACAACAACAATAGCAGCAAACCCCACAAAACACACAATTTTATATTTATGTTAAAAAATGCATGGTTTGCTTTCAGAGGAAAATCAGAGGATCTGTGCCAGTTTGCTGCCCTATTTGTTTAGTGTGCTGACCAAACAAACCGATGACAGAATTATGAAGCCCATTCTGTCTCTAGTTGGACTTACTGTGTCTGGCAATGGTAACAAACAATAACCATTTACACTATACTTTTAAGGGAGCCATGAGTGGTAGGCCAAATGTCATGTGATAGCCTTTTGACAAATCACTGCAGACAAGTTTGAATTTGTGTTTAGCCAAATACCAGTACTTCTCATAGTTATTGTGCATGTAAAGTAATGTTTCGTAGTCTTATCGGTGATAAATCTGTCATGTCTGATCAGTACCTCCCATAGATGAAAAAAGAAATGGACAATTTCCTTTTAAGAAATGACAGCTTTATTTCAGTAGGGACAGATCTGCAGCTGACTATGAATTTAAGGGCTGCTGTTTGATGTCATGATTAAATATAAATCTATTTACAACTTAATAAAAATAATTGAATAGAGAGAGATGGCACTTTCGATATAAACTGGTTTCTTTGTTAATATTTTATTAAGAATTTTATTATGTAAAGCGGCATAAAAAATTTGATTAATTGTGTTCATTTCAGCAAGTAACCAGGACAGAGTTAGGAAGTGTGGTGGAATGAAGATATTTGTGAACAAGCTTGATAGCTTGAAGAGCTCAGCTGTGACAGATGTCAGTGCAAAGTCTACAGCAGTCCAGTTATTGTGCACTATTGATGCTTGTATCTCAGATAATGGTAAGGTCAGGCAAAAACATAGTTTTTAGCTCGACTATTCGAAGAATAGGGGAGCTATCCTACTCGCCCCGGTGTCGGCGTCGGCGTCCGTTAAACAAAATATGCACTTTGGTCCATAACTTGAAAACTACATATGATATCAACTTGAAACTTGGAATATATATTCACCATCAAATTATACATCATTACCAACAACACCCATAACTCTGCTACAACTATTTTCCAAGTTATGCCCCTTTTTCACTTAAATTTTGCGTTAAGGAAAATATGCACTTTGGTCCATAACTTGAAAACTACTTATGATATCAACTTGAAACTTGGAATATATATTCACCATCAAATTATACATCATTACCAACAACACCCATAACTCTGCTACAAATATTTTTCAAGTTATGCCCCTTTTTCACTTAAATTTTGCGTTAAGGAAAATATGCACTATGGTCCATAACTTATAAACTACTTGAGATATCAACTTGAAACTTGGAATATATATTCACCATCAAATTCTACATCATTACCAACAACACCCATAACTCTGCTACAAATATTTTTCAAGTTATGCCCCCTTTTCACTTAAATTTTGCGTTAAGGAAAATATGCACTATGGTCCATAACTTATAAACTACTTGAGATATCAACTTGAAACTTGGAATATATATTCACCATCAAATTCTACATCATTACCAACAAGACCCATAACTCTGCTGTCAATATATTTCAAGTTATGCCCCTTTTTTCTTATATTTTGTGTTAAGCAAAATATGCATTTTGCCCATAACTGAAAAACTACTTGAGATATTGCCTTGAAACTTGAAATATATTTTCACCATCAAAATCTACATCATAACCAATAAGACCCATAACCCTGCTTCCAATTTTTGTCAAATTATTCCCATTTTTCACTTTCATTTTGTGTTACGCAAAATATACACTTGGCCCTTAACTTCGTTATGAATGGAGGGATTTCAAAATAACTTGGCACAAATGTTCACCATGACAAGGTGGTGTGTCACGTACAATACCCATGCCTGTAGGTCCAAGGTCACGGTCACTGTTACTAAAAATAGAATTTTCTTGCAAAATCGTGTCCGCTCTGTAACTTTGTTATTTCTTTTTGTTTTTTTAAAAACTTGGTATAATTGTTCACCATATCAAGATGGTGTGTCACGTACATGCCCAAGCCTGTAGGTCGAAGGTCAAGGTCACTGTTACTAAAAATAGAATTTTCTTGTCTGGGCTGTTACTTTGTTATGAATGGAGGGATTTCAAAATAACTTGGCACAAATGTTCACCATGACAAGGCGGTGTGTCCACACAATACCCATGCCTGCAGATCCAAGGTCAAGGTCACTGTAACTAAAAATAGAATTTTCTTGTCCAGGCTGTAACTGCGTTATGAATGGAGAGATTTCAAAATACCTTGACACAAATGTTCACCATGACAGGGCGGTGTGTCGCTTACCATGCTCATGCCTGTAGGTCAAAGGTCAAGGTCACTGTTACTAAAAATAGAATTCTCTTGTCTGGGCTGTTACTTTGTTATGAATGGAGGGATTTCAAAATAACTTTGCACAAATGTTCACTATGACAAGGCAGTGTGTCCGCACAATACCCAAGCCTGAAGGTCCAAGGTCAAGGTCACTGTTACTAAGAATAGAATTTTGTTGTCCGGGCTGTAACTTCATTATGAATGGAGGGATTTCAAAATAACTTGTCACAAATGTTCACCATGACCGGGCAGTGTATCGCGTACCATGCCCATGCCTGTAGGTCAAGGTCACTGCTACTAAAAATAGAATTCTCTTGTCCGAGCTGTTACTTCGTTAGGAATAGAGTGATTTCAAAATAACTTGACACAAAAATTCATCGTGACAAGGTGGTGTGTCCCGTACCATGCCCATGCCTGTAGGTCCAAGGTCTAGGTCACTGTTACTAAAATAGAATTTTCTTGTCAGGGTTGTAACTACGTTAGGAACAGAGTAATTTCAAAATAACTTGGCAGAAATGTTCACCATGACAAGGTGATGAGTCGTGTACCATGTCCATGCCTGTAGGTCCAAGGTCAAGGTCACTGTTACTAAAAATAGAATTTTCTTTGCCGGGCTATAACTTTGTTTTGAATGGAGGGTTTTCAAAATAACTTGGCACAAATGTTCACCATGACAAGGCGGTGTGTTGCATACAATACCCATGCCTGTAAGTCCAAGGTCAAGGTCACAGTTACCAAAACTTGAATTTACTTGTTCAGGCTATAACTTCTTTATGAATGAAGGGATTTCAAAATAACTTGGCACAAATGTTCACTATGACATTGCGTTGCATTACCACCAACTTCTTCACAGACATTTCTGTAATAAGAAGACAACAGTGCCACAAATGCAAATAATTTACTTGATCATCAAGTTTATGCATATTCTTATAATTACTCGAACATCACTGTCTTTGAAATGCTATTATTCCCATCATTGCACTTGAGTGTCTGAAAACGATGCATAGCGGGGGCATCTGTGTCCTATGGACACATTTCTAGTTTCACTTATATTTTCACTAAGGTGCACTTCATCGATAACTTTGCAAATACTTAAGGTATCAACTTCAAACTTCCATTATATTTTCATTTCAGTTTTTTTTTCTGTAACATTACTGAAGTGATTGATATTTGACTAAAAGTAAATGTCTCTAATAAAAAATTACTAACAAGTTTTCTAACAAATTCAGAAATATTTCATAGTTATTCCCCTATTCAGTTTAATATTTTATGGTACATTAAGGAATTATTTCTGTTATTTGAAATGAATTTCTCCCTTACCATTCACTTGTTAATATTTTTTCTGATTGCACATGAATGTATGGCCATAGTTGTTATTGTTTTAATCCTCAAATTGCATTTGTTTCAAATGATTCGAATAGTCGAGCATGCTGTCTCCTCTGACAGCTCTTGTTTCTTCAGTTTGGAACTGCAACATAAAACATATAAAACAAAATTATTCATAGATATGAGTAGAGCATGCAACCTATTACCTCATAAACTACTATAGCTACAACCTTCAAATTTGGTGAAGTTGTTTGCCATATTAACCAAAAGTAATTCTGTCATCTCTAAACTTTCATTGTGAACACATTATGACAATTACTTAGCATGGATTTAAGGTTAATTCAATACCTTTTATGTTAAAATTTTACGTCCTCTTTTATTCATTTGAAAATTTGAAAATGTCTTAAATGTGTTGAACGTGTTCCTATTTTAGATAGGTTATAAATTTTGTTTCTAAAACCTGGATATGTGCACAGCAACAATTTAAGCAATTTACACTATTGCTGTAACTTGAATTAATTATTCAAATGAATAAATTTAATCAATTAAAGTGATTTCAGTATATTCAAATGTCTTCTTCTTGGAAGGTATTGTTTATTAGTACTCATTTCTGCTTGGAAAAATATGTGCCCTTTCCTGTTTTTTTTTCCAGGCAATCCTTCGATAAATTAATCTATATAATTATTTACTATTGGTGATTTAATAGTCCAACAGTATATGAAAGTTTCATGTACATTACAGTACCGGTAATTATCAGTTTAAGAATTTAGCCTGAGTTAGGTATACCTGACTGAGTTTCTTCTATTTAAATTAAAGAACTTAGAAGATTTTTTGCATTCATTACAGATCTGAACAGCAAACAGTTTGGTGACTTTGGAGGTATTAGACTTATACTGGAAATGTTCTCTGAATGTTGCATGGATGCGAGTGACAAAACCCAAGCTGCCCTCACACTGGCACATGCTGTTGATGCTTATAGTAAGTATGATTGGAAGATAATATGTAAAGTAATGGAATTTATGCATATTACTGCCCAAGCCACCTTGTCCTGAATTGAGAGCCACCCAATATTTACTCAAGAAAACAGTAAAACATTTTTTCCATCCACTGACCCACCTTTTTTGGGAGGGGGATGGCGTGAGTTGTTCTTGTTCTGAAAATAGAACCTCAATATTTACACAATTAAACAGTTAAACAATCCACTGACCCTTTTCTTTTGGTAGAGGGTGGGGTCGTGCCTGAGGTGGTCTTATCTGCACAATAACTTGTTATGATCTTGGCTGCATTACTGGAACCAAGGTCAAGGTTAATGTTAATACAAATAAAAATTCCTGTTCAATCAACAACTTGAGAATGGTTAAAGCTATCCTTACCAAACTTTGGATGTAGGTAGCCGGTGTTAAGACCTTGCAGGGAGTTGTATTAGGGATTACTTGGGTTAATGTCATTGTTAATAAAAAAAGAAAATCCTTTTTGTCTAGCTAGTAACTAGAATTATGTGTAGGTTGCCTATGTTGAGACCTTGTATAAAAATAATATGAATGCTTTATTTCAGTTGTAGTGTTGTTGCAAAATTTAATCATTCCAGAAAAAAAGTTTTATATTGCAAAATTGAAATGCCTGGTCCAATTCTTCAGCAGCATGATTGACTTCGTATCAAGTCACCTGACTGAAAACTTGTCCTGAATGAAGCTGCAGTACAGAATCAAGCATAAACCAAACTTGTTAATGTGAGTGTCACTGGCTCTCTTTGTTAACCCTTTACACCTTTGTTACCCTTTATTGCATTGGGGGAAAGTGTAGATTCAGATTAGCCGACACATCTGATCGGATCTACACTGTTCACTTTAAGATTCATTAAGTTTTTTCCGACCAAGATGCGACCATTGCAGATCATGATCAGATGGCACAGATCTCCCTGCTGATCTGGATCTACTGTGTTAATACATGTGATAAAATGTGTATATATGTAAAGTAAAAGGGCCAGTAAAGCACCAATACAATTGCAGGCAGTAACCAGAGACACATCACAGGGAATGGAGGGATAGCTGTGCTCATTCAGCAGATGACAGAGACTCAGGACGAGGAACTCTCAAAGACAATCAGATATCTCCTACATATTTGTGTATCCTCGGGTAAGTCTGAAGTGCTAGATATCATGCTCCAAATCTCAAAGTACTGGGAACTTGCCAAAAGCTATCACCTTGTTGTGCTGTCCAGAGTTAAAAGTTAATTTTTTTTTAAATATTGGTCTCAAGATCTTAGAGGAGTTTGATACTACAAAACAAGAAGTTATGACTTAATGCAACATGGTCAAGTTCACTTTTTTAATTTATCCCCCCGCCAAAGGCGAGGGGGATATTAGTAATGTCCTTCGTCCCTGCGTCCGTGCGTCCGTTTGAAACAATTTTGTCCGGAGCATAACTCCAAAACTACTGGAAGGATTTTATTCAAACTTCATACACAGACAGAGCACATTGGTAGGTAGTGCAGTGTGCAAGAACAATAACTCTTAATAAATTTTGTCCGGAGCATAAGTCCAAAACTACTGGAGGGATTTTATTCAAACTTCATACACTGACAGAGCACATTGGTAGGTAGTGCAGTGTGCAAGAACAATAACTCTACCTTGCCTATTTATAGAGTTATTCCCCTTTATCATATTTTCTTAATAAATTTTGTCTGGAGCATAAGTCCAAAACTACTGGAAGGATTTTATTCAAACTTCATACACTGACAGAGCACAATGGTAGGTAGTGCAGTGTGCAAGAACAATAACTCTACCTTGCCTATTTTTAGAGTTATTTCCCTTTATCATATTTACTTGATAAATTTTGTCCAGAGCATAAGTCCAAAACAACTGGAGGGATTTTATTCAAACTTCATACACTGACAGAGCACATTGGTAGGTAGTGCAGTGTGCAAGAACAATAACTCTACCCTGCCTATTTCTAACCAGGTTTTCTTTAGAAAAATCCTGGTAATTAGATTGGGGTATGTCGTTGGGCGGGCGGAGGGGCGGGCGGGCGTCCAAATTTTGTGAAGTTTTTTGTGAAAGTTCAAGGTACAACTTTGAAACTTAACATAGTTGTCTTACATATCAATACCAATTATCAGGAGAAGTTTCATAATCCCTGACTGTATTTTGACAAAGTTATGCCCCTTTTTCACTAAGAAATTTAGTGAAGTTTTTTGTGAAAGTTGTGTTTTTCTCAGTAACCGTTAAAGGTACAACTTTGAAACTTAACATAGTTGTCTGACATATCAATACCAATTATCAGGACAAGTTTCATAATCCCTGACTGTATTTTGACAAAGTTATGCCCCTTTTTCACTTAGAAATTTTGTGAAGTTTTTTTGTGAAAGTTGTGTTTTTCTCAGTAACCGTTCAAGGTACAACTTTGAAACTTAACATAGTTGTCTGACATATCAATACCAATCATCAGGACAAGTTTCATAATCCCTGACTGTATTTTGACAAAGTTATGCCCGTTTTTCACTTAGAAATTTTGTGAAGTTTTTTTGTGAAAGTTGTGTTTTTCTCAGTAACCATTTAAGGTGCAACTTTGAAACTTAACATAGTTGTCTGACATCTCAAAACCAATTATCAGGACAATTTTTATAATCCCTTACTGTATTTTGACCAAGTTATGCCCCTTTTTCACTTAGAAATTTTGTTAAGTTTTTTGTGAAAGTTGTGTTTTTCTCAGTTACCATTCAAGGTATAGCTTTGAAACTTTACATAATTGTTTGACATCACAGTACCAATTGTCAGGTCAAGTTTCATAACCCCTGACTGTGTTTTGCAAAAGTTATGCCCCTTTTTGACTTAGATTTTTTGTTAAGTATTTTGTGAATGTTATCTGTTGATGCCAAATTGCCTGTTGACGCTTAGCTTGGTTTGTGGGTAGCTTATATCAACAGGCAGCTTGAGAGTGCTACCCAGGTGTCTGTGATAAAGGTCAAGGTCACTTGCTAAATAAAGAAATTCAGCTTACCCTCAATAACTTGAGTTTGCTTTTACCTCTGGATGCCAAACTTAGTATATGAGTAGCTGATATCAAAAGACAGCTTGGGATTGCCACAGGTATCTGTGATCAAGGTCACTGTTGCTAAAAATAGAAATTCAGTTTTCCCTCAATAACTTGAGTTTGCTTTGGTATATTTACGCCGAACTTAGTGTTGGTATCTAATATCAAGATGCAGCTTGAGATTGCTACCCAGGCACCTGTGATAAAGCTCAAGGTCACTGTAGCTAAAAATAGAAATTCAGTTTCTGCTCAATAGCTTGAGTTTTCTTTGGCCTATTGACACTAAACTTGGTTTGTGGGTAGCTTATATCAAGACACTACTTAGGATTGATACCCAGGTGTCTGTGATAAAGGTCTATGTCATTTTTGCTAAAAATAGAAATTTAGGTTTCTCCTTATTACTTGGGTTAGCTGTGATCTATTGACACCAAACTTTCTTTTGGTAGCTGATACCAAGACGCAACTCGGGATTTCTACTCAGAAGTATGTGATCAAGATCAAGGTCACTGTTGCTAAAAATAGAAGTTCAGTTTCTTCATATCAGATATTTTCTTTACAAAAGTATAAGTATTAAATGAAAACCTGGTTTTCGGCACGTGGCGACGATTTTTTCTTGTTAGAGTTATTCCCCTTTATCATATTTACTTGATAAATTTTGTCCGGAGCATAACTCCAAAACTACTTGAGGGATTTTATTCAAACTTCATACACTGACAGAGCACATTGGTAGGTAGTGCAGTGTCCAAGAACAATAACTCTACCTTGCCTATTTTTAGAGTTATTCCTCTTTATCATATTTACTTGATACATTTTGTCCGGAGCATAACTCCAAAACTACTTTATTCAAACTTCTTACACTAACAGAGCACATTGGTAGGTAGTGCAGTGTGCAAGTCCAATAACTCTACCTTGCCTTTTTTAGAGTTTTTCCTCATTATCAGATTTAGTTGATAAATTTTGTCCGGAGTATAACTCCAAAACTACTTGAGGGTTTTTATTCGAATTTCATATACTGACAGAGCACATTGGTAGGTAGTGCAGTGTGCAAGTCCAATAACTCTACCTTGCCTATTTTTTAGAGTTATTCCCCTTTATCAGATTTAATTGATAAATTTTGTCCGTAGCTTATCTCCAAAACTTAAAAGGATTTCCTCTCGAGGTAAATTATACGAAAGTACAACCTTTAGGTAACTTTTTTCCGGCGGGGGGATTAACCATGTGTAACATGGCTCTTGTGACAAAAGAAATAACAGTTGCTTGACAATGTTTGTAAGCTATAATGAAAGTCCTCTAAATGTCCCAGTAAATAACCTATCAAATTATACATTTTTTGCAGGAAAACCACCAGAACCTGAGGGGTTACCACCTTGGAAATGACCAAATAAATAATCCATTATAAAATGTTTTGCAGGAAAACCAACTGTGATGGACAAAGACACATACCTGAGTGAGGCAGAGCAACTCATTTCAAAGATGGAGTCAATGAAAAGGTTTCTTTATGTTTATGGGCATTTTTTGTTGTAAGTAAATGTAGTCTTAGAATAGGTGACCATGGATTTCTCTAAATAAGAGTACATGTATATATTGAGTGTATGTAGCTTAACTACTTAGTCTGTACCTACTCAGTACTGGGTACATCATATCTTACCTTGAACAAGCGTCATTGACCTCTCAAGCCTAACTAAGATGACTTCTCCACTGTCTTTCGTTGGGTATCTGTAAAAACCTGGTTACTTGGCACTACCCAGTTTCCTCTTGTATAAATCTATGAATTTTTTGGTATTGCTGTGTTTTTTGTTTAAGGCATAATGATACCCAGATGTTACAAAAGATCAATGAGTTAGATGCAAAACTGAAGTCAATGGAAGAGAGATCTGCAAATCATGACAGAGAAGGTCCCATGACACAGTCACTTTCTGATTTTGATAGGTAAACTAATACAAACAACTGTCCTGTAGAAAAAAATCTTGACAATATCAGTGACTTATTTCATTTTTTGTCACTTTATTCAAATACATGTAAGACCCATGTGGTTAAAAAATGATTTAGGTTGTTTACTATGTTTAACCCTTTCCTCCATATAAACGCCTTTATGGCATGGGAAAACAGTGTAGATCAAGATCAGCCAGCACATCTGCGATGTGAGCAGGATCTGCACTGTTTAATGATTTATAAGATTATTTCTGACCAAAAAGCGACAGGTGCAGATCCTGATCAGATGGCACGGATTTGCCGGCTGATCTGGATCTACACTGGTTGCAAACTTGTAAAAATGTGTATATATGGAGGAAGCCTTGAAATTTACTAAAATAAAACATGTTTTGCTATTATTCAGATTCAGCTCTTATAGAAAAACAGTACAGGCTGAAGACAGACTAGGAAGGGCAACATCCAAATCTGGATCACATATTGATATAAACACAAACTCATGTCAAGCTGACTGTCCCACACCCAGAGAGAGGTCCCTCTTGGAACAACTCATCAAGGTACTTGTCCGATCTGTTGTCACAACTTGATCCGAATGAATTAATGATACGTTTTTTACAGCAGATCTTCATATTTTAGCCCTTTATCAGGGGTTAAAGTTTTCCGGCTTATGCCTGAATTCCGGAGTGTAGACTTATCTTAGCAATAACGCGTGTACCTAACATCAAATTTGATTGGCTGAAACTGGGTTATAATAGGATCAAATTCGTCGTAACATAATATCAGTGTAATATCAGGCAAAATGGCGCCCTCCATGGAGAGCATGAGAAAATGAAAACAAAGTTCTTAAAATCGGATTGTGATACCAAATCGCTAGAAATAGATGTCAAAAATAAATGGAATTCGGAATGGCTCTCAGAATGCGACAAAAACGGTGACAGGTTGGAAATCTGGCTTAGAAAGGCCGATATTCCGGGCGCTGCATATTGAGAGTGCTGTGTCAAGACAATAAAGTACGCTTATAATTTTGTTTGTTTAAAAAAAAAATTATAAATTTTTTTTTTCGCAAGCATAAGATTTAGTTTTGTAGACTTGTGATTCTTCATGTAATGAAAAGAGAGAAAATATCATTTAGTCTAATCAGTGGCTTGATTGACATAATTTATAAACATTCTCCATTGTCAATTTTCAACATGACAAAAGAATATATTGTTGAGAAAAGATATATTTTAGAACAATTGTGTCTCAGGAAAACACAAGAATAAGCCTTGAAATTTACTAAAATGCAGGAGCTTCCGGGGGCCTCTGGCCCCCTGGACCCACCGGGGGCCCTGGCAACCCCCAGCTTTATTTCAGGCTTTTACATTTATCTAACTTTGACCCCTGAACTTTAAAAAAATATGGGTAGGTTTGATAGACCATGATTAGCCTGCACATATTATCAGACCACTAAATGTGATTACTGTAGTTACAGGTAGTAGTTTCTTTAGGGATATAGAATCATTTAGACTTTGTCCTCAGGACATTGAGGCCCCCATGGCTGCAACAACATTTTTACAAAATCCGCCTGATAGTTCATTAGGAGTTGATGCCGCAAGATTTTATTACTGAAATTAACAAAGGGCCATAACTCTGTTAAAAATGGGGAAAGGATAAAATCTTTTCTTTACGATCATCTATCATCCTGCTTGATCATTTTTGCAAGTTTGAAAGAAATCTGCTTGGTATTTAATGATGCCACAGTATTTGGGAGATGGACAACGTACAGATGTGTGCAACTATATATGTTCCCCACTCCTTATAGGCATTCAAAGAATATAGCTTGTAAACTAGCTCTTAACTCTTGAATATTGTTTCTCTTTAAAAACAACCACTTCATGTGTTCAGAAGTAATAACTTTACTGTATATTTGTTTATAGGAGAAGGTTGAAAAGGAGAGATTGGAAAAGCTAAACCATATGTTACAAGAAAACATTTGTAGGAGCTTTTCTACTTTGACCAGCTCGTTAGCACAGCCAGGACATTCTCTGTCTGCCCCATCTGATTCTGAAGAAACTGAAAATACCAAAGCAAGCATAAATGTACCATCACACAGTCTACGAATTGGTGTAAGACCTGATTCCAAACACAATACTTATGAAACTTCAACTGTAGAAAAAATTATTAATGAAATGAGCCAGAAGTATGGTAGCCATTGTATTTCTGTAGATAAAAGAGACTGTTCCGCAATGTTAACAGAACAAGAAAGTTGTAGCTCTGTGTTCTTTAAAGATCTTACTGTATCTGCTGATGCCAACAATAACATCTGTGAACAAAGTATATCCTCCGAAGTTTCTACCAGTGAAGCAAATATTGCTAGAGCAAACAACTCTAACAGATATCAATGCAGTGCAAACAGTTATTGTTTTGATACATTTAATACAAAGCATTTTCAAAACTTGTCTATGTGTAATGTTGCTGTTCCAGCACATTCTTCAACACCTTATGGTTATATTTCAACAGATGTATCATCAACAGAAACAAATCTGAATGTCAGTGAAAATAAGAATGGGCAACTTTACACTGCTTCACCACTGAATTTATCAACTAAATGCATTCAGAAGCCCTCAGTTCAAGAAAACACTGTTGTTGTGAAAAGCTTTAATGCAAACCAAGAAAGTTTGTCTGGAGGACAAGGTGATATAAAAATGATAAATACTGCAGTTGAAAAGGTGAAGACTAGGAAACCCAAAATGAACAGACATGCAGAAATCCAGTGTGGAACACCAATGTGTGCAAGGCCAGAAAAGCCATGTAATGTTAATAATAATAATAACCAGCCCACAGTTGAGGAAAGTTCTCCAAAAGAATACTTAAAAACTCCAAAATATCAGAGTCAAAATTCAGCAAGATGTGTAAGTAACAAAGAAAGAAGATTGTTGATCAAGAATTCAGAGGCAGGTACTTGTAAAGAGGTTTCTGTGAAAGAAATAGACATAGAAACAAACTTGGAATCAGATGTAACTCAAACACCTGTTATTGTTCTCACAGATTCTAGGTCAGAAAAATCCACTGATAGAAGTGACAAGCATGGTAAAATAGAAAATTCCACTTCAAGACATGATGCAGATTGTAGAACAGACATTTCAACAAATACAATGGCCACAAGGTCCTGCCTTACACAACATTTAACACCAAAGACGAAAAGTGATACATTTTTGAAATCTAGTCCAGTTTCAGCTGTCAGTAAAATTTCGAATACGGTATTTGCCAAACCTGTTGCCATTCCACCTAAAAGCAAAATAAGAGTTACCCCATTATTGGGTTCAAACAAGTTACAAGTGTCTGCTTTGAAATGTCTGAATGTGCTATCTGATAGTAATAATAATGCAACAGAAGGGGACAGTGATGTTCAATCTGAATTTGACATGGTCTTGTTAAAAAATGTCAGTATCAAACCTTGGAAAGTAAAACAGACACCTGTGATAAAGTCACAAAATAACGTTCGTAAGATTGATAGAGTCGTTGAGAAGAGAGAAAACAATGCAGCAGTGAATTGGGTATTGAATCCCAGCACCCCTAAGTTCCAGCAAATTATACCACCAAGACCTGCCTACAGTGACTGTGGTAATTAATTTTACTTATTAGTAATACTAAAGAAGGTGGTTTAGCTAAATACAAATCCTTGTTAGTAGTACCTGTATTAAACTTTAGCAACTCAGTTATTTCAAGACTACGGCCTTGAGTATTGTTTAGTTTTCAATACCATCTTCTCTTTCTTTTTTTATTGAACCTCTTAATGTTTTACTATTCATGATTTGCATTTAGTAACATTTGTTCAAAATTATAAACTGTAAGGCCAGGCAATAATCAAACTTTTCTAAAAAAATGTAAAAAAACCCCCAGTTTTTGAGCATTTTTTTTCAACTATGCATAAGATATATATTTAGTTTGTAACTATGTATAGAACAAAACATTCACATTTTTACTGAGAGAGATACTCTTAATGAGCTGTTTTTCTCATTGGATGATTGTATAGAATTTAAATTCGCAAGAGTTATACATAACTCCAGTTCATATACTAAAAACTTTAGCTGTGCTTCTAAACATGTATATTTAAATAATTTTACAATAAAGGTCAACACTAAGCATTTTAATGTAACTAAGTTAAGCAATACATTTTGTCTTTTTCATGATTTCTAAACTTGCTTAAACGCCATATAAACATGCTGTTTAATATTGTGAAATAGGTTTTGAAAACACATGAAAAATTTTAGTTAGTATGTCCCTTAAGAGCTTTTGAAATAAACTAAACTCATCACATCTTTCCAGTATATATGGTACATAAAACTTCACCATGTTTTATTCAAATATACTGTAGACTTAATCGTAGCCCTTATCAAGTTTTGAGTAGAATACAATGAACGAGACATTGCCTATTGTTTAAAATTTTCAGGTATAAGAAGGCTGGTTTTCAAGTCTGAAGACAGTGGAACATCATTTGAGAGAAGAAGGTCGATTGATGACAGTGATTTACACACCCATTCACCCACAGACCATGGTGCTCTTCATACAAGCTTAGAAAGTAGCCCTGTGGATAGTACGTTTACAATATAATTTTAATATTAAATATAAATATATTATTTAATTTGCAATTATAGGCATACTTTTCCATTGCATTAAGTTTCCTTTTGCCGAAGTTGTTTTAAATTGAGTATTGGTGTAATGGCGTTTTGTTACAAAAAGGTGAAATATGCATATCAGGAATGGCCACATTCAGAAAAAAACTGCCTCCCCACACGGTCAAGAAGAAGAGAGGGAGAGAGCATGATTATTAAAATGATCAGTTTCAAAAGAGACACCACTAACAGTTAACAAAAACTGAGAACCCGAGGGGTTACCGCCTTGGAACGGTCAGTGGCAAATCAAATTGCCACTGGGGGTTTAAACCAGGTTTTAGGGTGCACCAACCTCACACTTGCCCTAACAGGTTCTCATATCACAAAACAAATACAAGTTGTCTTGCTGAAACAACTCCAACCCACTTATCGGCTCAACAATGTTGCATGCAAAAGCACACAAACATATAAAACATAAGAATCTAATATCATTGCAAAGCCAAAGGGCGGGTACTAAATGATCTTACCGAGACCAGAGCTCCTGGAGTAAAATCAGCAAGAACACGATGACAGGGATAAAAGAAACAAGTCGAGCTTCTAGGTTCTTCATAAACTCTTAAACCCCTGCCACCGTCGTGCAACTAAAGAGGTAAGCATAATGATCAACTGTAGAAGGGTTAATCACCAGGCATGCAGAGCGCTGTAAAATATCATGTTGGTAACCTTTCTTTTTAAATTTACAGATGGTTTTTACGAATAACCGGGAGAAATTAACATTGCCCGGTATCTACTTAAGTTTAAAATTAAATTTCCATAAAAAACTGGCTGTGAAATACCTTGTTGCAATAGTGATTTTAAACTGCACCTGTATTTATGAATAAGATCTGGTATCGACGATAAAACTTGCAAAATGTTTTCCTTAATTTGTGATACCGATAACCTTGTTTTAAAAGTTTTTCTGTAATGCAAAGATTACGTTCATTGAAATCATTAATATCGTTGCAAGCTCTTGAAAAGCGAACAAGCTGTGAAATATAAACCCCGTAAGATGTTGCACGGGGAACATCGCCGTCTATAAACGGAAAATTTACTATATTAAAATTAAAATCATCTCTTTTATCATATATTTTAGTAGTGACATAACCATTTTCAGTTGACAGATTTAGATCGAGAAAGTTTGCTTGCTTTTCCGAAGTGTTCACTTTATTAAGTTGTAGTTCTTTATGGTAAATCTTATTAACCAGAAATGGAAAATGGTTATTATCTATATTTAATAAATCATCAAGGTATCTCGAGGTGTTGTTAAAAGCTGTAATAATATCATCTTGATGTTCAGTAGAAAGAGATAACATAAAGTTTTCACAACAGTATAAAAAAAGATCAGCAACAAGGGGTGCACAATTAGTACCCATTGGGATGACTTCGCCTTTGAAAAATAAATGAAATAGTTTTGTTTATATTTAAATGTGTAAAACATTACAATAAGTTAATGAGCTGAAGACTCCTCATAGTTTAACATTGAGCTATCGCTTGCAGGTAACATAGAAGGCTACAGGAGTAACAGTGATGTCTCCGAGGACGAAGATGTACAGCCAAATATTAGTGCAGCTGTTCTAAGAAGTGGCAAAATGTATGCTAAAGGAGACCATTCAAAGTGTCCTGGTAATTTATTTTCAGTTGCTTTACATTTTTTATTTTGAAATTGAATTGACAGGGCCTTTATCAAAGTGTTTTACATAAAACCTTGCATCCCATCCTGCCATAGGAATGTTCTTTTACTGTTTATTTTGATCAAATGCTTTCTCTTCTTTCTCTTTTACTAACTTCACAACGTTAAGCTTTCAAATTGTAACGTCAAGTAACCAAGAGGGTGCTCTGTATTGAAACTTTATCCCACAACCTAAAATGCAATCATTTGGGAGGGCGTATTGCCTACCACCTATCCTATCCAGGCTGCAGTCATCAAAAGTTCAAATCAGATTTTTTCTGCTACATAAGATATTATATTGACTGCCAATGAAAACGTAACACTATTTTTGAAGTAATTTTGATGTGTGTAAAAGTAAAAATAGGTAAAGGTAGATGTGTTTTAAAATTAATAAGATTTTCGTGGGCCAATCGAGTAATTGTTGACGGTGAACAATGTATCCGACGAGCGATTTCATGACAGGACAGCCCTCCGTGGATCATGCCCAAAACTTCATGTCGCTGGTTCTCTGAAAGCCGATGCATTATCACATTTGTATAGAGTTGAAAACTGAAGATGGGATTTGTGAAGAGTTTAAGAAAAAAGCTTGTTTTGAGGTTATTCATGCATGTCTATATGCCAAAACGAAAATTGTATGTACCGGGTTACTGTAGGAGAGAAAGTTTAAAAAAAATAGTGGCCCATTAATGTATAAGTGATTACTTATTGATTTTATGACACATCTACCTTTGCCAATTTATTAAACTTTTACATGCATCAAAAATATTCCAAAAATAAAGGGTTGCTTTTTCATTGGCAGTCGGTACACATTTTGTCACATACAATGGCATTTACAAGCTGCCTTTGTTTGAAAGTTAAATTTTGCAGCTAAAACGTTTTGTTACACAGGATGCAATGGATTCTATAATCCAGGTGAAGGTCTGGAACTGAATTCGCGGACTTACAACATTGCTTTGGAGACGGATCCAAACACCTGCCAGACACACAGGAAACTGCGCCAGGTTGAGCGCAGCTATGTTCGCGAGAGAAGAAGCAAGAGGCTGGAAAATAAACTGAACACGAACTTAAATCAGGACATGAAGAAGACTGAAAAAAGGAAAAGCAACAAGAAGCGGAAACAAAACCAGTCAGTCTATGATTTTTCGTCCAGTTCTGACCCAGAGGTATTTTAAGCTATAGAAATTAATCTTTATTTACTTTTTGTTATAGTATGTTTTTACTAAAATGTTTGGTAACCTCCAATTATTTTTTTTTAGTTTTAAAGCGTGTGTATGAATGATCAGAAATTGACATCTTCAATTATATTATGTTTTGATACTTTTGGACATAATGTATTTTCGGAAGTACATGTAACTTTATATCTTTGAAATTTTGGTGAAGCCGCAAAACGAAAGGATGAAAGAAATATATAGTATTATGAAAAATTTCAGATAACAAACATGGAACAGTACCATTTTCTTTTCATAATGTTTTGAAAGCCTTAATAGTTTCTCAATCAGTATGAAGTCCAGTTTGGTATAAAGTTCCAGAAATGAAATTGGGGACAGTGCTCACACTATGTTGACCTGCTATTATTTAAATCTGAAATATTTAATGTCGATATTTCAGATGGAACACATATCAAATGTGAATTTTCATCATATTTTAGCTGATAATATATATATGGAACAAAACAGGCATATTAATTTTATTTAAAGTTTTAACTGATAATATATATGAAAAAAACTGGCTTTTTTCGGACCTGCCGAAACATAATTTCTTTGCATTTCTACAAATAGAAACATGATCGTGAAGTTATAACCATATTAAGTTTGTATAATTTGGTTGCGCGCAAATGTGATGCAGTTGAAAACCGCTAAAGTTAAGTGAAAAAAGTGAAATATGCGTATCAAGAATTGCCACATCCAGAAGATACAGCCTCTCCACACAGCCAACAAGTAGAGGAAAAAGGGTTACTATGAGTTTCAGTAGAAGTTTAACAGCCAGACTGCCTTTTTCAGATATCTCCATTATCAGATGAGAACGTGGACAGATCTATTGAACCTCCACAAAGGTCGAAGAGACGGCGTCAGCGTGTTCCTTACACTGCACAGGAGGAACGCAACCTCGAAGAGGGTGTGAGAAAACTTGGTAAACACTGGAACCAGATACTGAATACATACGACTTCCATCACTCCAGGACTAATGTAGACCTTATGGATAAATATAAGAGAATGAAGGTTGTAATAAGATTTTTTATACAAAATAACTACTTTGTATATCTGGCAAAAAATAAACCGTCATAAACTCTACTAATACCTCAGCCTTTTTCACCTAAATCTTTCTATTTGTTAACGTTTTGTAACTACGTATATAACTATAAGATAAAAGAGATGAGTTTGACTTATATATTATATTTACCACTGATGTTAATGTTCCATGTGCAACATCTTAGTAATACGGAGTTTATATTTCACAGAATGTTTGCTTTTCTAGAGCGTTTAAAATTCTTAAATATTTCAGTAAATGCAATCTTTTCATAGCAGGTAAACTTTTGAAAGCATGCAAGTTTTATTGACAATACCTAGATTTAATCATAAAATAAAATTGCAGAATCACTGAAGAGACGGGGTATATCTACATAATGAAAAAAATGCAGTTTGAATTTCTCTTCTTAATTTGTAACACCTAAAATATATATATTTTTAGAAAAAATAATATACTGTGGCGCTCCTCATGCTTGGTCATCTACAGTTGATCGCTTGCATACCTCATTGGATACATTACTTTGGCACGAAATCCTAAAGATTTCTGGTAAAATCTGGAAAAAAGCAAAAATGGCTGCTTGGGTAGAGTTTCTTTCTTTTTCGTTGATCTTAGTCAGGTCATCGAGTATCTCTATCGCAATTGATAGTGCCATGAGTTACTTGTGCTGCTTTTGCGTGTAACATTGTGGAGCAATGGGTAGGTGAAAGTCAGTTCACCATGGCAACTTATACATTTTGTTGAGAACCAGCAAGTGCGAGATTTGTACACGAAAGTACTTGTTTAAATCCTTCAGTGGCTAATCTTTTACCTGTGGCTACTCCTAATATGCCTATTTAAATAATTACTTTTGCAGGCTAACAAGGAAGGAGTGAGCACACGAAGTATGACTGTAGCCATGAGAAACCACAAGCCATTTTCCATGTGTGAGGAAAGGCGGTTGCGTAGAGGCATCTTAAAGTTTGGATATAACTGGAAAACTATCCTTAAATCCTTTACATTTACCCAAGGAAGAACAACAGAAGATCTGAGAAATAAATGGAGAACTCTTCATAAGAAATCTGTGTGAACGTTGATACTTATTATGTCTTCCCCCCTCTGGGGGAGACATATTGTTTTTGCCCAGTCCGTCAATCAGTCTGTCCGTCTGTCACACTTCGTTTCCGCTCAATAACTGGAGTACCATTTGACCCAGAGCATTCAAACGTCACCGGGTGATGGCCCTTATTGAGTAGAAGAACCCTATTGATTTTGGGGTCAAAGGTCAAGGTCACAAGGGCTTGAAGATTGAAAACCGTTTCCACTCAATTACAGGAGTTCTATTTCACCCAGAGCCTTCAAACTTCATATAATGGATGTCCTTATTGAGTGGAGGACTCCTATTGATTTTGGGGTCAAAGGTCAAGGTCCAGGGGTCTGATGAGTGAAAATGGTTTCCTCTCACTAACTGGAGTTCTATTTTACCTAGAGCCTTCAAACTTCTTAGGATGATTGCTGTTATAGACTTGAAGAACCCTGTTGATTTTGGGGTAAATAGGCCAGAATTCAACATCACAGGGGCCCGTACAGTGAATAACTTACTGTGTTATATTGATGACATTTGAGTACTCATTAACTTACTGCGTTATATTGATGACATTTTAGTTTTCAGTAAACACATACATAGATGATCATGTCATTTCCTTGGCCTTCCTTCAATGCGTTATTCACAAAAAAACCATCTAGTTTTATTTCATGTAAATTTTGAAACAATTTTTATATGAAATAAGTTTCGGAATACTGATACCTCAATAAGCAGGATTAATGTTCTCCAATAACTGACTTGAGACAAGATCTGGTGGCAGTGTCCCGAAAATTCTTCAAAAATGTTTAAATTTTAAATGAAAAATTGACTAAGAATCCACCATCAAAACAAATGTGCAACAAAGCAAGTGTTGCCAGATTGAATGTATGCAAGAATATATTTTTGAGTGAAAACTCTTTACACCCCTTCCGATTTTTTTCACGAAGTTGCTGCCCTTTTATTTTCTGTAAAGTGTAATATAGAACTATTGTTGTTTGCATAATTTCTCAGCAGTGACAACAAAATGCAAGTAAGAAGCGTTACTTAATTATATAACAATGTGAAGCCACAAGAAGTTATAATTGTAAACTCAATCTTTAAAATCACAAATCACTAAAAGATGAACTAAATACTGTGTATCCACTGTATTAAGAGGGGGAGGAGTTTAAATATAGGATTATAATCAGTTTTTTTAAATTAAACTTGTTAAATATTTTTTCATGTTTTGTTCCTTGTTGTTATTGATTTTACAAATGAAATAAAAAAACAACAATTCATTATAACTATGCCCTACATGTTGGGTACATTTTCTTATGCGTATTTGTATTTATTTGGTGTTTTGTTTATTATTTTATTTATTATGTTATTAAGGTCGTGGCTACTTTTTGCCTGAAGAAAAAATCTCAGGAATAAATTTATCATATACATGTATTTCAGGTTACAGTTATTTACAATTAGTTATACAATAATGTTAAAATGTCGTATATTGTTTGTTGTAAATCGTTTATGGAAATAAATGTTGCTATTTTTAGCACAAAATGTACGTTACTCTTATGCACGTTACAAATCATCTTTTTTATCTTTAAAGGTGATGAAAAGTTAATAAAAAAAGTCATAGTAAATATTGCTGTTGTTTTGTTTTGTTTATAATAGCCTAAAAATTTGTTAAAAACAAAAAATCATTTGCTTCTGTTATATTTATTGACAAAATGTGTGAAACAAAAAAGCATCCAATGAACACATACATTTCTTAAACAAATTAAAAAGCAACTTAATTTTATATAATTTCTGTATCAGTATCTTCGAAATACAAAGAGTTTATAAAGAAGAAGTATAAAGCTCACAGTGTAACTCGGGACCAATATCGGGTAAAAATAGTTTAATAGTGAATAGATGAAAACAGAATCTTAAAGCTACCACGACAAATATAAAATACACTTAACAACTTTTCTAAGTATCAAATAAACATATTGCGAATCTGAACCAACAAAAACCGAGGCAGGAATATTTTGATGAGTTGTGACGGAAGACTTTAACAGGTTCCTTTTCCGTCCATTTCAAATACACAGTGTCGTATGTGACCTCCATAACAATCTTTCCATATATTAGCCATGTTGTTATCTTTTACGATCGTTTAAGGTCGTTGTTCACGATAGTTAAGTAGGTTGATAATACTAATTATAGAAAATTAGTTTGAATAATTCCGTCTTATGTATGTGTAGGTGGTTTCAATATTCAAACTAGTGTAGCTTTGGGAAGTGTTCTGTCACCTTAAGATTTTAACTCCTGCTTTTTATGTTTGCCTTCTCTGTTATACGCATAATTGATGTTTTAACATCACCTGTCTAGTTCTATTAAGTAAGCTTCCACAAATTGTTTTCTCGTTAAAGGCAATGCCAGTTTTTTATCTGGTGGATATGTACCACGGATCCAGGTTAATATGAAAAATTGTCAATGCTCACCATCCCATGCACATTTATTTGAGACGGAAGAATGTTTACTTGTTTCAATTTTTAGTTTCGCTCGTGCTATGTTTTTTAAAAAAAAAAGATTTGTGTCCGGCGTTTTTTTTTTCTTCGATCTTTTCTTTTTATTTTCAAACCGTGGAGTCGTAGAACAAATTTCGTTTATAGACACCTGACTCCAAGGTTATAAAAATTGAGCTTGGAAACCAATTTCAAGCATCTGATTGGCTGAAATGGCGACCAGTCGCGATTTCAGTCAATCAACTTTAATCCTATCTTAGGTATCGTTGTCAGTAACTAATTTGTCATCAAGACATTTAAATAGATGTTTATTGTTTCTTATTGTTTGTGATAAATTGCAAATAGAATTTTAAGGATTTTTAAGTCTTACTATTTTTCTCTACTGATCTAACGTTTCTTAACGTATGCTAAATAATCATTACTGATAGCATTTATTTGTGCAAATTTGATGAAACTGCATTGTGCCGTTTGAGAGATTATTATTATATTTTTTTTGTCTATGACATAACAATGACGAACGGAGTAATACCTTAACAACGTTCTTAGTTTCATGACACGCCCGTTAGAACAAACTAAGTGCAGTTTCAATTAGAGAAAGTCAACACGTGTTCGTTCCTAATTCTACCAAAATATGGTGTTTCTTATCTTAAATTTTGATAAAAGCCTTTACTTTTGGACAAAACGAGTTTATGAGTATAAATTCTCTGACTGACGCTGAAATAATTTCACACGTCGGAGAAACACGACCGGAGAATGCTTATTGGACTAATTACGGTGTTAAGTGTTTTTAGGCTTGGGGCTGAGGCCGCTCCTGTCACAGGAGCTTGTTTATGCGTCACGGGGTCTAACGTAAACGTTCGAGATGCACGTATGTGTTTTACTTTCATGTACAGCGAGTACATCCAGTATTTTATTTTTATTTCTAAATCTTACCTGAAATCACCGTAAATAAAATGAAAAAAAAAACGGATTAAGTGTGGTTATCTCTCCCATATTTGTCATAGCAATAGTTACATAATATCAGTGGACTGTCACATTATCAGTTGTTTTTTTCAATACGTTTAACATAGCAAACCATGAAATTACATTTGGTACTATTTTTGTCTTCTTAGGGATTAGGTTTAAACAGTATTTATTTCGAAAAATACATATAAATCGATGTATAACAGAGCAAGACAATACATATATATTTGAGAGGATGAGAAAACAAGCTATCAGATGATAGCTTATATTAATTCTTCTCCCCGTATTCATGATGTAATATTTATGGTGAAGATCAATCAGTAATAACAATATGTTCAGATTCTAATTTGAAATGAATAATGGTGGTTTTTGTTTCTTTTTTTTTAACTAAATCTTATAACTTGTTCATTCTCGTAATTCCTATCTTTTATTTAACATAAAAAACAACTTTCAAAAATGTCCGCTTCTATTATTTAATATTGAAAGTATTCTTAGGGTTTTAATATTCCGTTTTGGGAATTTGACAAGTGCCTTTGGCTTACTCACTAAGTAATATATTTATTGGTTACTCTTTAATTCGGTTGAACTGATTTGACCTCGAATCAATATTGTTAGCTTTATGAAATGGACTAGAGTTATGTGCCATTCGGAAGCAACGTCATCAAAATCAACATTGTCAATTTTCTTGCCATGCATAGTGGATACTTTGAAAATAACTATGTACAATTTTGGCATTCGGAAAAAAAATTTTTGAACATTTTTAAACAGATTACGAACTGCTTGGGCGTTCTATACAAATGGACTCGTAGAAATAAAGTTTGATTACCCTTTGCAGTTTAAAGAAAACTGCGGTACATGTATCTTAATATTTTACAACGTTATTGAATTTTACGTGAACACCGATTGCATGACACGGTCGCATTTTGGGAAACTCGGATGTGGACTTGAGACCGACAAAAGTAGTTTCAGAAGGATTATTGTCAAGTGATGTTGACGTTCACATTTCATTGAGACAAAACAACCCTAAAACGACGTATATTATGCAAGCGGTGCGCATGTAAATTTCATAACATTGTGAAATTAAAAACTACCGCAATCGTCTTTAATACCATGCATTAGACTGCATGACGACTGATGTTGTTTCTTTCCTATCTCTGCAGCTGGTACAACCAGCCACATCGTTGCATCTGTGAGCTCAGGCCAGTGTTTCAAGTTCAACGGGGGCGTTCTTACCAAGGATAACTACGTCTGGTATGAACTGCAAAACGTTGCTGGACATCCGGTGGGTCATTCAAAATTACTGCAATGTTATCGAAATACTATTGTTGTCGTTTGTATTTTTACAGATTTTTAAAAATAACGTTATCACGAAAGCCTTGGTAAACCTTGGAACGATAATTTGTAAAGCATTATGCCGCCGCGGTTTATAACTTGGTTCTGGAATGCATCAACCTCACAAAGCCCGTCAGGTTCTCATTTGAATAAACTCATCACCATGCATACAATTTCCCTCGATGAATTCATTTCAACCCGCCCACTACTCGCACTACGTATTCATTATTGGTATTGGGAATATATCAATAATGTCTTTATAAAGCGGCATAAGAAAGATATTTATAGCATCTAAATATGGTCACGTGATTGCCATCAGATGACTGTCATGTGATCCATTAGTACTCCATTTTCACGACAGTGTTGTATAAAAACATAATAACAGAATTTTACTGTCGTTTTGTTAGCTGCGGATTCACAAGTTTTGTTATCTACGGAAATATATATTATTTTGCCATCTAATTTATTTACATTATATATAATAAAGCGAGATATAATATCATTTTTAGAGAGCTTGGATTGCATCAAATTACGTTCATGAGTCCGCCGCTTCTTCGTGCACGACGTCGTCAGGTGGAACTGGAGCAACTGGAAGTTTTGCCACAGGTCTTGTATCGCAGCAATGTATGCAATGCATTTGCATGGTATGGGCTAGTTTATCTTTATTATTCACATTAATTGTAAACAATTCGTGTAATTCTGTGCAAATTTTGCCGCGCTTAAGCTAAAAATTGGAAAATATTTTGGCAGTTGCTTAATTGTCAGTTATTTTGGCACATAATATTAGGTATACGCATTTGGTGCTTGGTTCTTTTGCTGTAAAGTGGAGGGGAAAATATGAAAGAACCAGAAACCAAAAAAGAAAGAAAGAAAGAAACAGAAACAGAAACAAAAGAAACGCAATTGATACTTCCGCAGACAAAAGTGGAACAATATACGATAATCATGATAATATGATTATGATAATACGACTGTTTGTTTAGTATGTTGTAAACATAAATTTGTAACGATCAAGGTTACCAAACATGACTTGACTAAAATTTAAGCTTTTAAAAACGAAGCGCGAACGACTTCTTCCGTTGTCAACTAAAATTTCAGGCTTCCGCGGTCAACTAAAATTTCAGGCTTCCGCGGTCAACTAACATCTCAGGCTTCCGCCGTCAACTGAATTTTCAATCGGTAAATATGAAAGACTTATCACGGTACTTACACAACCCATAAAACTTAAGTAATTGCACAAAAACATTTCAAATGTGATATGCAAATTTCGATTTCAGTTAGATTTTGGCTTGCAACCAAAATATTAAACGCGTTGCGCGGCTACTGATTTTTCTTTTGAGAAGTAGCGGCCGCTGTTCATAGTTAATCATATCTTCAGGTTGATTAACTTTAAGCCAACAATTTTGTTATTGCTTCAGTGCTAATCTTTCAATCTTTAGAAGCAATATGTTTAGTTCAACTTTCGCAAGGAGAATGAACCCGCAGCGACAAAAATTGATTGACAGCACAACATAACTTGGAAGTAAAATGCAACGTCTTTCTATTGGAGCGGCATTTATATCAGTCGTCGCCTGACACAAATTATGATCGGCGTCTTGTGAAGTGTTGCAGCGCCCCGATGTTTAGGAAGATCGTTCGCTGGGTCAAAATCTAATTGAAATAAAGTAGTCTTTAAGGGAAAGAACTCGTTATGCCCCCACAAAGTGGGAGGCATATAGAGTTGCACTCGTCCGTCCATCCGTCCGTCCGTCCGTACGTCTGTACGTCCGTACGTCCCCAAATCTTGTGGCATCAGCTCCTCCTAAACTATAAGGCGGATTTCTTTCAAACTTGCACAGATGATCAAGCAGGATGTGTAGATGATCGTAAAGAAAGGATTTTTTCCTGCGACCATTTTTACCAGAGTTATGGCCCTTTGTTAATTTCAGTTATTAAATCTTGTGGCGTCAACTCCTCCTAAACTATAAGGCGGATTTCTTTCAAACTTGCACAGATGATCAAGCAGGATGTGTAGATGATCGTAAAGAAAGGATTTTTTCCTGCGACCATTTTTACCAGAGTTATGGCCCTTTGTTAATTTCAGTTATTAAATCTTGTGGCGTCAACTCCTCCTAAACTATAAGGCGGATTTCTTTCAAACTTGCACAGATGATCAAGCAGGATGTGTAGATGATCGTAAAGAAAGGATTTTTTCCTGCGACCATTTTTACTAGAGTTATGGCCCTTTGTAAATTTCAGTAATTAAATATTGTGGCGTCAACTCCTCCTAAACTATAAAGCGGATTTCTCTCAAACTTGCACAGATGATTAAGCAGAATGTGTAGATGATCGTAAAGAAAGGATTTTTTCCTGCGACTATTTTTACCAGAGTTATGACCCTTTGTTAATTTCAGTAATTAAATCTTGTAGCATCAACTCCTCATTAACTATCTAAGGGATTTCTTTAAAATTTGCACAGATGATCAAGCAGGTTGTGTAGGTGATTGTAAAGAAAGGGTTTTTCTTACGGCCATTTTACCAGAGTTATGGCCCTTTGTTAATTTCAGTGATTTAATCTTGTGGCATCAACTCCTCGTTTACTATTGGATGGATTTCTTTCAAACTTGCTCACATGATCAAGGTGGATGTGCAGATGATCATAAAGAAAGGATTTTTTCCTGCGGCCATATTTACCAGAGTTATGGCCCTTTGTTAATTTCACTTACAAAATTTTGTGGCATCAACTCCACATTTTTTATTTGGCTGATTTCTTCCAAACTTACACAGATGATTAGACATGATGTCTTAATTGCTGTAAAGGACATTGCCTTGCAACCATTTTCACCAAAGTTATGGCCCTTTTTTATGTTAGTCATTAAATTTTGTGGCTCTTACTCCTCATTCACCACATATTGTTAATACCTAGTACACAATTTTGTTACAAATGTACTTGCAGCAGTGGGGGCATCAGTGTCCTGAGGACACAGTCTAGTTTATTATAGAGGTCACTCACATTTTAGGGCTGGCTTCACATATGATAACAATGTCATTTTGCGTTTCTATGTAATTATTCATTTTCTGTGTTAACGCAAAACAAATTTTATAACAGTTATCACATATGAACAACTTTTACAACATTAAATTAAATTGTTTTATTTACATGTATCTTTGCAAAGCTTATATTACTAAACTACTTATAATGTGATAAGTGCTGCATTTGTAGTTTGTATTCATTATTGTTTAGGTTAACATTTTGAACGGTAATTAGTAACCCGAGTTGAAGTTTAGAACTATGCCAAAGGTTATAAAACTGAGCATGGAAACCAGTCTCAAATCTCAAGCATCTGATTGGCTGAAATGGCGACCAGTCGCCATTTCAGCCAATCAGATGCTTGAGATTTGAGACTGGTTTCCAAACTTAGCTTTATAACCTCTAGCCCAGAAACATGAGTGTAAATTTATCTAAGCGGAAAACAGACTACAAAGTGGCCCTTATCCTTTCCGCTCCCGACCCTGATTTACGGACGGACGTCCATAACGCATTAGTACGTGCAGAAATTTTGAGCTCCCAAAATCCGACCCTGATTTCTTGTCGGACACCCGAAACGTAGAAAAAACGTATGCTTTTTCACGATTTTTAAACACGTAACGTAAATCTGTGTAAAAAAAATAAAAATGTTGATAAGCGTATGTTTGAATTAAGCATATACGCTTTTGTCCGTTATAGGTATTCTACATTTTAATGAAATTTGTAATTTTCAACATGGTTAGAAACCCGATTAAATAACGGTAAATAACGTTACGGTCTTTTTTCTGTAAAATGGTGAAATATGCATATCAAGAATAGTTCGTTAAAATACCGAATTTCAACGCTCTGTTACGTACTGGGGGAAACCAAATCTAAAATATCGGGATATCGCTGGAAGACTATAACGGAAAATTCCGTAAATCAATTAATCTAATTATCTGTCATTAATTTTATGCCATTGCAAAAATTGTCAATTTTAAGTTATTACTAGGCAGATACAGGTATTTTTTTAAAATAATGAATAACTGTTTTGGAGCAACATTTTTATTTTGACAATGAAAGATGAAGGAACAGCAACACTGTAATTAGATTTTTTCCTTAAAATTTAACGTTGATTAAAATACTAATTTTCTTATCAGATTATCTAAGTCACATGTAAACAATTTCTTACTATATGTTCCACTGGTCTCCGACGAAAAAACGGGGTCGGGATTTGGAAAGCGATTTTTTATACGTTTAAATACGTTTCGGGCGTCCTTCAGTAATCAGGGCCGGGTTTTGTAAAGTCAAAATTTTGTCACGTTTAAATACGTTATGGTCGTGGAAAGGATATCAAAGTTTTCGTAGTATATTTTAAGAAAGGGATTTAGAGGATGGATATATGTTTGTAATTTTCTGCTTATAGTCTTAATAAGCTTTTTAATAAATTTAAATTAAATATTTTTTTCTAATATAGCAAGAGTCTCAATGCAAGCCCATTGGTTGTCACTACGACAAAGGATCGGACTCGTGCGGGTACTTCCAGATCAAGCATGATTACTGGTTAGATTGTGGCTCCCCGGGAGGAAGTGTGTATCTATCCTTAGACTATCCATTTGAACCAAACAAGGCCCCATAGATTATAAAACCGAGAATGGAAACCAGTCTCAGATTTCAAGGATCTGGCTTGAAGGTTATAAAGCTGAGCATGAAAACCAGTCTCAAATCTCAAGTATCTGATTTGCTGAAATGGTGACCAGTCGCCATTTCAGCCAATCAGATGCTTGAGATTTGAGACTGGTTTCCATGCTCAGCTTTATAACCTTGGGCACAGGTCCTTTCAAGGATCTGGTCCCGTGATTATAAAACCTTTTTCCTGATCAAACCAATTCTGTGCTCAAACTTAAAATGTCGACAGCCTTAACAATCTTCATAAATAAGGAATAACTATCTGTTCAACAGTTGTTTATGAGAGATATTTTTAATTCAAAATATTTTATTTTATATAATGAACAGAAACAAAGCCTTCAAATTTTCATACTCAGATTGAGTTGAGCATGAGAAAAGTTTTAAAATCACGGGGCGTAATGGGTCTCTTGCGAAACGTACATTTGTCTGAATTCAAAGAAGTATTATTAATAAAAGTGACTGGATGTACCTAACACCGTAAACTGTATCTTAATCCAAACCCATCGTAACATTTTAAGTCTACATGATTTTGGATAAAGGAAACTGTTAAAATCTTCGTTCCAAGGCTGTAACCGAAATGGTTCTCTTTATCGTTAATTGTTTCGTGGTGTCTAATTTAAAATTAATTTTCTTATAAACTTATTCTCTCTTTTCCTCTCTTCTATTTGGCTGCGTGTGGAGGCTGCTGTTTTTATGGCTGTGGCGATTCTTGATATGCATATTTCATTTGTTTCGTAGGCTGGCATGCTTGTGCAGATGACTTACACTGCGCTTCCCAGTGCGTCCAAGCCTACATGAAGAAGTACGTCGACTATTACCATTGTCCACATACATGTGAAGGTTACGCACGCGAACACAATGGTGGACCACAGGGCTGTAAATATTCCTCCACTCTCGACTACTGGCATCATGTTCAACAACATCAGGGTTGTAATGGTGTACATTAAATCCTATTGTAATAAAATTGTTGATAATGTGAAAATTGCTGTTTTGTTTGCTCTGGGACATTTTGAATAATTGTTTCAGGGTCGTCGATAGTCATCATGGCATGTTCATAAAAATCAAAATCTCTCTAACGGTAAAATGTGATCAGTCGAACTTTGCACTAATAAATGTAATGAACATATCTTTATTTTGCATATGGCACGTAAGAAAAGTAAAGAAAAATAACTAGATCTTAAAATTCCCTGAAATTCTATTTACATAAGATTACGAAAAGATATGCTTGTTCTAATTTATATTGTCGCTGATATTTTGGCCAAGCAATCTGAATTGTTTCGTATTAATTGATACCTATTCCTGCTAGATATTTTCAATTTGAGCCAATACCTTCGCCAATTGGATGAGTTGGAGCCTGTTTAGAGCCATTTCAGAAAAATGCTGTAGCCAAATAACTATGAGTGATGGGATTACAAAAATGGATTGCATTTTTATTATAACTGCAGACATTCATTATTTTAAAAAAACTGTGTTATTTGTTGCAATAAAATTATCTTATATATCATAATATTTAGTGTTTATTTAGATTCCCTCTTGATATTACAAAAGTAATACAGACATTGTATACAGTTATCTAAGTTATATAAAACAATGTACATGTCAGCTGAAACTAAAGTGCCACTTAAATTTAATTCAAGATTTATGAATTTGCAACAAAAACGATATCAGTACATTTATTATAGTAGTATAATGACAAAACATTTATGAAAAAGAAAGTTGAGTTGTTGTTTTATTTCAAATTAACAAGTAGACCAAACCAATGCAAACACTAATCTAAATAATATGTTGCATATATTATAAATAGCACAAAAGATAAACAGATGTTAATTTAACATGTAAAAGCATATTCATCAATTTGCAAAACAGAATATCATTTTAGCAAAAGTAAAGCGTGCAAAAGCTGATCATTATATCTAACTACAATAAGTTGTTGAGATAATACTGAAAGGAAAAGCTAAGTTAAGTTTGGATGCTTACGTTATTTGAAATAATGCTTTATTCACATAGAACAGACACACACACAAAACCAAATACCGTTTGCGCGATAACTCTGGAATCATGTTCAAAAACGTCTAGAAAATTGAAACTGATATCGCGTAAACACTTATTTACAATATTTTGCGGTCATCTATAAAATGATGCCAGAAAATTTAAAGAAGAACAGCAAAATGTTTATACGTTAAACCGAAAGTAGACATGAAGGGAGTCTTTCTCGATTTTGTTAAAAAAAAACTTACATTATTTTGACGAATAGCCACAACTAATTGTAAACTAGCATATATTTCAGGTATGAGTTGTTTTGGTATATTGTAAACAAATTTCAAAGTTCTTAGGCAAACGGTTTTTCTATTGTTTTTGTATGTGCTTTGTAAAAAGAACACGAATTAGACTGAGCTGTGCCTGCAATCATTAGTACATCCTCTCTTCACTAAAATCTAGGTGGCAATAAGTATGTTCCCCTAAACTCATTTTAAAATATCATAATATAACCAGTGTTCGCCGTTTGCGATGTTTGTCTCCCCTTAAGACGTTTCTATTTAAAACAGAAACCGAAACGCGCTAAGCGCAGCGAGTTCAGGCTTCTATTCTAAAGGAACGTCTGAATAGACTTTCCGACTTAGAAGCCGCCCTTCATTTGAAAATAAAAGTGGTCATCCGCTGTTTGCAACGGTATGATGCAATCATATGCATTTTAGTTTTCTTAAATTCACTGCTAAGCATACAATAACACACTCAATAAGTAGTACGAATACTTTGAACATCTGACCTGCTTCTGTATTAATTATTCATCATTTTGCCCCATTAAACTACTTTATTTCAACACTTTTGAAAATGTCATTGACTTTATGAGTTTGTACAGTGCACTGAAGCCCCATCTGTTTGCCGTTTGTTCTGTTTTCTGGTCACCTGTATCGTGTATACCTAACACATTTCTTATTGCTGTCATAAGTGACATAGGTAGATCTTTAATTGTTTCAGTCATTATCTGAAAATTATATGAACATTTTACGTTTAAGATATAATTCAGAAGTGTGGGGTTTATTCTTTTAATGCAAGAAACGCGGACGTGCTTGATAATCTGTCACGACCTGTTCTAACATGTATAACACAGAAAACATTAAACAATATAAACTGAAAATGATAAAAGCGACAAATAAGTCATTTAAAAACGTCGACAGTATTTATAAGGTAAAACAACTAGGAAGAATAATTATATATTAATCATTAATTAATTATTATTTTATAAAAAAATATGGATTGTGGTGTGACAAATCAGAAAAGTTGTTTAGTGTTTTATGACAGTGGGCATAATTCAATGGAAAAACTATTTTGTGCTCACACAATGTTTAACAGATCTCGAAATACTATTATTATTACATGTATTATTATTATTGTTGTTGTTGTTGTTGTTTTTCAATGGAAAAATACCTTGGTCACATTCACTCTAAATCCACTACCGGAAAGGCTTCCGTCAGATTTAAAAGTCAAAATTGCCGAATTCGCTGTAGACTGAAGGGAGGTTCCTTTCAGTGCGGACAACGTATACCTACAATGTTATGGTATAGTTAAAACAAAAATATAAAAACAGAAAAACAAAGTATAACAATTTGATCAAATTAGTTTTAACTAAGATACAAACAACAACCGTTAATAAACAGTATAAAATGATATTGCCCCTACTGGGGAGCGAACCCGTACGGCGATAGCACAATGTCAATTACGCTTAGCCTACCTTTTGAACTAACCGGCTAGATTATTTATGGCCAACCGTATATTATGCAAGAATAGCTATCATAATAACTCGTTTGTATATCCCCAGTCCCCTAGGGAGAAAATGAAGTTTCCGAAATAGGCAGTCAAAAAACTTGAATCCCTCCCAGCCAATATGAAACTCCTACAGGAACTTCTTGATTCTAACATCGTCTCTACTACATGATAAACATTATTCCTTTAACACTGAACTGTTTCTTCTTTTGTAGTTACTGGGTTCAAATTATAATATTTCTCCTAGAAAAACTTATTGGTTGCTTCAAATTAAACATGTTCTCCTACAGCAGTGACTTTATTTATTTTTCAAAAGTTAAATTATTCTTATGACTTATCAACAACTCGGATCCAGGCAAACATTACTTTACTGGAGCAACTCTTGGATTCTCCGTTACCTTGTGCCGTCCGCAGTAACATTATTTTCCAACACCACTTCGAGAAAATCATTCTCGTTTCTGTCAAGTTGGAAGTCAGCAAAATCCATCTTTATTGTTGATCCCTCGTCAGTCTATGGATAAATTATAATAAAAATCAAATTTATGAGTGTGGTTTTGAGTTACTTGTTTTACTCTTACAAGTTTTATTTGTAACATTAATCCAAGTCAGTTATTAGCAAATATCCAAATACATGTATAAGTCAAATTTGAAATGATACAAAGTGTCGGGCCTAATAGGAAATTATACATCTAATGGATTTCGGTTAGATGATAACATATTTTTGTGTTTCTTGAGAAAAGTGATACTGACCGACTACGAAAGCCAAACATTTTGTTTTTAATATTAAAAAAAATAATTTGGGTAATCTGAAGTTGACCATACATGCTACTGAATATTCAAGAGCTCCCTCTACCGGTAAACACATGCCTCGGTCCACTTCGAACTCTACATGTCGATACATGAAAGACACAACGCATTTTGCCCATCCTACTATGCTCTTTTTACAGAACCAAGTGATGAACTGCGAACCTCTCATATATCTTATAAATTTTATTTGTATTTGTATAATAAATGTATTAATGCGCTCTTACTTATTTTGCTAAAGACTATTGCTTAGTTGAAAATGTCCCATTCTGATATCTAAAGAATTAAAAAATGTCATGCATTACCCAGTTTTGCTGGAAGACTTAGCAAAAAACATTGTGATAGCTACTAAGGTTTGCAATTTTATCGCGATTTGCGTACAGAAAGGGTTATGTCAAAGATTGCAATATCAGATTGGGAGATTTTGGCGTAAAATAAATAAATATTTTCAAAGTGTTTGGTTTTATAAGCATTCGGTTTGAAATTTCTTAACGTCTTTTGATGTAAAAATGGAGTTATATCAATGTGTCTTAACGTAAAATAGGGTAAAACAGGGGTGTATCGGCGTTTTCAAATGCCGGGTTGGTAAGCATGGGTTTGTTTTTATGTGTGCAAATACTTGGTAGCGACATCAGCGTTAAGTTTTATCCAAGTTTCGGAATGACCGAATTTTGTTGCATATTTGTTTTATGGTTTTGCTGCCTCATTTTTTACAATATTTTGTTGCATATTTGTGTTTATGGTCTTTGCTGCCTCATTTCTGACAATATTTTGTTGCAAATTGGTCTTTGTAGTCTTTGCTGCCTCATTTTTGACAATATTATGTTGCATATTTGTGTTTATGGCCTTTGCTGCCTCATTTTTGACAATATTTTGTTGCATATTGGTCTTTGTAGTATTTTCTGCCTCATTTTTGACAATATTTTGTTGCATATTGGTTTTTGTAGTCTTTGCTGCCTCATTTTCGACAATATTTTGTTGAATATTAGTGCCTTTTGTCTTTGCTGCCTCATTTTCCTGAAATATTTCGTTGCATATTGGTGTTTATGGTCTTCGATGTCTCATTTTTTTGCAAGGAAAAGTTTATTTATGGTGTGTAACAGTAACCTTTACCTGTAGAACATAAGTGCACTTTATTCCGTCAGGATATCCGTTTGGGTAGCCAGGGCTTTGAATGAATGTCGGTGAGTTAGTAATGACATACCTTCCACCACAAGAGGCATCTGAAATAAATGTTTAAAAGTGTTAGATATAATATATATCAACAAAGCCCTCTTAAATAACTACTGAAACATTAAAGTATAACGTGGACCACAAGAGTTCTATTAAATCAATTTGAAACATTTACTTTTAATAAACATTCCACAATTAAACATATCTGGGTTAGATGTCCACCCTTAAGTTGTTATATATTTCAATCACATGTAACAGTACAATGTAACAGTATCTTGTGCTCACTCTATAAACCTTCATCATGATTTAAAAAGAAGGTACATTTAATATGATTTTGAATTACTTGATTTGCTGTTTTTTTTCAAAGCAATGGAAATTATTCTACTAGTAATAAAACAAAGCCCGAAGCCCATTTATTTAGAAACTTTTCAAATCAGGCAGAGTAAGTAACTAATAACTTGGAAGAATGATCAGGAAACATTTGTATGTAAATGATATTGTCCTTACTGGGGACCGAACCCGTATGGCGAGATCACCATACCCTGAAATGATAATTATGTTACATATTAAGCTAACCGGGACACCCCACAAAAAGTTGATAGGATAAACTCGATAAACGAGTCAAGCCAAGACAAATATTTATTGGCATTAAACATAATAATGTTCATAGCCATATAACAAGTTTTATATATATGGAAGGTTCTTACTATTCGAGTTGTGTATGTAAATAATATCACGCGAGACCGAAGGTCGAGTGTGATGTGGTTTACATACGCAACGAAATAATACGAACCTACAGACTGCATACTGTCATAATGTTCCTTTTATTATATACCCTTCTCGCTCTAAAAAAGAAATAAAATAAACAACAAAATTTTGGTCAAGGACGTGGTTAAGAAATAGATCATACCAAAGTCCTTTTCGCAAATGTATCCTGTCCCCGTGTCTCCGTTACAGTCTTTTAGGGTTGCTGTCTCACCGTCAAAGCTCGCACAAACTGTCTGGTTGATGGGTAAATTGTCTACTATGGAACTAAAAAAAAACAGAAATAAGTTCAATTAATTTTATAATGACTACACCTTTACATTTCTGTATATAAATTAAATGTAATTTTTAAACATTAAACCATTTCATAAAGGATAATTATGGTTTATATCCTATTCAGAGCAGCTGTTGTCAATCAACCGCGATTTTCTTAAAATGAGACTGAATTTCAAATTGAAATTGAGATTCTCCATAACGCTGCTAAACTTTATGAACCAGATTTAAACTCCTTGTCAATGAAAATTCCATGGAGGTAGCTCCGCTTACAAGATCTGTTTAAGTAAATATTTTTTCTTATCCTCAGTATTTTTAAGGAATGATTTCAATATAAAACAATATTTTCGTACATTAAGTTCCTATCCGTGAAGGTTCTGTCGGACCAGGTTGCTACTGATTGTCCGGCTGACCTAGTCAAACCAATCCAGAAGGATTTCTTCCCTGTTGTTAGCTTAACTTCTTCAGCCCTATGACTCAGCCATTGCTGTGAATAGAAATACATCTTATAGTTTCCTTCTTCGAGACTAAATATGTAGATTAAAAGGAAAATTTAAAAGCCATGAACATATGAAAATATTGCAGGCTCTGTTTGACTGAGTCTGTTCATGGGCTACATTAGAAGATAAAGAACAGACTTTTTACATGATTTAAGATCTGAGAATAAAAAATCTCGCACATCAAAGAGAACGCTAAAAGTCAAACGCATATCAAAGAAAACGCAAAAGTCAAACAATAAAAAACAGGAATAATATCCACGCACTTCATCTTATATCACAAATCCGCTACTGATATCACGAGTTAGAAGGATTTGGTGTAAGTGCTTTTCAAAACATTTAAAATGTAACATCAATCCGAAATATATTGTCACGTTAAAAATTGAACTAGATGTTATTGTTTTTTGTTGGGTTTATTTGCGTATGAAAAACAACAATATCTGGATTTTTAAAGTAAGCATGTCGTTATTCCGGCTTCACAATCTTTAATCAACCATAATGTTTTCCATACTCCAATGAACGAAATAAAATATAGATTAAATCCTTAAATATTTTCAATATTATTCAGCTTGTCACATAATACTCCTGAACCGTATAGCGCCGATGAGATAACTATTCATGTAACCCCATGCCTTTATTATTAAGGTTCTAGAAGAGCAGCTTCTACATATACTGTATGTTTAACGGTAGGTTTTCTTGACCGAATTACAAACGGTACCAACTGTACTTTTAAACGAATCCATATTTTTCTCTTTTAAATTAGATAAATACAGATTGTCGCAGTACGATCATTGGTGTTGATTTTGATTAACTATATATAATCTTACTGAAACATTTTAAGTGGACATTGAGCTGCAGATCATGCAAAAATACCGTAATTTAGGAGCCATTATCAGGACAATCTCATTCAAATCCGGATACAATCTGATTGGTTCAGGTCATTGAAAATAGCTAAAACAGAATCTCTTAAAAAATTGGTTTTATCAATGACATTCCTTACCAATCAGTTTGTATCCTACAAAATCTCAAAAGTACATGACGATCGCCGCAATTGTCGAAGCTTTCCTAATGTTGTATCGTATAATATGTATAATATGGTATGCATATACACAAAGTGTTATAAACCGGAGAAAGAGTTGAAGCCCCGCGTGATGCATATTTTGGGTGTGTTTTGTGTGGTATTCCTTTCATTGATTTATACTATAATTACCTCTTCAGATCAATTTGCGACATCAACCGATAATGTAATGAATCATGCTTTCTCTATTAATTGGTTCTAAAAATAGTTATCTGAAAAAAAACAACAACAACAAAAACACGCTTTAACTTATAAACGGTGTTGGCGGGCCGTCATCAGATCTGAATTTAATGAGGTTATTATCAGGGATTTTTGGACATCTTCATTTGAACCGTATATAATAAGTACTCCAGTCTGTCAACTTTAAAACCCTTCTTCGTATGTTGTTCCAACGGTCTTCATAGGGCAATATATTTGATATCAGAACTGATAAAATGTACAGGGAGGATTTTCAAGGCCGCTAAGCTATATTCACTCCTCAAACCGGCATTGTCAGCAACTATGTTGGTCTTTGCACCATTTGTTCTACAAATGGATGCCATGTTGCATTTAAAAAAGAATAATACCTACTTGTTCCGGACGGTCTTTTACGATGACAAGCGATGCTTTAGCAAGCATACATGCAACTTTTGCACGGCTAAAGGAGACACTAGTTTCGGTGTTGAAATAGTAACATTTTCCGTCATGGTAAACCCAATCTTTCTGACACTTCCATTCTATGACTGTAGACAATAAAAAGAGTCAGTTGCTTAAAAAGTAAACAAATTTTCTTTACGAATTCCGAACCTAGCTAAAATGGCCATCAAAACATTATGAGAGTCGACGCTACAACGTTACGACAGCTTCCGTGTTCATATAAATAAGGCAATAGAAAAAAATATTTTAGATTCTCATCCCCGCCCGCCCCTGTCCAAAACCACCCGCCCCAACAAATTTATTGGTAAAAAAATCGGAACATATTCTGTTCCGGATAGAACGGGGTTAAGACCATCCCGGATATGGAAAAAAAAGACCGACAAGAATAAAATAAAATTTTCATCATTTCAAAGCTTATCGAAGGTGATAGTGTTACTATTAAAGACTGGTTTGGCTTTTCAATCAAAGAATAGGCACCAACCTGCTAGTTTTGTAAGTTGTTATCATGATTTTTTGGAAGAAATTGAAAAGATAAACAAATATTCTACATCAAAGGTTCTTGTAACTATAAATGCCATTTCCTTAAAATTTTAAGTTAGTTTTTACTTTTATTCTCGGGTATTTCGTTAATAAAAATTAAAAAATAAAAAGTGTCCACCCGCCCCTTTTTTCCTCAAAATCCGGATGAGAATCTAATAATTTTTTTCTCTGGCCTAAGTTAAATTTATTTATTCTACATAAATACAATACAATCATATCTTTGAGCTCCAATTCGTTTAAAGGTTTGGCTATATATGATTCTTGGTAATCTGTTAAATTAATATTGACCTGACTTCGTCTGTCGGTACAGTAAGAACTAGAATGATTCCTCGGACATTGATTCCCCCACTGCTACAACAAAATTTGTAACAAAAGGCCATAACTCTGGTAAAATGGTCGCAGGAAAAATCATTTACTGTCATCTACACATCCTGCTGGATTATCTGTTGGAAAGAAATCCGCCTGATAGTTAATGAGAATTTGATGCCACAAGATTTGAAGGACGTACGTACGGACGGACGAGTGCAACCCACTTCGAGGGGTCATAAAATGGTTTATTGATATCATGGATATCATGCAATTTTATGCAGACCTTATTTTTTGTATTATGAACAATCATTCAATCTGCTTACAGCCTTCGTTCTGCGATATTGAGTTTGCAATATTTTAAATGGAACCATTTCTCTGATTCAAAAAATCAGCATGAAAAGTTTATGATTACAAACTTACTATGCTCGAATCCCCGTATGTGCGTATCACAGAATTCCCCCATGTAACCATCCTGGCAGATGCATCGACAGTCGGAACCTCCAATGAACCCACCATTTTGGCAGATCACTTGTGTTTGGGTTTTAGAACATCGTGCTTAATTAAATACGGATAGATTAATACACAAATCATTAGCAGACACGAACACAGTCATTTCAATATTTTCGATTTGATATTCAAATCTTAAATAAAAAATATGTTTTAATAAAATAATCAAATTAAACAATAAATTAAAATCAATAAATAAAATTAGTTTGCATTTCTTTTTGCTCTTGATGACAAAATCAGTAAATATAATTAATAATCATTTTTTACTCACAATACATAAACGCTACACATTTATTGTGACTATTGTTTGTTTTTGTAATATTTGCTAGAAAGCCCGTTCCCATTACAGCCTGTGAAGTGGGCTCTTGTAGCGAGCTTTGTGTTGACCCGTTTCTCTTTTTCAGGTTCACTTCGAGTGGTTGTGTTGCCCTTTTTTCATTTCTTGTTTCCTTTCTTACCTTCGGAGGAAGAGCGCGTGTACCATATTACTTAACGGAATAACTCACATTCTCTTACACTTTGATAAATTGAAAATTCTAACTGGACTGATTTCACTTTTTAAAAATACAAACCATTGCAACTGTAAGCTCGGTTAACATATAAGGCATCGTAAAAGCTGACGTCATCACCTTGTCCTATCACGTGCTGATAAGCGGGATCTTTGGATACCACTACAGGCTGCCTGTTCTTCGACCAGGCCTAAAATAATACTTTATTTGGAATGCCTTTGACATTAAAGTTCTAATCTCTGACTTCGACGCATCCCTTCACATTGCTAAAGATCTCAGTGGCGTATACCATAATACTTAATCTCAACACATTTTGCGAAAACGACTTAAACGGCCTTAGCCCGTATTTATTATTACCTTTTCATGTTAATATTGTTTACGTTTGTGACTACATTTAATGAATACTTAAACCGATTCTGTCTTAAAAATGTACCTTGTTGCTAGAGCAGGACCAAAATAGTTTGCCAAAGTATAAAATAAATTATTAAACGATAAATATCTTCAAAATTAAGTAAATTGATTCAGAAGCAGTAAAGAATATTATACAATTTAATTAACCTTAAATTTTAAGACTCAACTTTTCAATTACAAATATAATTTCATTTACTTATTATGTATATATGCAACACATTAAGATCAGAAAAGCAATATAAAGTATACTTAATTATTCATTGATTAAAGCAAAGGTAAAATAAAGGTTACAAATACTTACCTTTGGTCCGTAATGCATTATGCTCTTGTAGTCGTAGGGAGTATCATAAAGTGGGTAGACATTTTTCTTAGAATCAGTTTTCAGAAAGTTCCTCCTAGAGCCTTCATTCATGTTATCATACAGAATATCAATATACAAGTCCCTATCTACCCGTTCCATCGTGTGAACCATTCCTATTGTATGACCCAGTTCATGGATTATGGTTGACATCTAAAATAACAGAACATGACATACTTATATTCATATTTTATTCGTTCTATAGTGTGAACCATTTCTTTTGTTTGACCCAGTTCATGGATAATGGTGGAGATCTAAAATTAGAGAACATGACTGACTTTTAGGTAAACAAAAATCTATCCGTTCCATCGCGTGGACCATTCTTATTGTAAGACCCAGTTCATGGATAATTGTGGACATCTAAAATAAGAGAACACGATTGACTTTTATTCAAGCAACATTGATGCAATATTGTTTTAAACCATGCATGGTGTTATGCCAATAGCCATACAAAGTAGCTCAAACTTGATCGTTGGACCCTAACGACGTTTAAAAATAATTAAGCCCTAAACAATAAAAATGGTTTGCCGACACGAGGAATCCTGTCATCCCACTCTCTTAAATATATAACTCCATTTATTGCTTAGATAAAACGCTTGCCGATGTATGAACAAACAAGTACGAGTTGCCTTGGTGAATTTATTCCAACCCATTCATCTACCCAACAATGGGCAAGCAAAACACACTAACAAACAAAACATAAGATGCTAAAGGTAGTGATGAGAGGAACGGTAAGGTACTCAAAAGTTATGAGTTAGGTGGAGTGATAAACAGGGAACTGCGCACTCAATTTTTTTCTCACTAGAACTTATTTAATAGTCAGTTTTGCTTGTTATTGGTTTTAGCCACTGCTTATTTGCTTGTATGCATTAGAGGGTGCGAACTTGGTGGATAGAAGCTCTAATTTTAAAAAAAATGCAATCTCCCCTTCTTATCAATGAGTTCGATTTGGTTTTTAAATTTAATAAAAAGTTAAATATGCATATCAGGAATTGCCACATTAAAAAAACAGCCTCCCCACACAGTCAAGAAGGAAGAGGGAGAGAGCATGGTTAATTAAATGATCAGTTTCAAAAAAGACACCACTATCAAATAATAAAAATGAGAAACCGAGGGTTACCGCCTTGGAACGGTCATTGGGTAAGGAAAATATTATTAATTTACTGCGTAAAAACTTTTGATACTCATGAAACTTCCCCCTTTCTTTAAAGGAAACAGAAAAAACACATTTCACTGTAAGTTATAACTGAAATCTTCAGCTCAAGTGTAATAATTCAATTCACTGACATTACATCTAATTAAAATATTCATTGCGTGTCAGACCATAATTGGGGCGCGTCACGGGAAAAGGTACCTTCGGAGAGTAAACGTCAATCTTTGAAATGACGTCGTATTGAGCAGACGACAATAATAATAATAATATTATGCATTTCGCATTTTATTGTCAAAAAGTGAAACAAGATCGCATTTTAGTTATAAGAAATTGATTCATAGTTGTAAGTTCTTTCTAAATTTAGTAAAAAAGGTGAAATATGCATATCAGGAATCGCCACACTAACAAAACACAGCCTCCCCACGCAGCGAAAAAGAAGAGAGAAAAAAAGCAAAAAAAGGGAAAAACAAACTAAATAAACACTTTAAATGACCGAAGGTATCTTCTGAGATATTGAGATTACCTCTAAACAACCTTTGCCAATACCGAACAGTTGCGGCTGATTCTTTTCCATCCCAGCTCGCGAGAAACAACTGGAAAATAAATGAAATCGTATTTTTAATAATGGAGCCATTAAGTGATGATGCAGATGTCTTAAATTAAGATTCATAGCGAAAAATTTTATAAGAGCTATAGTGTAAATAATGAAATCGAGATCCTGCTTGGTAATTTAACCAAAGGCTATAAAAACAATATCTGCGGTAACTAATGTGCAAGCTATTTTTAGTTTATGATAGATAAGTTATCTTGATCTTCAACATATTTCAAGGCGAACTGAAACGATAATTTTCATAACTGTCATAACTTAGCGCAGATTGCGGCAAACAATAATTTGCACTGCAACAAGCATAATGTGGCCAACGGCAATTATTGTCATTAAATCCTCCTGTTTTGTGGTCCCAACGTTTGTTCATTTTTTTATTGATGTTTTTACCAATTTACGTTTTTGTCCAAATCATCTTGACTTGTGTTTTGCTTTAAGATATAAGTTTACATACACCATCAGCGCAGAGGAAGTAAATAAATCACTATTTACAATTTAATTATTAAAAAGTTACATTTGTTGTCGTCTAATTGTACGGGTTCGCACCCTAGTAGAGGTAGTATCATTTGAAATTCATAGTAGCGCTATTTTGCGTCCTTAAAAAGTCTCCCCAAACACAAAGTTAGTACTGTTTTCAGTATTTGACCGGTAACCAATGCGATGCGGTGATTTACTATGTTTATCAGGGTTATCCAATCAACCATTTTAGGGTTGTCCCGGCTAGCTCAGTCCGTAGCGTAATCGGAATTGCATTGCTAGGCGCTGTCGGTACGGGTTCACCCCCAGAAGAGGCAATACCATTTGTAATATCTCGTTTCAGTGTTAATAAATATTATTTACCTTCCTGCACTGAAGAAGTTGATATATCTTTCTTCACCAAACTCTTTAAGCATAGATTGAGTCCACGGTACAAACTTAACACAGGTTTTGTACTCCCACCTCTTCATGGCAGAAATTATCAGCCCTCTTTCGTTTTCATCTGAAATAAGCATATTAATATCAAATTTTGTAAGCTTTAAACATGTTGAATATAACCACACAAATACGTTGACACTTTGCTCCGCCTTCCTGTTCTTTTTCTTGGCTGTGAGAGGAGGTTATGTCTTCTGAATGTGGCAATTCCTGATATGCATATTTTACATTTTTTGTACATGAAACTTTTTGTGAAGTTTTCAATTGTTTTTTCTATGCCCGGCTCCCATAATTATAAAAAAATAAAGCTCATTATTAATAATGAGTTAGTCCCCTGTGGTAGGCGTTGTATGCGGCTGTGAATTAAGCAACGCATATCGCTTATCAGCAACTTGAGGTACAATCAAAATAGTGTTTAAACAAAAAGTCCGAAAACCAAAGATGTGTTAGTTGCTGTCTTACTTTTAACACCCTTTGACGTATAAATCAGTGCTAATCCTAACAATAGGAGTAGTTAGGATGTGCGCTTTTTCGGCGTTAGCTGTCTAAGCTCACTTTTGACCTAGTTTTTCGACCAATGAAATATTGTAAATAATACTCGTATTCTCTTATTATGCAGAGGGAAAATGAAATAAACTATTTCGATTGGTAGCTATTTACACCATAGAGGCATCTAGCAGGGGTGGAGAGGTATCTAGTGGGATTTTTATTATTATGCAGCGGAAAAATCAAATAGATTATTTCGATTGGTGTTGTATTGGAGACAAACATATTTACGATTTAAATAACCAGTTAAGTCAATATTGATGGTTTAAATACATTTTTATATGGAATATTCTTGGGTGTCCGGTAAACACTTGCATACAACACACAGTGTAAAACGAAAGAGAAGTGTAGATATTTTTAATTCTTACTGGTTTCTTTCTAGTTCCTTTGATACTGATCGTTGTAGTGTAGTGGCTAACACTCTCGCCTCTTAAGCGGAGGCCCCGGGTTCAAAACTCAGGAGGGACACTTTTTTTAAAGTTAATTACGTACAAGTTGGTAGATTTCGCTTTTTAAACAGGCTGTTTGTATTTATTTTTATTAAATTTCAAGGACATTTATTCATCTGGAGTTCTAACTCTACAAGAGGTATTTTATTGAAACTGAATAAATGTAGACAAGACTTAATGTAAGACATTGCTTCTTTAATCGACTTGTTATCACTGTATGAAATTGTTGCATCAGCTTCAACATTTTTTTTGAAAGACACTTTAAATGAATTTATGAGTTGTCATGATTCGGTCGCTTAAACTCTAGGTCATACTAAGAAGGCAGGGAGGGTTCGTCAACAGCTATAACAAGTAAAATAAAATAACTAAACTGTGTCTGCTTCGCCTCTCTGTATTTCCTTCTTTCTTATATACATGTACATGTACATATAAATCTTTTCCATCAACGCCGTTTATCTTTTTTAAAGATATTTCTTGTTTCAGTTAACTACGTACCTTTACACAGGAAACCATGAATATTGAATGGTGCAAAATTCAAACATTTATATGATGGTTTCGAAAGTACAAAACAGCTTATATTCGTTGTGCTAGTTTCTTGTATCTTCTAAATATCTTTTTAATGCGTGAATTGGATTATTTTTCCAGATAAGTAATTTATTTCAATGCCAATTTATACTCTATTCATGTCAGATCTTATCACAATATTGAAGAGGATTTAATTAATTAAATATACTTCTATATTATTGAAGCATAAGAGAAAAACTACTGACATGTGTTAAAATTATCACTATATCTAAGTAGGGCCTATCTTGCATGAGTGTGAGGAGAAGATGGAAAAATCTGTCACCGAGGGGGAACTGTTTTGCGGGAACGAGGCTCTGCCGAGTTTCCGTCAAAACTGTTTACCCGAGGTGACAGATTTTTCTATCTTTACCGAATGTCTCATGCAAGATACTTTTTCTTGCATACCTTTTACTGTTCATAACATTTGTGTACTTGTGTACAAACTATATTTGGTTTCCTTACGCTGAAATATTGACGTTAATTCTAAATGACGTCACTAACTTGAATAAATTACGTCAGATACTTGAAGAAGTGACGTCACTCGTGTAGCACGCGAACGTTATCTTTTCCCTAGGGAAAAGATAAGATTTTCTTTCCCCGGTAAAACACGCGGAAATTCTTATCCAGTATGCAAGAAAAAACCTTGCAGTCTCAGACAAAATCAAGGCTGCGTCGAATAGTGTCTGTGATTTATTCAAGCAGATGCATCTGCTGTATAAGGCGGTCCGTGTGCATGTACAGTGTCTCAAAGATGCATCTGTTGTATATAGCAGTCACTGTGCACTGTGTGTGTATCCGCAGCGTATAGCTCTTTCTGTGTTCCTCTAACAAAAGTAAGATTTATCACAAATCTTCCTTTACTAACAAGGATGCAATTGCTCTAAATGGCTCTTCCAGTGTAGTGTCTAACACAAGCGATGCCGCGTTTACTGTACTCTGCGTCCACTTTATATGGCGCTTCTTATTTCAGTGATAAACATTTCGTCGGCTCTAAATGTCGCTTCCTTTACATGCTTAACAAAGTAAGCTGTGTCTGATGTGAATCAAGCTTTTCTACATTATCTTTTCTCTTGTCATCTTTAAAATGCTACTTCTGATGAACTAGGTGAACTCAAGCAGTTTTTTCACAACAAGTCTGCGTCTGCTGTACAAGGCGCTTTCTGGCGTTTCCTAGAAGCAAGATTTCTTTTACTGTACTGGACATCGTGCACATGAATATTTTTCTGTTAAGAGTTGAACACAATTCGAATTTTACTTACCATACATGGTATCTGGAAGTAAATATGGAATAACTCCATTCGGCCAGTAGCTGATAGTTGTCCATGAGGCATCTGTGTCTAGGTTGTCTGGTGCTGACAGACGAGCACATAGGCATTCTTTAACCAGGAGCAACTTAATTATAACAAATCAAATTAATATGTATGGTTTCCAGCCACGATATTCATTTTTACTAAGAATCAACGCTGATATTAATTTACAAAAAACAACAACATCTTTATTGTTTTTTATATAAAGTAACAAAAAGTTATATATACACTATTCTAAAATGAAGTGTGTACTTTGTTTTCGGTGATTTTTCATTAACTGTTTTACTTATTGCCTAAATATTTGGTACCGAAATTGCGATGAGATCATTTCATTTCTATATTAAAACTGTATATGATCTAATCAAAGCTTTGATACCAAATATTTAGGAATAAAGAAATCCAGTATGAAAAAACACCGAAAATAGCGTAGAGTATTTACATAGTTTTTAGTTTAGTATGTCATTACTTCAGAAACCGTACGAAAAATAATAGATTGCAAGAAAAAAAAACATTTCAAACTTATTTGAATTTAAGGATGATGTAAATAATATTCTACCTCAATAAGATGTATGAAAATATATCCGAATGATTTTGAACACGCCATAATTGATAGATTCGTTATGAAAATTTTCTTCTAAAAGCTGAACGTTTGTTTATTTTCGCAAGGGAATATCACATGCATTCATTAATGACTTTAGCAGACACCTACATTAACACATACTCACTAAAGCTCTTTCTCAGAGGCACACGGCTGCGAAAAATATTGTCAGAAAATTTAATAACGCGTTTCATTGCTATGATAATTGATGAGTAAACAGTGTAAACCTAAAATTACAGGAAAACTTCTTTCTCTACATAACACCTAACAGTTGTATCATTCAAAAGGCCACGTTCCTTTCATTTACCAATTCTGAGCATTAACCATTATGTAACTTTCGATTAACACTCGTCTCTCCTTAAAGAAAAAAACAAAACAAGAATGTTATGAAAAATTATTTTACAAAATACAATGTGTTATAGCAACCATTGACCTAAATGAAATCAAAGCATAATAATGGCCCAAAAATGCCAATTCCGTCGTGTATTCATTGTTTTAGAGACAACACGTTAATTTAACAACAGAACATTTAATTTGATAGAAAGTGTGGGTCCATAGAAACATACATGTACATTGTTTGTAAATGTGAATTCTAAGTACCTTCCGTAGTTTAGGTAGTAATCTTCGGTTTTTAGAGGAACTTTTGGACGGTCCAATGGCAAGAACATACCTTTATTCTCCGGTCGAACTACTTAGTCAGAGAACACAGGGACAGTTAGGCAGGCAGGCAGGCCAGTAGGTAAGTTAGTTAGTTCGTTAATTAATATTGTTTTTGACATGTGTTATAATTTTTCAAGTTTAAATATAATATATAAACATTAATGTTACCATCCGGCCCTACTTTCCTTTAGTCACCTTACGACAGTGTATATATGTAAATATATTAAATGGGGCGCGTCACGGAAAAAAGGTACCTTCGGACAGTTGACTTCAAACCTTGAAATGGCGTCATAAAGTTGAGCAGACGACATTTATAATTATGCATTTCGCGGTAAAAATAACATTTTATTAACAAAATTTGTAACAAAATTCATTTTTATTTATGAGAAAATAATAAATTATTGTAAGTTCTTTCTAAATACACTAACAACCAAAATGTCACAAAATATTACCAAAGGTACCTTTTCTTGTGGCGTGCCCCAAATGATCAAGCAGATAACCTAAGTTACGTTTTGACAACAAATAGATATGAACAAAATATAAAAATACAGTATTGATCTATAGATAGATACTTAGAGCAAACAAGCAAACATCAGTTTAAAATAATACGTTTTTTTAATATGCGCAGTCAAAATATATTTGGAATATTCATTGCATGTGAATTTTACCAAATAAAATATTCTTTTCTTTATTTCTTAAATAAGTAATATTATGTGAATAGATAGTATCCTAGAATAAATAGTTCCGTATATCATAGATTGCTGAGCATTTAACAAGAAAGTGAGTTTCATCCTCTACTTACTGAGTGTTGTTGTACATGGTGCAGGTTCTATTGACAGGTTCACTTCCCACATATCGACCTGTTTCGATACGGATGAGAACAATATCACAACGGAACTGTGCCAACAGAGACCGTTCATTTCTTTTATATTCAATGAGATTTATTCCTCGTGCTAGAAGTGTGTTAAACATGTTTTTTTTGCAAAGTTTTGACACAATCTGAATATCTGGATATCTCGAGACCATATTTAGCTATAGTAAGCAGTAATTTTGTGTTTAGTTTGTTCGTAATTTACAATCATTATAAGTTCTTAATGCCTACCAAAGTTCGACTTGGTAAACGTACTATTTGCCTCCTCAATGCACGAGCATTCATTACAAATTGAGTAATTTTATTCAAATGCATGCCTTGTCGGCCAATTGACGTGTAGTCTAGATAAAGTCTACTCTATATCCAGTATTGAATCAGGATAATGATAGTGCCAGCGAACCCGCACCGTCACGGCGACAGCGCCTAGCCCTGCAATTCCGGCGACACAACCAACTGAGTAAGCCGGGACAACCCCAAAAATGTTGATCGGATAGCCCTGATATACGTTACCAACACAGCATGACATCGGTAACGGATTATTTTACTGATACCAGTACTGAATATATGTACGGGGAGACTTTTGTACGACCGCAACACTGCACAAATAGTGCTACTTTGAATTTAAAATGATAGTTTCTCTAGCTGGGAGCGAACCCGCACCGTCACGGCGACAGCGCCTAGCCCTGCAATTCCGGCGACGCAACGATAAGCCATCGATGTTACATGTACATGCTTGAGAGTCACCCTTTATTTACAATCAGCGCATGTTTCGGAATGAATCTATTCACTACAAGGAAGAACCTCGATGGTCTTTTTTGAATGATGTGCATTGTCTGATAACGTTTAAATTGCAATAATGAGGCCAAATAGTTGAGAATGGGAATCACACAAGATTCTACAACAGACTTACTATCAACGCATTTTGGGCTTATTTTGATTTATCATAACCGTCAATTTGTGCACAATTCTTTGGGTTTATTCAGCATTGTTTGCAGATCCTGTTATTATTCGCCAAAAGCACAATATTATCTACATAAAGCAGTATTGAGATACGGGAGTGATTTAACATGATACCTAGTTCCAGATCAAACCAGTCGGTAAGCTTGTTGTTTATTCGGATGAAAGAGTCTGAGTGTTTGTAAATACATTCCCATCTAACGATAGATTGTTAAGCATCAAATTACGGCCGATAAAGTCAAAACATTGCCGTAGATCTAAGAAGGAGGAATATATACATTAGTTATTTCCATTCATTCCCTCACCCTGGTCTTCGCATATCTTTTATAACAATCAGGTTCAAATACAATAAACGCATTTATGTTCGTCATCAATGCGGGTTCATTAAGATGGAGATATTTAATAATATTTAAAAAGAGGTTACTGTTTTTCGATAGTGTTGGAAACAGACATAATTATCAAACTATATGGCCATCTGTAATTATGTTTTCAGTGTAGAAACAGGCTCTTAACAAGATACAAAGAACAATCCAGACAACCTATTATACTACCCTATGTTTTGAAAAAAACATAAACACAAATTAAATAAACAAAACAATAACAAGAACTTCAACAAAATATCGTAGCCCTTGTGTCATTAGCTTTGTGCAATATAGTCTATTGAAGAAATATTTGGAAACGAAAAAACTATCGACTATTTTAAGTTTAGAACAAAGAATAGAAGGTGCATATCTCCGTCAAAAGAGAACACCCTTCCTCAGTAACTACTTTGTAGTAGCAAACAGTGCTAACGGCTGTACACAAAACAAAAGAAATTAAAAAGTTAACGTCTCATAAACACATAACTTAAACTGTGAAACTAACAAGAATCACATGGAGGATGCAAAAAGCCGGATTGTCGCAGCTGATTCAATATAGTGCAGCATTTTTATGTCCGAGGGATGTATTATGTAATCTCCTCGGCGTCCGTCTGTCCGTCCGTCTGTCCGTTAGCTACTTCCCTTCCGCTCTGTACCTCTTGAACCCCTTGAATGATTTTGAAGAAACCTGACACAAATGTTAACCACATTGAGACGACGTGCAGAAGCCATGTTCAGGATTCAAGGTCATGGTCAGACTAAGGGGCCAAAGTTCAAAGTAAGCAATTTTCCCTCCGCTCTAAAACTCTTGAACTCCTTGAAGGATTTTGAAGAAGCATGACACACATGTTAACTACATTGAGACGACGTGCAGAAGCCATGTTCGGGATGGCTAACTTCAAGGTTTAGGGGTAAAAGGTCATAGTTAGCATTTTCCCTTTCGCTCTGTTACTCTTGAACCCCTTGAAGGATTTCAAAGAAACCTTGCACAAATGTTAACCACATTGAGACAACGTGCAGAAGCCATGTTCAGGTTTGCACAATTCAAGTTCAAGTTCAAACTTAGGGATCAAAGGTCATATGACTTTGTTTCCCTCTATAACTTTTGAACCCCTTGAGGGATTTCAAAGAAACCTTAAACAAATGTTAACCAGATTGAGACGACGTGCAGAAGCCATGTTTAGAATCAAGAGCAGTGGAAGTCAACATATTTAGAGATTTATTTTTTGACAAACACCTTTAGCCGTCATTAAAGCCTTTTTTTCTGACGGATGGGCATAAGAAAATCATTAAACCAAAAGCCTGAACTTGCTTAGCAACCAGGCTAAAATATAAAACAAAGACTCATTAACTGCACTAACTACACTCCATTATGCATGTTCTAAGCTCTCATGACACGTCAACTGAATTGGTAAGTATAATTATAGAATTGAAAGATTTTCAAAAATATTTAGAAACAAGACAAATTCAATGAACGATAATGATTCTAATCATAGTAGAGTGACTATCAATATCATTAACCAATACTCAGTTCTAAATTAACTTCTCTAAAAGGAAACATTTTTAACGTGGGATTATTTCGCCTTTTTTGTTTTCCTTAAAATCAGTTATTCTCACTCAGTTCAGGAGGACATAAAGAGGTCTAGTGTTAAATCAAGGTTCCCGGACATAATGTTTTTTCTGACATTTCCGACTTGGGCTTTTTCAGTTTTAGATCAGATAATACTCGAGATGCATGGAGAAAATCGTTTATCTGGCATTTGCTTTAAAAACATAAATTTAAGTATTATTTGGACATCATAACAGTCCGTCCTGATCTCCAACAATATGTATGGTCTTTTCAAAGACTTCAACTGTGAAAAGAAAAATCAACATTTTTATTTGTTGTCATCCATTTTCGCGTCAGGATATTGAAGGTTAAACACACTTGTACAAATATATCATTTTGTAAACATTTGTAAGACATAATTACTGTAGATATTGTTGTCTGTAGCTCATGAAGTCATTTAAATTAATGTTTAGTAATGCTTCGTTTTTGTGTTTGTGTTTGGTTGCAAATAGATTTTAAGGAATTTTAAGGTCTAACTCTTTTTCATTACTGTTTTATTGAAATGCATTTTGCTATAAGAGAGTTTTTGATAATTTTATTATCAATGACAATGCGATGACAGCTACCATAGCACCTTAAACAGACGTGTACAACAAATCGTCAACATAATGTGTCGCTTTACATATTACTAAATAATAAATCACCAGATCTTGATTTCATTCATTGCACGATTATTCGACAGCGTGCCTAACAAACCTTAAGAAAAAATTGAATTTGATGTGGACAATATAAAAGATAAATTTTAAATCGCATGTTAATATTTTAAGAATTGATTATTGAAATTAGATAGTATTTGTATAAACGACAACATGCAATTTATAACAGAGACCGTGATTGTAGGAAGGATAGTTACCATGGCAAATGAGCATAATTTACATCACTAATCACGTTATCAGGTAAAACAATGTGAACTCTTAGTTTCTGTGGGTTTTTTTTATTGAATAAGGGTGAAGGTAGTTAATGACTTCCTCCAAGGTTGTTTGTGCCCAATGCAGAAAAAAATGAAAACATATAATTTAGAAACTAGAAACTTGAAACTCAAAATTAAAAAAAAAATCTTTTTGCAGATGCAGGTTATGAAACGTTTGCAAATATTGTCGCGCGCATTTGAACGAGATTCCACCAAGCGAACGCCAAAAAGTATTTAAAATAAACTGTCGATTTATCAGTAAATTATCAAATATATATGTCAAAAACGCTTCCAAAAGACAATATTTCTAAAAGAAAAAACGTTGAGCTGTCAGCATGTTGCATTCTTTCTGGCATCAAGACATACCCAGCAGTACTGATTTGTCTTCAAACAATAACAATAGGTGAAGTTGCTGGGATTGAAAAAATATTGGCTTACGGGCTGGAAAAATGAAGTATTTTGGAATAACTCTATAAACATTTACATATTTAGCTGTACGCTGTCAAATGAGTAACCAAATATGAACTATATTTGTGTAAATCTAAATCTTACCTTACCAATCATCACTTCTGGCACTTCTCAACATTCTGGTTGTTGCTGCCGTGTGGTGGTTGTAAAAGTCTTCCTGTACATTCAATAAGTGTTGTTATCATTTGCCATTTTTAAAGGACGATTCATATATTTGTGTAGATATTGAGAAACGCCCACCCAGGGCATGGCGGCTTGGACAGTTATATGCATTTCCATTACTACCTATAAACCGGACCAATCGAACCGATCCTACAATATTGAATTTGTCGCGTCCGTTTGCTTTCAAAGTTCCTTTTTCATCTTCTTTTATAACAATTGGCAAAATAAACGGATCATTGCTAATAAATTAATTTAAATATATGATAGTTATTTTGTTACAGGTTAAGTCTTCCATAAAGGTATGTTTGAATATATTCTGTTATAAAAACTTGTAATTAATAAAAACTATTTAATATTGAAAATCAAATTATAACATGTTAAGTAATCATTTAAATTATCCCATGCTGGCTAATAACATGATTTCTCCCAAATAGGAAATTGGCACACAATAATTTTATGAACGAGTGCATGGCGGTTTTATTCGATACCTCTGCAATTTTAAAAAAATATTGATTTCAATACTATATTATCATTTTGGTAAATAGCTAAGATTTAACAAAACTTTTATTATTTTATTAATTGTTGATGTATTCCACTAAAAATGCTGTCGATTGTATTTTCACGTTTCAAACTAATTCAACTAACATAACTCTTAAATAGTGAATTCAGGCCAGAAACTTACAAGTAGTTGATTCTTTTATTCACCGACTTACTAAATTGTTTGCTTTACTACAGCGGTCCTATTTTAACTTATAATAGACGTGAAGAGAGTCGCGTTACGTTATTTTGATATAACCAAGAATGCTTTTATTGCAGATGTAGGTGTTATCTGTCACTTAACTGTCTAGATATCGGTAACTTATTATATCATAACTTACAGCTAACACTAATAATAGTGTTGGGCGTCTATTTCAGGTACATTCTATGATGATACTGAAATTTCCATTTTTGAATCAACATTTTGTTACATATATAACTAATACTTATCAACATAAATTTTATGCAAATTTTAATATTTTGTTCAGAGCATATTACTGGATACATGACTTACTTAAATTTATAAAACATAATCCTTATTTAAAATAATAATAAAAAAATAAAATTGCACGTCAAATGCAAGGAAAAACTTAGTACATGTTCATATACATACATCTTAGGATGAAATAGATGGAAAGGGAACTTTGAAGACCTTATGGAAGTTCTGTTGCATTGATTTTTCAGGTAACAATTACCCAATGAAATAGATTTAGCTGTTGGTAGGTGAAAAGAAGACAGACACAAATTCAACCTTTAATGAACACATCTTTAAACATTCCTTTTAAAAATAATTTCGAATATGGTTTTGAATGACCAAAATATATATTTTTGCCATTTCGTTGGAATTAGCATTATTTCTAAAAGTGTACCAAATAAAAAGCATTTCAGTTTTAAAAGAATGTCTCTAAATTCTGCGTTCATTTCCTTCGTCTTCCGACAGTCTGCATGAGCAGACGCATTCTGTTTGAATTCATACTGTTGACCATCATTGGCAATCGATTCTGTTCGAGCGTTTTCGTCATGAGATCCAAGTTTTCTAAACCAGCTACTCCTGAAAATATTAATTTCAAATTAACATTTGTCGTATACGTTTGCTTTCAAAGTTCCTGTTTCTTTGCTGAAAAAAATTAATGTATTATCTATATACACTGCTACTCAATTTGTGGATACATGTTAATGCTTGTTTGATGACTACCATTAAACCCTTCTTGAGATGAACACATGAGGCAAAATTAATTTCCGAAGCGACTAAACGTGAAGGAGAATTCGGCTTGTATCTACTAAAATTTGAGACGGCCTTACACCAAGTGTTTGAGACGGCCTTACACCAAGTAAAAAATAGTTTGTCACAATCAAACACCGGTCGAAAGTCTGTTCTACTAGTGGTGGATAAAGATAAGTAATACATTATTTATACTTCGAGTAGTTTCCAAACAATCAAAGGCTTCAAAAGTTTGTATATTAAAAATGAAATTTTGTATCAACAATTCATCGAATTACATTGGTAGAATAAAATAGTCAGACTGGCTGTAAGTGATGATGGGTGCTTGTTTTAATACTCATGTCAGGAAAGGCCACACTCAAAAATAACAGCCCCCATACGAAGCAACCTATGGTTTTCTATCACCAAGTTCAAATATAAAACACCCCATATACAATGTATAATTAACGAGAATCTAAGATCCCGCAAGTAACCACAGCAGTTACAAAAAAATTTAGCCACATGAGGGATTTAAACAAATCTAAGATTCACCAACCACCCGATTACCCACTTTGGTTTTCCTACAAAAAGACATGTACTTGTACACGTTTCGTCGGTGTGTCTCCAAACCATAAACCTCCCCGACACTGTTGTATTGCTAAGGGCTACTACACTCCTGCCCAGCAATAAAAAGAAAATTATCAAAATCTCAAGAACGGCAAAATGCCGTTCAATGAAACTTTGCACAAGTGATTTTTGCTAATGTATCTTTATTGGGCATCTGGTAAAACATGTTAGAACAGTAGCGAGATCTTAATAAATTTCCCTAAACTTCTATTTACATAAATACACAAAAACTAAACAACAAAAATCATCATTTTAAATGCCATCATGAGTAATATGATACTGACAACAATTTCTTGTGTACTCGTGACTAACATATATAAACTTTATATTAGTAAAAGTGTGTTTGGCCTTCAATTTCCTGATCGCTTCCTGGTCGCGTAAACGGATGACAATCATTGATTTCTCTTTTAGTAGTTAAAAGATTTTACAAAGTAAACAACATGTTCTTGTCAGTATCATTACACTCACGTGGGAATTTAAAATTATGTTTTGTGTTGGTGAGTTTTTGTGAATTTTTGTTAATTGAATTTTAAGGTCAATTTTTTTTCTAAACTTTTCTAACGTGTCTTACTTTATGCAAAATAAAGATACATTAGTAACATTCATTTGTGCAAAGTATCATTGAACGCCATTTTACAGTTAATGAGATTTTGATAATTTTCTTTTCATCGATGAACGTGCTGGGGAGGAGTGTAGTAAGCCCTTAAGTTGTTATACATGAACTAGTTCTTGCCTGATACCGTTTAATGCATTTTGACTACCAACATATAGGTAATTTTGCTGGTTTTTATTCGCCTAAAATTGATATTATTATTAGTTCTTTGAAAATGTGGGAACTAGCAATGCTAAACGAAAAAGCATTCGAACATAAAAACAACATTTACCGATCATATCGATCATCAAAATGACATTATTAAATGGTAACATAAACTCCACGCTAACCATGCTAACACTGGCTTCAACACATTTAAAACAAAACTTATTTTTTCGTACCTTGATGAGCGCTTATAACCATAGCTTCGGTCCTTAAATGCGTATGATACAACTGCGCCCAATAAACATTTTGTATAAGTGAAAATATAAAAAAAACTCCCCCGTTCATGACTATGTTCAACATATCCTTTTGGTTTTTATGAAAATATTAGGCTCATACGTGCATCACAGACACCGATATCATACACACTTGGCTTAAATAGTACTTAGAGAGTTTATGAAGGTTTGTGGGGGAATCTTTTCTTTAAAGAACATAGAAGCTCGATTTGTTTCTTTCATCCCTGTCTTGCTAATTTGACTCCAGGGGCTCTGGTCTCGGTAAGATCATTGAGTACCCGCCCTTTTGCATTGCAATGCTAATAGCTTCTTATGTTTGTGTGCTTTTGCACGCAACATTGTTAAGCTGTTGGGTGAGTTGGAATCATTTCACCAAAACAACTTGTAAATGTTGATATGAGAACATTTTGGGGCAAGTGTGATTTTGGTGCACCCTAGAACCTGGTGTAAACCCCCAGTTGCAATTTGTTTTGCCACTGATCGTTCCAAGGCGGTATCCTCAATGGTTCTCTATGTCGTTAATTGTTTGTGGCGTCTTACTTGAATTGACATACTTATGACAGCATGCTTTTTTTCTCGCTGCGTGGGGAGGCTTGTTTTGTGAGTGTGGTGATATTTCACTTTTTTTTAGAAAGCTATTACCTATACGTGCTTATTTTATTGACAATAAAACTCCTCTTGCTCCAAAATTTGGTAAAAGGTGAATTGTGAGTAAAAAGAGCCCAATAGCACAAAGAACCACTTATAATAACACCATCATTATGGTGTAACTCTATAACTGCGAACCTAGGCAACTGAAAATACACTTACATTATAAATGGGGCACGCCACGGGAAAAGATACCTTCGGACAGTTGACGTCAATCCATGAAACGACGTCATAAAGTTGAGCAGACGACATTAATTATTACGCGGTAAAAAAACCATTTTATTGTCAAAATGTGTAACAAAATCACTGTTTTGTTATGAGAAAATAATAGAAATTTGAAAGTTCTTTCTAAATCTAGTAACAACAAAAATGACACAAAAATGACCGAAGGTACCTTTTCCCGTGGCGTGCCTCAAATGTAATATAATTAATAACCAGACAGAAAATGTTCACTGAAATTACGGGGGCGTCATTGCAATTAAAAATAGTTTATCTTATTCTCAGTCCATTTTGATTGCCAATTAATTTTAGTCTGTATTGTCAAAATGTACACATAAGTTGAATTCTGAAGACCTCCATAAATATTATGTTTGGTTATTAATACTTCGACATGTTTTCGCTTTTCTTGTTAATTTGATTGAACAGGGATTTAAGGCTTCACGGGAAATCTTGAGAAGACAACAAAGGAGCTGCTCGATCACGTTCTTCTATTTTATATGAAATTTTTTCAACAGACTTGCTGACTCACTTCTCGGTGCACGAGCACCAAGGTTTCGTGTGGTTGTTTGATATTTCTGCTTATCTAGATATTGTTTTGCAACTTAAACGCGTAAATTATGATTAACGCAATTTTTGCTGGGATGGGGGGGGGGGGGGGGGGCTGCAATGCGTTCACCAAGGTAAACTGCATTTTTTAATTTTAAGACGACAAACCGCGAAAACGGGGAGATAATTACGTCTCTTGCGGGGGTGGGGGGTGGGGTTGCGATGCGTTCACCAAGGTAAACTGCATTTTTTTTATCTTAAGATGACAAACCGCAAAAACGGGCAGATAATTACATCTGTTTTCAGCAAACAATTCTAAATGAATCTAGCCATAATTGAGGTACGAAATATTAATAGCAAACAATGCTCAACATGAATTAGGTACGGTATGTAACATTTTGAGCAACCAATTCGACAAGCTTGATGTATGTATGCATTTGTTCAAACAGATACCAATAAGAGTGATGTCTGTGAGTTTGTGAAAGCAATAAGCGACATAAGTTTTTTAAGATATATGTGCCATAAAGTGAACCACTTGCGACAGGTGTAGTTTGTGTGTCTTCGTGCAAACAAGAAGCAACAACAAGATTTAGGTATGTATGTTTTTGAGCTAACAATTCCTGACCGTATCTGTGCTCTAAACAATTAATTTGCTAGCCAGGTGTATGTGCTTTTAAGCATGAGATGAGGTATATGGAATGTGTACATTTGAGTAAGGTTAAATCTACTCGTTGCCAGTGTTATATTTCCGTGGATTTCATGAACAATCAAATTCTCTTTTGTTACTTTAAACTGGCTTTATGGAGATTTGTTTTCCTAAAAGTGACATATCCTAAACGTTGCATTTCCTGTAGAGTGAATTTCAAATAATAGTCTTGACACGGGGTCTTTGATGTGAAGGAACAATGTTTCTTGTGCCGGCAAGTATTAAAACAAAGTTGCATGTAAAACTGAAATGGATGTGACAATATTTATATAAGAACAGACACAAAATACATTTTGTTTACCGTCTGATCCTTAAAATAAACACATTTCTTCTCAGATTGATAGTTTTGAATAAATTTTGGTGAGATTGTGTCTTGAACTTCTTTATTACTCACCAATGTTGTTAAAACAGCGATTAATCTGTCTGATAGAGACATAGGAGACACTATTGCTGGTTTAGAAAAAAAGTCCTTATTCATTCAGATGAATAAAGTGTTGCGTGTAAATCTATATTGTCTGTGTTCTGATTGTTGTTATTGCTTACTTATTCATTGAGCTCATCAAATTTATTCATTTCTGATGCTTTTCTATATGTAAGTCAGTGTGTCGCATAAAATAGAACTTAAATTGCAAAAGAAATGCATTCTGTGGCATTTAACTGCGCTATCATCGTAACGATCAGTTCATTTTCGTCGGACACATTTTCAAGTATGCATACGCGAAAGAACGACGACTCGTCAATTCTATCTTATTTCAAGAGAAACCGGCCTTGTGAGGCTGATGCCAACTCGGGCATTCTGAACTTCAAATTCAAGAAATGAGATCGAGATCATTCCGGATAGCCCTTCAAGAGCGACTTTGAGGACGCCAAGTACCCCTTCACGTCGTGAAATTACTCCGACGCCGGACGCGGTACCTCAACATGCCGAGACACTGAATCAACGCCGGCTACCTCGAACAGCCAGTTCGATCCAGTCAGGTGTCGATCCTAAGTGGAAGAAAGTCTACTCCTGCTTGCAAGAAGTTGGCAATTGTTTTTTTTATATATATATTAACTTAGCCTTGTGACTTGCATTAAATAAATAAAATAACTCAATTTCATGCTGCTGTAATAAAAAGGGAAATATGCATATCAGGAATCACCACACTCATAAAACACAGCCTCCCCATGCAGCAAAAAGAAGAGAGGAAAATAAATGATTTGTTTGTTGATTGTTTCACAAAAAAGAGAACCGTATGGGTTAACGCCTTGGAACAGTCAGTGGCAAAAAATAATTTGCTACTGGGGGTTTAAACCAGGTTCTAGGGGTGCACTATATAATTTATTATACCTGTTTGTGTTAACTGAATACCTATTATGATATTATTTATATATATATGAAGCTGTCTATATGTTTACTGGTATCGTAAATTAAATTTAATTTGAGATTGTGAGTGGGGTTTTCCACCTTATCAAGAGTGAAGACAAAGCTTAGAAGCAGGCTTAACAATTCAACATTAAATTCATTGTTAATGATGTCCTGATGTACTGAAATTTGATAATAAAAAGGCAGTCAGCACTTGGGCCCAAGAAAAAAAAGAGGCGTCTGAAAGTTTAATCCTAATCCTGTCAGTTGTAATGAAACACTGAGCTTGATATGTGTGAGATATCTTGGACAATGAAGGTGAAAAACTAACTATACAGAGTATTTATTTGACATTGTAACTTGATGAGATCAGATCAGTTTATGTAATTCAAACACATGTTGACATACTGTTTACACATTGTTTCACATTATTTATGTTTTTTAACTTTGTACCTTTCTTGGCTCTAAAGAGATAAAAAAAACATCCATGTACTATATACAGTTGTTGCAGTAAACTTTGGTACAAATATAAAACTGTATAAAATGATAGTTAAAAAATAAAGTTTCGCGAGCTAAATTCCACGAACAGTCCAGCGACAACCCTTCCAAAATTCCTGGGGAGACCGTAAGTAAGTTGGCGAATATTTTTGTTAATGCATTGTTGCGATCGACGTAAAAAATAAGATTGTAACTGTTTCAGTCTCTTAAGGTACGTGAGCCTTGTCCATTTCATTGTTGACACTACTCAGTTGTGGCGGAGCCTGATCATCGTTATTCTAGCAAATCCTTGCATCAAAATACAAGTACCTGCATCTATTGAAATCCCTGAATATACTGAATTATTTGCTAATGTTGATGATAGTAACTGTCACAAAGTTTAACGAAAAAATCACACATAGTTTCATTTGTTTAAAGTAATGATATCTGTGCAGGCGAGTTCGATTCAACCAGCGTGCCAGTCTATCAACGCTGTCAGCGCTTTGATTTTTATTTGCGGTTTAAGCTAGAGTCCAAATCCATATTTTGTGTTAGTATATTTCGGCTGTTTGAAATTCACAACGATTCCGTTTTTGTTTTCTTACAAAGTGAACTTATTTTTGGTATCTAGGATTTTGTCCGCCAGCTCACCTTTGTGATTTGATCTAGCTTCTCCTATAGACTCGCAGATTTAAGTTGAAACCTTTAAGACATTACACTTCGCATAAATAATCGTTTATAAAAGTCCATTAATTGATTAAAACAGCTATAAAACTGTCTATATTATTTTCGGAATTAATGTTTAAATGTTAATTGTTGGTTTTGGCCGAGGTTAGAATTGAATCAACAAACATGAAAATACTGAAAATAGAAAAGAAGCGCTTTGATTGAGCCTGTAAATTGGCAGAAAAGAAAGTGAAGGTTAGTTATTTTCAGACGGTAGAAGTACACAGTTGGTCCATCCCAAATGATGGAAAGGTGAATATGTAAGTTTTTGTTGCATCCATAAAAGTGTTATTACCTATCAGTCAGGAACGACAAAAGCTCTGCACTAAGTTATTTATGGCTTGTTGACTGGAATAAGGAATGCGTTAAGAATTAAAAATATATAGGACTGTAAATATAAGATTTCAATCTATATTTTATTGCGTTTATCGGGATATGAAAAAAACAACATTTGCAAATAAAACAATATCAAGGTATGTCAGAAATGGAATTTTATGGCATGTTGAAGCACAAGTAATCTTAAATAACTTTTTTCCAATTTCCGTTGTAAGATTCAAGCATTTGTCACATAGACGGCATTGGTTCCGAATGCCATTTTAGATTTCAAATACAATGCTGGAATTCGATACCGTTGTGAACTTTTAATACAACGATAGACAATATTGAGTTACCCCGGTACTTAATGAGAAAACTTAAACTTAGAAAAGAAGACTCAATCTCACAGATATTTTAAGTTCTGAACATGATTACCTCTTCGAGTGATTATTCATCAGACTGTGATAAGTTTATTGTTCAGTATGTACCAAGTGTTATTTTTTTCGAAATCGAAAATCGTTTTTGTTGAAACAGTATCACTTAATAATGATGTCCTAAACTGCGTGACGTCTCGGAAAAAGAATGTTCGTAGCTGTACAATAAACACATTCCGCGCGACGAGTTTCTAGGACAATAAAAAGTATTTAAGTATGAACGACGACAGAATCATTCCCGCAAATAAGCACATTGGAATAATGTATTTTAACACCAGATTAAGAATATATCTGGAGGTAGTCATCAGACGGATATCACCGTCAATTATACAGACCTAGACTTCAATGAAGTGACGCAAACTGAAATATATTGTCGTCAAAGTGAGGTGCTGATAACAACAACTGAATCAAGGAATGTATTTAAGAAACTGGCCTTTACTAGAATTTTAATTTTCGTTTTACTTGTCGTTGTATTTTAAGCATATCATTTTGAGAACTTTTGTGGAAGTTGCAGACTTTGGATTGAGCGTCAAAATATGCACGATGCGATACGTGTTGTTAATGAAGAAAACACACGTCTTTTTTCACAGTTAATAGGTGGTTTACTTAATTCCGTTCTGGTCACAAATCAATCAAAGACAACGTTTGTTCAGGAATGGCGAGGGCTGCAGTTAACAAATCGAACATAAAAAATCAATTTAATAACGGAGAAAGAAGCGCGTTTCACTTTTAGACACACGTTTTGAAAAACGTGTAATTTTTACTGCCTTGTAGATCATGACTGCAATACAACGCTGAGTCACCTCCCCTGTGGCTGAATATTGTGATAATTATAATTTTTAACAACACTTTATTTTAATCACTAAATTTCATATACACCATTCATTTTTGTATTGTAAATTTGATACTTGTTAATTAAATATTCTTGTCTGTCACGTGACTGTGAATGTATCGATAACGTACTATATTTTGAGGACTAATATAGAAGAAAACCGAAAAGCATTAAATCTCACTTTGGAATTATTGCATCGTTTTTATTTTATTTTCATCTTTATAAATATTTTTTTCGAGAAACGTTTTAAAGAAATACATAGAGACAAAATAGGTAAGAATTCCTAAATTTTTAAACTACATCAACAAATACAAAAATTTAAGGCAAAATGATGCTCTAACGCTGTATCTGTAAGTCAGTGGGCCATTTCCGCCTTGTATCTTGATTGGATCAAATATTCTTAAAATTATTGTTGATTCTTATGGTAATATATTTCCTAGCTAATGAAAATTATTACGTTCATTAATATAACAGACGGAGTGTCGTGAAGTTTGCGTTGGTATTTTTAATAAACTAATTAGTTTCTTCTCATATATCCAATTAGCGAAAATAGTTTGTTACTAATTGCCTGTGCAATTAGTTTAATTCAGACTGTTAATTAAGTTAAGGTTTAGACTGAATGTTCCTTTACTTACCAAGGCGTTTAAATCTTGAAGAACCTGCTTCTGCTTCGTCAGCACCAGAATGATCTGTAAATATAAAAAAATAATCAGCTCTGAATTTGTTATTTTTTTAGCTCAACTATTCGATGATCTAAATTAATCGGCATTTAGCATTCGTCGTTTCAACTCGTTCTTTTGCCAATAAAACAAATTTTTGTTTATTCAAAATGCGTAAAAACACCTTTTAGTTATCATCAGAAAATATAAGGAATTATAAATTGTAAGTTCTTTCCAATTAATGAAACAACTAACATTTTAAAGAAATATCATCGAAGATACAATTTTATCCGTAACATGCTTCGAATGGCCCAGCTAATAATGAATAGAGTCTAAGGCAAGAGCGTCGGACCCCACAGCCGAAGATTGCGGGTTCGATTCCAACCAGGGATGAAATTCTTCGCAGTTTCCCCAATCCAAAATCGGCGTGAGTATTAGTTTCAACACAGGAAGCAGTCACAGAGCGTGTTAAATAGACATTTTTAATAATTTGTTTCACAATTTTAAATAATATTTTTAATCTAATTTTAATGGTACATGTAACTACTTTTTATTACAAGTAACGCAATAACAGACCTCTTCTCTTTGTTAGAGATAATGGTATCAATATTCCTTACCTGTAGGATATTCATAATTCGCTGATTTATCAACGTTCATTTGTTCGTCGAGCCAGTTTGAAATTTTCCTGTTGAAATCATGTTCTAATTTTGGTAAAAGATATATGTCCCACACTGTTTTAAGGTCATGTGTTGGATTAGCCTCGTTTTCATATTGGTCACTGAGAGTTCTTTCCCCTGAAACCGTCAATATTGCCGATGCGACGAAGAGGATTATGCATAGGTACATCCGATGGTTCAAATATAATATATTTGTCGAAAAATAATCCATAATAACTTTTTGGTCCTTGTTCTGAAAACAAAATATTCATATTTACTTAAAACAAACATTGTTAACATATAAATGAACCTTTTGCAATTTGACATTTAGATGTATTTATTCACTAGTGATGTTCACAGATGTTAGCGCTACGGTATTGTAGTTTTTTTTGTACTGTGGATACACTTATTATATATTCGTTGGCATAGAATTTAATGATTGTTTTTATTGTTTTGTTTTTTTTGTTTTAAATTACATTTAAATTCTTATTTCGTGGTGGTTTAAAAACCTTGGATCGATATGACAAAATTCACGGAAATATGAATATTGTTGATTTGTCATTATCTTTTAGTAAGGGACGTCCAGATTGACAATACTGGCTCAATGACTTTAGTTTGGGCGAGTTACCGCCAAAACAGTCCCGAGGGCCACATTTTCCTACCTAAACTATGCATAATATATACTTGTTTGTAAAAACACATATATCGATAAACCCTTTAAATTTTGTTAATTATATTTGATTTTAGGATTTGCAGGATTTTAAACAACATCTAAAGAACGTTTAGAACCTCATCTTCGTTGAAGTTAACCAAAGTATACATATCGTTTAATTTCAGTTATTTATTAGTTATTTATTAATTCTAAGAATGAAGAATTATTTTTCCTTTAAATTATTCGTAATTTTTAATTATTGAACTCACTGCCTTTCAAAAAAGCGGTTGATATATTCTTGATAAAGATCACATTTATCTCTACTAATAACAATCCGTTAAATTTTTTCCACAACTTATAAAAAATATTCCACAACTTATAACATAAAAATATCGAGAAAAAAAACAACTAACAAAGAAAAAAACAGATAATATGTTACGTGTTCTTAAACAGAATGTCAGATATTTCCACAAATTTGCTCAGTGAGGCTTTAAATATAACCAATCCACTGAAACATAAATCATAAGTCAGGCACGATGTAAAATAATTGCATCATTCGAGATCTTAGTGATACAATTTCAGATCACGTATTTGACACATAAAAACTGAATGCAACATATTTACCTGAGCTATTATGGTTTTTTTACTAAGATGTGATTACCAACGCTCGCCTAAACGTGCCGTGTTATATGATAGGTGGTTGGTCTGGAAGATGACGTCCCTGACTGTTCTACACTTAACAAAACTAAAAACTTCATAGAAAGGTTACGAAATATAAGAGTGTTAGGGTTGGGCCTTTGAACATGTATTTGCAAATTAACATTATATTTATTTCAAATTCGAAAAACAACCAGGTTGGATCCAAAACACCTAATATTTCCGCCTTTGTGCTTGTAGAAATTATTAATAGCCGGTGTTCAGACCTGTTCTTAAAGAACATCATCTAGTATTTAAGGTAGTTCTAATTTGTCAGCCTTATGAGATGTCAAAATGATATAATGCTTTTTCTTTCATTTTGAATAATTAAAACAATTATAATGTAATTAAATATTGTATAGTGGTAAGATCATCAGGCAATTTGGGGAAACATAATATTATTATACAAATTTAATAAAGTGTGGGTATGAAGTATAATTCATTGTCAAAATAAAACATTTGATGGCAGTAACATTTGCATGTTGCCCAGGAAAATAAAAGAAAAAGATAGACAAACCGAACTTGTAACTTCAATAGAAATGACCTCTGATTTGTGAAAAGTAATGCTTTTATTTACTGCTATAAGTAAATAAGTTACCAATGTTATGTAATGATGAAAACATTTGTCATGGTTATTCGCGTTACCTTTTGGGGCGTTGTCCCGGCTAGCTCAATCAATAGTTTACATGGCTAGTCGTTATCGCCATACGGTACGGGTTTGTCCCCGGGACAACATTGGCCTTGTATGCATTCTTATTTGATCCAATATTATCCAATTTTTATAAAATTTTAATCTACTTTGGCAATAAGGACTATGCAAAGGTTAAATGATTTCATGAAAATGATCAAACAAACTAGAACGCGAAATATTGAAATAAAATATTGTTGATATGGGATTAATATTAACCTAAATGAGCATCGTGCCCGACGAACCTCCATCGATCGCTTTTTAGAATTATATTATGTTCAGCTCCGCAAACTGTTTTTTTTTTCGTTTATGACAAAACCATTTTTATCTGAAGACCAAACGCTGCTTAACGCATAAATGGTATTTATCTGAAAATACCGCATTAAAGGTTCCATTTAAACCGTCATATGCAAATTATCGTTTGGGATATATAGGGCGTTCAACCTGGGGCTAGGCAGCATCGACAGTGATATACATTTCCATTACTGCCTATGATCACACATAGCCTGCAATACTTTCACATTTGTCGTGTTCGGTGGCTCTCTGAATCCCCTTCGCATCTATTTCAATGTCCGTCAATAATTGTTCGGCAATACTGAATGTACGGGGAAATTTTCAACAGCCTCCATACGCTTTTGTGAAAACAAAAAGATACGAATAGTAGATGATGAAAAGTGTTGATAAATAGAAATGATCATAATTTATAATAAATTCAATGTAACCTACCCATTTATAATGAAATGAAGAGTGGTTTCATTTTTATTGAATGGTCTGAAATGATAAAGAAGAGTTGTAGTTGTAATGAATAATAAAGATCATTTAGCGAAAAGGATAATTTAACCATTGAAGTAATAGAATGTCTATCATTTAGAACAGACGTTCAAACTGATATGTATATCTAACAGATGGTACCGATATAAAATGATATTTGTTTATATACAAATTTCAATAGTTTTCTCAAAAAGTGATAAATGCATATCAGGAATCGCAACATTCACATAACACAGCCTCCCTACGCAGCGAAAAAGAAGAAAGGAAAAGACAGCATGTGGAAGTTTGAAGTATTTTTTGATACAGAGTTAATCTGCGTTTAATGTTAACGAGGAACCAGTATCGTTTCAATTACAATCCTCATTCATCTTTACCACAATTCAATAACAAAATACACGTTTTCCTATTTTCTACGGGTTCATCTGATGTTTTCAGGAAATGATGCTTCTGTCACAAAGTCCACATTATCCACAAGGTCTTCTGTCATACCGTCCTAATGTTTCTGATTTTCAACGCGGTCAACTTTCCCAGTGCTCGAATCATTAATCTAGGAGTGAGCACGAACGGAACTCTTCAAACAACATTGTTTCGCTTCAACTGGTTGTTGACATTTTACTTCGTGTAATTGCTCAGCCCACCTATTGCTGATACACAATGATAATACCGTGCTTAAAACAACGATGCAAATTAGAATTGCTAAGAGAAATCGCAAGAATGTTTTCCCCCAACGATCATATCAGGATTATTTAGAGAGTTGTCGCATATGTTGAGCAAACAGTTCTTCTAATTGCTTTTCAAGATAACAACAGATAAAAGAGTTCAAAACAATTAAAGTTCGTGTAGGCTTTGGACTAAAGCCTAATCACGATGGTTGTAAGAGCATTAGAAAACTAGAATCTGCCAAATTAATGAGACGTTTGATTTTAGATAACTTACGGTTTATCTCATGGAATTAACAAAAAGATATAAAGTGGAGTCCGTGTTTCAGTCGCAAATGTAGTTCCGATGATGATTTCGTTGCGATAAAAAGAAAATCCATACGCATCCAAATAGATCTTCGGTTGTGATAAAGAACCTTTTTAACCTCTTCGCCTCTTTTAGGGTCAATATACGGAATCTTCCAATCGAGTACTCGGAGAAAGACGGTGCATGGCATGAGCTTTCTTTTAAAAAGTTAAAATAAGGTCATTGATGTCCTGCAAAAAGGGAGGTATAGGTTGTCTAAAACTGAAATCGAAGTTTTTTTTATTTCTTTGTATGTTCCATTGTTTTGTCGTTCACTCTTTCTTTCGTTCATTTGTTTATTTGTCATTTTCACATCCTAACTGTATGACGTTAATTTTTTTAAACTCAAATGATTATAAAAGAACTTTGTAATAGATGAAAAGGGAACTTTGAAAGCCACTGAACGCGACAAATAAGATTGAGTCAATGGAAATGCATATTACCGCCTACGCGGCCTAGCCCCGGGTTGAGCGCAACTCAATATTTACACCAATAAACAGTATAATTTGTAGTGACGTCCCGGTAAAACGTTATGGAAATGCTTTCGAGTCGATGACTTCTTAACAAACATTTACATAAAGTTATTGTCAGTTCTAATTAATAATTGTTGTATATATCCAACTCCAGGTACGTCATTTTATTTTACATTCAAAAAGTATATTATTGCATTATAAATATCCAACTCCATGTACATGTTCGTCTTTTTATTTGACATTCAATAAGTATAATATTGCGTCTTCGTTCAAAAATACTGATTAACTTCCGTTTTGCGTATGTATACCTACGGACAAAAGTCTTGTCCGGTATGTTTTTTTCCATAATATCTTTTAAATGCGTGAAATCCAAAATATGCCGAATTTCGGTACATTACCGATATAAATTTGGTATCGATGTAAAGATCAGCTTACTGTGCATTCAATGGAAAAAGACTTTTGGAATTTAAGCAAGTACTGTGTTGAAAATTGGCATGCAAAAAGCTCCAATCTTCCTACCGGACAAAACTTTTGTCCATTAGCATATGTCTTACTGCATTAAAAAAGCTTTTACCCCATATTCATTTTCATTCTTAATGTCTATGCGATATAAGAGCGCGTTGTAATTATAAATTAACACTACAAAAGCGACAATAAGACCATTTTATTTTAGAAATGACACTAAAATATGTATATATTTTTTATTGATATAAAGTGTTAGTATAATAATTAGGTACTTCATATGTTAAGGGTGATTGATTCAACAAAAGCAATAGTACTTGTATGTTCTTATGAGAACTCTGTCTTCCAAACAAGTTTAAGATGAACATTTTCGACACATTGTTTATTTGGTCAGATGTAAACTATCACTTGATAGATTTATATACTTTAAGTCTCCGTACGATATTAGTTTGTTCTTTTGTTTACGTCGAAATCACTTGTTAATGATCAAAATAAATCACTAAGATAAATAAATTGATGACAACTTATTTATTGAGGACAATTTCACAGGTTATGGAATCATATATTCACAAGCAATTACTAGTTGCTTTTCTTCATATATGTTTTACAAAATAACTTCTAGTATTCAATGAAATATTAATATTGTGTTCTGAGCAATGAAACAAATGAAAAGGGGACTTTACAAAGTCTACGAACACGACAAATATAAAATAATTGCAGACTCGGTTTGATTGAGTCTGAACATGGAAATGCATATTAAAGTTATGTGTAAACATTCGTGATTGAATTAATATAAAGACACATGTACACAATTGTGTGTGCTGATGTCAAAGATAAAAACAAATGTTTGTTCAAGTGAGTCTGAACCGTTCTTGGAACCTGATATTATCAGTTAAACGCATTAACGAAGAAATTTAAATGTAAGGAACATAATATTATATGGCTTGTTTAAACCATGATGTTTTATTTGCGTAAAGTCATAAACATGTTATAAGAGATAACATTTTATTATGCAAATGGCAATTATGTAAAGAGAAAATGCTTGATAAGCCTTGATATATTGATGCTTCGTAAGAGTTTTAATAAATTAATAAAGCACAGAAAGTACAGACAACAGTTCAAACAGTTCGAAACATTCTTGCTAATGGACATTTCAGATAAGTTATAAAATGTAAAGATAACCACACATAAGGACATGCAAAAACGGCGGCAGCGCTTAGCCAACCATTTGGCTAGAGACAGAGAGAGTACATATCATTCGTATCCCTTGTAAAGATAGTTTAAGTGTGCCTAAATACTGCCACCCACAAGATGTTTAAGTTTAACAATGAATTAAACTCGCTAAATTTTTAAAGATAATATTCCTTTATTATCCCATTTTATCAATATTTGTCACTCTAAAATAGTTAATGTATACATGTATATATCCAAATTCCTTCCTTGATTTCCTTGATTTTTTTAAATTTATGGTCACAAGCTGATGGTATTCAGACACCTATATATGCACATATATAAATACTTCTTAAATATACACACGTCCTTAACGACAAAGACAACACTTTACTATGGTGTAAACGTTCTAGCCAACATGTAATAATCTGTAAAGTCATTTTCACTAAAACTCTAATGACATCTTTTATGGGTTTTTTTACAGAGCGGCAGAGAACTGTTCTTAAAATTTAAGGTGTGTGTTTGGTGCAAAATGCAAAGGACAGTTAAGACGACGATGCATGCACTATAAAAGTAATTTTTAAAACGAATGCTTTCTTTACAAACAACAACAGTACTTCACATGCAAAGTCTAGATGACCTTGAAAAAGTTACATGCCTTCCTTGACATTGAATATGAATGCCTTGTCAGAATAAAAGTCAAAATAACTTTAATAAGCAGTATTCAGCATTAAATTTTTAATTAAAAAATCTTAATTCCATAGAAAGAAAATTAGTTGTTATATTTAAAGGGTGCAGCTTGCACGCTGATTATTAAAGATAATTAACAATCTAATTATACGATACTGCTGGCAATTCCTTTAGCACAGTAATTTTAAAACAAAAATGGCTTTAGTTTTTAATATATTTGTTTTGCGTTTTTACATAGTAAACAACTTAAAACTTTACAGTGCTTTTATGCTAATAAGCGGTCTTTACGTGAAGAAAACTTGTCACGTTAAAATTAGCTATAGAAAAAGTCAATCCATAGCTCGTTTTTGTAGTGTGTTTGGCATTATGTGGCTATGCGTTTTGGCCGTACTGGTTCGATTCCCATCGTAGACTTAATATTTTTTTATCACCAAGTTATAAGTATTTCAATCAAATACTGCAGGTAAATTGATGGAATGGGAACTGTAAAATCCACCACATACGACAAATATGAAAATATTGCAGGTTCGGTTGGATTGAGCCTTTTCACGGAGAGTGATGAAAAAGAATACTACTGCCCACGCCGCCTATCCCCGGTTTCAGCGCAGCTTAATATTTACCCCACAAAATTACAATTTTTATCCAACCCAGTTTAATTAAAAAACAACATACTTAAGCTGTTTTGAAAATTGTTCATGGTTTTCATTGTAATAGTTTTTTGAGTTGTAGAGCGAATAATGTTTGTGTCATTTGTAAAAAATTTAATCAAGCAGAAATTCTATTTTCAAAAATTGATTTCCTCTGAAACAGTTAAACAATAATCGAATATTGTCATAATTTAAACATTATATATATATATATATATATATATATATATATATATATATATATATATATATATATATATATATATATATATATATATATATATATTTTTTTTCGCGGGGGGGGGTCACGTGTGCAATTAAACGAAATTCTGTAAGGATATTTTGCAATTATCCCAAGATAAACTTTCTTTTTTAAAAATAATTTTTACCAATGATGTTCGCTGTGATACGCAGATCCCCTTACAAAATTCTTTTTACTTCGGCTCCACACATTTTTTTCCTCAATAGGTCATACCCAATCTTTTATCTAGGGTTCATACTGATCATGGAACAGTATAACTATGAAATTCTGTGTACTGAGGATTTATATGCACGCCGTCGTTAAGGGTTAAGTTAAATAGTCCTAAAATCGCGTTCACTTATAGGAACAGATGAATAATTTCACTTACAGATTATTGTCCTTAAAAAAGAAGTAATTGGCTGGGGTGGACAAAATGATGAATTAGAGTAAATTGATGCTTTTCACCTTGCGTGACTTGTTCTGCAATTGCTTCGATAAAGCGATTAGCCGTGAAGCGTTGCTACAAAAAATTCCATTGTGATCAAGATTTTTCTCATTAATGCTTGTTATCACATTGTTGGAGTGCTCAAACTGTACTAAAACGGATGATTTCCGTCACCCGATTTGTCAAAACAAACATTTCGTATCAATTACATATCCCCGAAGAGTATCATCTGAACAGCGTCATCTTCATAAGGCTTATTTGTCAAATAGAGTGACATATTAAAACCGTTCAAGGTTAGAAACATTTTTCGACAAGCCTAATGTTAATTGCTGTTATTCACATCTGTAAATTGGGATCAAAAATCATCCGTTTTCGTTAAGGTACTAAGTTAAGAGAAATTATGACATTTGATTACTAAATGTCTTAAAGATTAATAGGTTAATTACTGAAAGCTACCTTAAGCTAGTCATAAAAACAAAGTCTTAAAATTAATTCATAATTTTTAAGTGAAGTTAAGCTAAACATTCGTCATGACTTTCTCAATATTGATTGAAATTTTACGGGAATATAACGACTTGTTTATCATTCATTCTAGGTCTTAATTTTAAATTGAACTAAGATGTGAAGAAAATTTGTTCTGAAACATATATCATGTATGGTTAAAGTCTCCTGCGATAGTGAAATCTTGAGAACGAGGGACAAGAAAAAACCTGATGCTGTAAGCAAATTAGGGAGATCCTGAAGAAAATTTGGTGTAAGCTGAAATAATTTGGTTTTTATGTCAAATATCAATTCTTTAAACAAGAAATATATTTCGTGTAAAGGAAGTTGTGTTATTATGCCAATTGGTCTTATTTTGGTCACTTTTTATGCAATTATATATTTTTCCATATATTTTTTCTTTTTTTATGTGGGACCATACGCACTTGATCATGGAATAGGGTTAATCAGAAAATACCCCATTGAATGTTCCTTGTTCACCGCCATTTGCACGCCATCGTTTGGGGTTTATGAAATTTCTTAAATTTCTTATATTTAATTTCTTTAAGTATATTATGGAAAAATACATATCTGATCACGACTTATAGCGATTTTCAAGGGTATAAAAACTGTTTGGCATAATCTAGGTCTGCAAGTTCAAATATCAACAATTGGTCTAATTTTGGTCACTTTTTATGCAATTTTATATTTTTCTAATGGATGAAAAGTGAAATATGCCTATCCTGAACAACCATACAAATGTTAGTTTTGACCACAGTTTAACGATGCCAAAGGTCAAGATCAAGTTACACTAGACTATCCCTTTTTGTAGTGTTTGTACTGTCAAAAACACACACACCCATTTGAATTAACAGATGTCAGAACAGATCGAGAATTTGTTTCAGCTGTCTGAACACGTTGAAATATAAAAGCTGATTCCAGTCTGTGATAAGACTTAACGGCGTTGTCTTGTTTTTGTTTATGTTGCAGCATTATTTCAGACTCCTTATTATGCAATCTCGTGGATAATTATCAACGTAAAGGTCAGGAAAAAATACAAACTCCTCGCCTAAAATAACTGACAAATTTTAGAAATCTTGTAATCTCCTGCAGAAACTAATCAGCGTAATCCTTTTGTCTAACTTGACAATCTTGAAAGATTCAGAAAATTTATCACTGCAAGCAAATTGTCATCTTTATTAAACCTTACAAGTTACTGAATCCGCCCGTAAGAAGTGCGAGGTGATTAACCATCACAGTTTTGAGTAATGAAAAATCGATGGCTTTGTTTTCTCAAAGAATTAGATGCATTTCATACATGACAGTAGTTATGCAGTTTAAATTTACAAAACTAAAATATAATATTTTGGTAGATCGGAAACTCAATCCTGCATTTTATTTGAAAATTAAGCATGAAATGATATTGGTGAGCACAGGTGTCAAACAATTATAGGTTGACACATTGGTTTATTAATTGTTTTAAATTTCTGCTTTTATAATGTTAGCTTCCGATACTAAAATATTCATATTTGTTTAGAAAATAAAGAGTAATAACGGGAAAGTGTCAATTTATAACATGACATAACATAAAATTTCTCTTTTAATAGTCAAAATGAAGCTCTTAGTTAGCATGTCTGTGACCTGTCAAGCTACGACGACATAACTTCTGTAAATTATCTCTCTCAACAAATGAAAGAACGAGCGTGTGGGGTAATATTTCCAGATCTTGTGTTGTAACTAATTAGTGTTTCTTATTGTTGCTGGGAATGGTGGTGAGAAAAAGCTTATGAAAGTGTCATCTTTTAGTCATTTTATAGTCCTGTTAGTGGTGTTTATTCATACCTTATCCCTATTATGCCATAAAACACTCTTGTTTTATCATTTTTAAAGTCATTACTGTCATAGACGAAGTTTAAACACAGAAACTTTAGGCCGATTTTCTTTTAAATCATTTAGATAATGATTGTAATAAAAGGACAAAAGGCAAAGTATTTAACCCATATGTAATAAATTGACACAATTATATTTTACGGAGAATTTTTGACGTGGATGTGATGCAATGCATTGATCTTTTTGTGCAGCAAATGAACGACGGTAGTTTCTTGCATAGTAGCATAATATGCTAAAGAGATATTATTTGTTAAATATATATAATTGAAATAAGAGTTTAAATTAGATTTCTCTAACGATTTGTACTGATAAACACTTAAGTACCTTGATCGTTGTTGTTGTTTAATTTCAGAATAAGTAAAGTAAGTGATGCGCTTAGTCGGCGGGCAACACACTTAAAAATATACCGTAGACTATATCACAGGGTGCAGTTAAAATGCACAAGGCAATATCATAAACGTCACACATTAATATATTCGAATACTAGTAATTATTACGAACAGGTTTTTAATATTTATTATCCGTAATCGCAACGACCCGGTAACAAATTATTTTAAAAAGATGATTACAATGACCCGGCGAACAAATGTTTTTCAAAGTGAACGCAATGACCCGACATCAAATCCTTGTAAACATGATCGCAGAGAAGCTGTAACAATTTCTACTAAACGTTATCGCAATGACCAGGTCACAAATTCTTCAAGAACCTTTTACACGTTCTTCTTTTTTGAAAATGCTTAAAGCTTCTTATTGTTATGTGGTTCTGCATGCATGATTGTCGAGGGTGGTTTGAAGCTTCTTTTTAACTTATAATCTTGTACGTTTTCGTACATTTGAGAACTTTTTTGGGCAAGTCTGAGGTTGGTGCAGCATAGAACCTGTTTTAACCACCAATGACAACCTTTTCCATCGACCCTTCCAAAGCAGTAATAGCTCGGGTTCTCATTTTTTATTTTTTATTTTAACTGTTTTGAAATTGATCGTTTTATAAACTGTTCTCCCTTTTTGTATCTGCTTTCTGTGTGAAGAGGCTGTGTCTTCTGAATTTGGTCATTCGTGATTAGCATATTTCACTTTTTCTGCACGTGATATCGCAATGGTCATGTAACCAATCTTTCTAAACGTGATCGCAGAGAATCTGTAACAAATCCTTCTAAACGTCATCGCAATGATCTTGTTAACAATCATTCTAAATGTCATCGCAATGACCCTGTTAACAAATCCTTCTTAATATGATCGCTATGACCCGGTAATAAATAAAAAATATAAATGTGATAGAAATATTTGTAACAAAACAAGGTTAGTAAACATTACAGAGCATGTCGTATTTTTTATCCAATTAAGAAGAATTTACACTTTTCGCATTCATTGCGAGGATTTCTACCATGCTAAAATATGGTAGCTATCTCAAATGTTGATGTTCTTTTATTTAAGTATTTTTTTTTCTTTTTAAATTCAAATATTTATTGTGTTACTTAATTTTGAAGTAAATTGTCATAATCAGTTTGATACTTAGTTGCATAATTGACATCAATAATTCTTTGTAAGCGGTTTGACTATTTCATTACAGATAAGATGTAGATATCCATTATAGTTGTCATGGTATTGATTGCCCGAGGCAGATAAATTATCAGAAGTTTAGGGATTTTATAACTATATCAAGACATTCTAACTTTGAGTTTACACTAAGAAACATCTAAATTTTATATAAGAGCGACGGAATACCGCTCACAAATAAGGATTACCTTAACTGTATTTTTTAAATAGTGTTTTATATTTGACATTAATTTGCAAGTGAAAACCTTGCACAGGATTACCTGAAACAAATATTGTAAACATTACATTATTGTTATTTGACGTTATTAATTATCTATTTGAAACAAAGAAATAAACAAATAAACTTTACACGTGTTCTTTAATTCGACGAAATCCCGACGAGTTTAAACAGGTTATAGGATCAATAAAGAAATCGTCCCTTTGATACATGTATCAAAATGAAAATGTAAATCGAAAAGTATGGGATTTTTTTTTGCACATTTGATGTCATGTTGCTGAAATTATACACGTTATTCACGATTTCCTTATACAAATCGAAATGTATGGAATATCTGATGTATTTGGGCATTCAGGTTGCTAATATTTAACACGTTATTCACGTATTAAATAAATAGAATCTGCATGTTTGTTGTCAAACGATATTATGTTGCTGATTACTTGACATCCTGCAAATATGAGGATTTAATTATTGAAAAAAAATAAATAGTATCTCTGTCTATGCGCTCACAACTGTAAATCGTCTATCCACAGATACAAAAGATAAAGCGGCAGAGGTAGAATTTCAAAACGAAGTATCATATTCTAATGATGTAAAATAATTACGTAGTGGATAATACTTTCATACAAGAAACGAAAATAATGTTAACGAGAATTGATATTGACATTGTATCAAGACCGGGTAGAAATTGAGCATGTTAATAAATTTCATCAACATTGGTTATTTGTAACCTAGCAATACAAGTAACTGATACTAGCTGTTTGACACACATATAATAATACGATGCCATCTGGACCAAACGTGAAGGAAAAGTAAGTAGAATTACCAAACACCCATACAATGGAACAAATGCATCAATATCAAAATAAATATTGAACAGTTTTCTGGCGATACAGTATGAAGATTAACACGATCTGTAAATGTCATGTGGTCTCATGAACAATTTTTTTATATAAAAAGTGGATAGAAACAGTTCTGTTGCAAATTTTCGAAAATAGGGAAATTAAAATCGTTATAAATTTAAAACTTTAAAGGAAACTAACTTTATGTGTCTTTTATAATTTTAGTGGGCTTAGTTTTGGGCGTCCTAATCTTTCAGATAACACCGAACAGGACCGACGAGGGATAATTTATGGCCAAGTAAACAAAAAAATGATCTCTAATCAAAATTTCATTGATTTTCGTTTCGCAATTTGTTTTCTCGTTAAGAGCAAACCCGTTCTGTTATTTGTGTTTCAAACGTCGTTAATCATGGATTGAAATTAATCTTTAAAAAAGGTCACCTCGAAAATGCCATTTTCACCATCATCTGAGTTGGTTAAAAAATTTAAGTATTTTCTTGTTAATAAATAAATTGTATAGATGAGCGGCATCGTAGAAATATGCTTTTCCATTACTGCCAATGAACGAGCTTTATCAAACCGGGCCATCAATATTTCCATATTTAACATGTTTGGTTAATTCCAAAAAAGTGAACTATCCTTATCAGGAAAAGCCACATTAAGAAGCACAGTTTCTCCACACAGCCAGAAAGTAGAGGAGAGCATGTGTTTATAATAAGATCCCTGAAAACTAGATGTCATAAAAAAGAACCTTTAACCCATGACACCGTCGTGCAAACAAAGAACTTAGTATTTTAGCAATCAATAATAGATTTGTTATTGGTAGCCGTTCTGTTTGAATTTACAGATTGTTTCTATATTCCTCCTGTTTTAATTTTCGCCTTTGGAGTTCTTTGGCATATGCATGATTAATATTCTTAGATCCACGGTCTAAATTCTAAAACCAATTTTTATATACGGGGATCATATGCCGCTGATTACGGAATGATATTAATATGAAAATACCGAATTGATGGTTGCATGTTCGCCGCCATATGCATACTATCGTTAAAATGGATCGGCGTGGGCAATAATATGCATTTCCATTACAGCCCATGAACAGTCTCAACCCAACCTAACCGGCAATATTTTCATATTTCTCGTGTTAAGTGACTTTCAAAGTTCCATTTTGTCTACTTTAAACTGTATGAATATTCGTCGAACAACACACTTAGATGTGATAAATACATTTAAAAAAAATACAGTTTGTTTGTGGGAAGTAAATGTCCAAACTCCACAGTACCTATTACAGGGACAATAAACGAGATTTTCACGGAAAGTGGCCTTATAAAAACAAACACATTCCTACTGCTTTCACTGAAAACGAAAAATAAATATTTGAACCGTTTAAACAGACTTGCACTTATAGAAGACTGAATCGAGTTAACAAGTTTCATGTCGTTATAATACTGATATTAGTTAATCCGTTTCATGTTATTCTAATTTGAATTAAGTCAATAAGTTTCATGCCATTTATACTCCTTTGTCTGAATCCACGTCTTCAATATACTTTGCATTTATCTTCAATATACAGCAAAAAGAAAATTGAGCCCCTTTAAATAAATCACGCTATCAAATTCACCAATGTTTAATTATATTACTTACGTTTAAATACATATCAAGCCTTTGTACGTTTAGTGGCTGTTTGAACGTGCGGGAATTATAATTAAATTTGCCACTTTTCATTTATTTGATTTTTTTTCCTGTAAGTTTTTTATACTAGATGAAACAAAAAACGACGCAGTTACTTCATGCAAAACTTAATACTAAATTGACCAAATATCGCTTTGTTGTTTAAATGAATTATATTGTCTGTCTGAATAAAAAGCGTGTTTAAAAATCAGGAAGACTTTTATCTTATTACCTAATTAGGTTTGCAAAGATGAGACTAGAATGCCAATCTGCTTTATAAATAATGATAATGTAGTTTGTTTGCAGTTAAAATACCCCAAGGGTAAACTGACCATAATTTATGTAGTGGTTGGGTGGGTTCTGTTCTACATATACTCGTATATAAAAAGAGTTGAAAGCACCCGTAGGGTAAAATAATATGAGTAGGACCAGTTTTGTTGAGTCGGTCGGGTAATAGAAAATAAGTAGTCTAAAAGTTTAATAAAAAGCACATAACAAGATGGAGAACCAGTTATCAGGCAAAAATATTGAGCAGGCAAGATTGGTTATTCTAAAAACAATGATTTGAAAGTAAATCACAGTGATACTTGAAAATATACAGTACTAGCAAACTCGAGTCGCATACAATCACTAAATGTTCCAATTAATAATCTTGTCATTAAGAAAACTGGCCGGGTATAAGTAACAAAATGTTTTTAAACAGTGCAAGGAAGCAATATCTGCATTCGATATATGTTCTGTAACTCTTTCATATTTGTCAATATTCAACAACTGAAGGAATGTATAGTGATGTTTGAAAATATCACTGTACACGATTTGCCTCAGTTAAACTAGATGAAAAGGGAACTTTGAAAGCCACCGAACACGACAAATATGAAAAGATTGCAGGCTCGGTTTGATTGAATCTATTCATGGGCAGTAATGGAAATGCATTTTACTTCCCACGCCGCATAGCTTCGGGTTGATCGCAACTCAATATTTGAAATAAAATCTAAGTTGATGTAGATGTTTGTCATTTGACTGAAACAAACTCCTCAGCTTTGCCAATTTCTTATTTGTAGCAATTAAATCAGACAACTAGAAAACGTGTATCGTACGATCTTTTCATGATTCATGCCAGGAAATTTACCGCCGATTTCAGCACATTCTGTTAAAATAAATGAGATACATCGCTTGGAACTTGAATTGAACTTAGTCGGCTGTGTATTGGAGAAACACATTTTGATCTATTGGCCGCACCTATAATATTGTCTCTGATGTGACTACGTGACTCCAAGTCTAACACTTACATATTTTCTCATATTGCATTTTTCTTTTTTAAAAACTCTTTTCAGGGTTGTCCCATTTATTCTGTATTAATCATACAATACAATTACAATCTTACAAAGAACGTATCAATATTACATTAAAATAATAATAATTTTACAGTGTAGTGTTCAAATATCATTTATCATAGAAAAGAAGTCTGAAACCTGTTTTGTATTAAAGCAAAGACATGAGTTGAGAGATATATTGCATTTCTTCATATTGTAATATTTCAGCTACTGAATACGATAACTCCGTACGAATAAACATCCTGTTACAGTATCAAATGCCGTAATCAGCCTAAGTCTTGGGAAAGACTTAATATCGGAACACATTTCTTTTTTCACTAAATTTATTAATTGTCTGCGTCCCTTTTTAGGGGGGGGGGGGGCATTTAAAGAAACAGTATTAATGCGTTACTAAATTTGATTATGTTGTCATGAAGATCACAGGTCATTCTTTAATATGCCAATCAGTGCAAATTAACAAAATGTGATATCTGTGTTCATATTGTGTTCATATTGAAATTTATAAAAAAACTTATAATTTAGTTAGATAATCAATTACCCTGTCATTTTCTAGACAATATTTGCCACTGACTGTCCCAAGGCGGTAACCCCTCGGGTTCTCACTTTTGTTAATTGTTTGTGGTGTCTTTTTTAAACTGATCATTTTATTAACCATTCTCTCTCTCTTCTTCTTCTTGGCTGTGTGGTAAGGCTGTTTTTTCTGAATGTGGCTATTCCTGATATTTATATTTTACCTTTTTGTACACGAAAACAATTCAAATTATACCAAAGTATTAGGACACTTTTTAACAAATAATTTTGGCGACCATTACAAGAATTCTTTTTTCAAAATGCCCCAAGACATGATTATGGTAGTTGATCAAATTTTATCTTGTCCTTCTATATATCTGAAATATTTCCAATGTAAGGTACTGCTGGTTAATTCAATGTATAATTCCATGCCTTTCTTTTGTCGTTTTTCCTGACAAGTCTTATTCTTTGGCTGCATATTTATAGGGTTCTGTTTTAAGAGTTGTAGACAGTTAACATGTCAAAGTCCCCAAAACTTACAATAAAATGATCTGGCCAATATCAGAAACAATTGATTCACATTTAAAATTGCCAAACTGACAATTGTTATAGGAGATAACTTGTTATATTTATTATGTTACTTTTATGTGTGATTTCAAACAGCACTCCGCCATCAATCAGTTGTGAAACATTACCAGATTCGATAGATAACACATATATATCGACCCGAAACCAAATATTTGCAATAAAGGTAGCATATTCACGTCTCAAAAGGGGACAACATGTCACAGCCTTGAATTCTTACAGCAAAATGACTTCGTTATTATCAAAAACAAATGAATTAAATCGAAAACTGACGTTTTCTTCTTCGAGGAAAAAACTTGTTATAGATGAAAAGGGAACATTGAACATATGAAAATATTGAAGGCTCGGTTTGACTTAGCTTGTTCATGGGCAGTTACGTGCAACTTAATGTTAAACAAGTAAACAGTACTGTTTTGATCTATCCCAAACAATGGTTTGCCTATGGCGGTCAACATGGAACCTTCAAGGCAATATTCTTATATTAACAACGTTCGATGATCATTTGTGATCATTTGTGACAGATTTACATCTGAGACCTACGTGCGATCGCACACAAAATAACGTCATCTGTCAGTTGTTGAACATGGCCAGATATGACGCAAGATTTATTTACAGTTATTGAAACCTTCATGTTTGCGGAAAACATAGCTTAATCACGGCTCAAAAGTGGTTTTTATCCGGTAGACGATATATCACAGTACAGTTCACCAGTGAAATATATTGCTCTCATTCACTGGTAAAAGCATTTCTGTTCATGGCATTATTACTGTGTTATACAGCAAATGACGCAAAATACATTTTCTTTAGAACGTTACAGATTTAAACTTGACCGGTATTTTAAAAATAATTAACGGGAATATAATGATGTAGAATAATAAGTGGATTTCTTTTTTATTTCACTGTGAACATTTCATAATTAATTTATTAATTAAATGTATCGAACTCTTGTTTGTGTTATAAAATAATCTTTTTAACGATTTGTTTTGAATGTTTTGGGGATAACAGTTTTAATAAGTGACCTACACAACTATTTGCATTTCCAAAATGTTTGGTCGTCACATTAACGTCGATTTCCAGGCTTACCAACAGGAAATTGGATATGACTTCAATTCCAACAAATTTTGTAAATGCTGATCTCTGATGACGAGAACAAGGTTTGAACCTTATGCTTAGCGGGTAGCTTTGCCATGTCTCAACCCTTTGAGATCATCTTGTTTATTGTTAATAAATCTCCGTCAAATCTCTAACAAGAGCAAATGTCAACTTTATATTGAAAAGTGTGTAAAAATAATTAGAGAATGTATGTATATTAACCCAATACATTTCCTTTCCAGTCAATCTTAAAGTGAAGTTATTAACGCTTGATATTTTCTACTATTAGCAAAAATATGCATAATTGCCTTGATAAAGAAGTCAGCGCACCCTTTATCAAGGCAACATTTGCAATTAAGTAAGCGCAATCAACTCTTCAATTCCCTTTCAATATTTGTGTCAGTCCGCGAATGGTTTTGCTATTTTGCATATTTGTCGCTATATTTGTGAAATATTACTGATGACAAGTGCTTTGTTGAATAATATTGTCAAAATACGTCATATGCTGGAAAGAATGTCTCTTTACGTCAGTCAAATTTCAATATTACAAGACTGTTATATAACATATGTGACAGTGAATTTCAGGCAGTAGTTTCAGCTTATTATATAATTGTATGAGTCAATGAGCCGATTCAGAACAACCTGTCAATTGACATAATGGTATCTCACATATTAAATTTCTAAATGACAGCTCTGCCCGCTGCAGTTCTCAAAGTTTAAATCAATATTTATTGTTGTCATATACGAATTTTCACGCAGATTTATCTTCCCATAATAACACAATTCAGTTTAAAACGAGACCATTAAAACATTAAAAATGTGTTATTATTACGACCGTGTTAAAATTACGCTATACCGGCCTAAAGATATTCCTTTTTCTAATGAGTTAAAAGTTCAGAAGGGTATTCATAGCATAATGATAGCATTTCAAAATTTTAAGTAATGAACGCACTTATAAAGTATTTTCGTTTATAAATATCCATCAGTTGAAGAAAAAATAACAATTTTTAAATCCAATACATTAACATGATTACACTTGATAAAAGAAAATAAATCTACCATAATTTTTTCAGTGAGATACATGTACTCGTATAAGATTCATTGACTATTAAAAAAATTACCTGTGTAACGTTCAATATTTACAATTTTTTATTCTTTGATGAATTTAATTTTCTCATTTACATTAGGAATCATCGGTAATTTCATGTGTAACTACTACACGAAATCTGAAAGAAAAGTTAGCAAGAATAGGTAGATGAGATGTAACTGTGTTTTTACTGTTTATTATCTAAACCCTTTAAAGAGTCTTTTCCAAAAGTTCCGAAATTATTGGGTCATTTCCCACATAAAAAGCTACGTCAATTTAATTTACTTATCAAAATGTTCCTGCCAAATGCTGTGCTTATTGTCTGCTTACACAGACCGTATTTTCTATAAGATCTACTTTCAGAAACAAGGAAATACTTTAGGACATCTGTAATTCACAATTTATACATTTTGAACTATAAAAAATCATTCCTTGTAACCAAAAAAGGATAGCCTTGTATTCTTATGTTTTTGTTGCTGAAAAATGTTTAAAAATTTGGTAATTAAAGGAAATACTCCCTAGCTAGCAAAACTCGTAAACATCCCTTTAGACCGTTATATTGTGATTTGAGTTCATTACATTGGCACTTAATGTGAAAAGCTACGAATGATTTTTACCGTGACATGTGTCTAAATTAAAAGATTTAAACAAATTATCGTTTCATGGCCGGTTTCTAAATGGTTTATGTAAATGGAATCATACGGTGGATGAATAATGTTTATGGCTACCTGTTTATTAAGACACAGCAGAAAGAAAGAACAATGAAAAACCAAAAATAATTCCAAGGATAAAAGACTAAATATACGATTTTTCAAATTTATTTACAATTATTATAAATTCTTTCGTACAATGGGCATCTTGATAATACCTCTACCCGTACACTGATCACAAACAAATCTGTTAGTTTTACTTACAATTTTGTCTTTCTAAACAATGATCACTCGTTGGAAAAATTAAAGCGCTATTTGATGTCGTTCATTCTGTGTTTTGTATAACATTTATACTTAGAATAGCATACTTGATTTATTTAGGTAATAACCATTTTCCATCACTGGTTAATAAGATTTATCCTAAAGAACTACAACTTAATAAAGCGAACACTTCAGAAAAGCAAGCAAACTTTCTTGTTCTAGCTATGTCCATTGAAAATGGTTACGTCACTACTACATATGATAAAAGAGATGATTTTAATTTTAATATAGTATTTTTTTAGTTTTTAGACGACGATGTTCCTCGTGCAACATCTTACGGGGTTTACATCTTACAGCTTGTTCGTTTTCAAGAGCGTGAAACGATGTTAATGATTTCAATGAACGTAATTTTTGCATTACAGAACAACTTTTAAACAAGGTTATCGGTATCACAAATTAGGGAAAACCTTTAGCAAGTTTTATCGCCGATTAAATCTAATTAATAAATGCAGTTGCAGTTTAAAATCACTATTGCAATAAGGTATTTCACAGCAAGTTTTATGGAGATTTAATTTGTAAACTTAAGACGATAATAAAAGGCAATGTTAATTTCTCCCGGTTATTCGTAAAAACCATCTGTAAATTTAAAAAGAAAGGTTACCAACATGATATTTTACAGCGCTCTGCAGGCCTGGTGATTAACCCATCTACAGTTGATCATTATGCTTACCTCTTTGGTTGCACGACGGTGGCAGGGGTTTAAGAGTTTATGAAAGTTTATGGGGAAATCTTTTCTTAAAAGAACCTAGAAGCTCGATTTGTTTCTATTTTTCCTGTCATCGTGTTCTTGCTAATTTTACTCCAGGAGCTCTGGTCTCGTTAAGATCGTTGAGTACCCGCACTTTGGCTTTGCATTGTTATTAGCTTCTTATGTGTTATATTTTTGTGTGCTTTTGCATGCAACATTGTGAAGCCGATGGGTAGGTTGGAGTTATTTCACCAAGACAACTTGTACTTGTTTTGTGATATGAGAACCTGTTGGGGCAAGTGTGAGGTTGGTGCACCCTAGAACCTGGTTAAAACCCCCAGTGGCAATTTGATTTGCCACTGACCGTTCCAATGCGGTAACCCCTCGGGTTCTCAGTTTTGTTAATTGTTTGTGGTGTCTTTTTTGAAACTGATCATTTTATTAACCATGCTCTCTCCCTCTCTCTTCTTCTTGACTGTGTTGGGAGGCTGTTTTTTCTGAATTTGGCAATTCCTGATATGCATATTTCACCTTTTTACAAATACAAACAACTCTCCTTTTTTCATTAGAAAAAAAATCAATAGTTTTAACTTAGTTTAAACAATCAGCCGTTAATATCATTTCCTTGTTTACATTGTGAGAGGTTACCTGTATTGGTGGTTATTTGTTATGATCGATTTTGACATGTCACTTCATACGGTTCCAGATGGGAACAGACAATCGCGTATAAACGGTTTCTTTTGCCGAGGATAAAAGGTAAATACCATTATAAACCCTTTATATTTACACAGAAACTATAGAAACAAATGACACATCTTTTCTGAAATGTTTTGAAGCGCTCAATTTGCACAACCGTCAGCCAAAGTCTATAACGAATTTGTCGTAATGTGCTGCATAGCGGACTTAAAATATCGCCCTGTATTTCGATTCAGAAGAAAAATAAGCAGACTGTGAAAGCATTAATTTTGATTGGAATTCCTATGGTCAAGGCTAGTTTGCGCCAAAACTAATGAACAGTAGATGGAGTTCACTATTTTCATTATATTCCCATTATTATGCAAAATTGTTTTTGCATCTTACATCACACCAATCCAACTTATTGGCTGGTTTAAATTATTCTCTCTGAAATCATTATCAAAACAAATACAAACTCTATATCCTTGCAAAGGAAACTCATCTTTTGCAGGAAGATTCAAACATAATTAAAATATTCTTTATGACTGCAGAATAACAATATCACTTCCGGTCTAGAGAAAAATCGATACTTTGTTGCAATCTTTACCTTCGAAGCAGATACCAATTGGTTATGTCAGTCAAAAAATATCTCAATTTGCAAAGGGTGAATTTACTTTTTAAAATTATAATTTATTCATACATGCTGCACCAAATGATTGTTTTGGTTTTTGGAGTTTCTTATAGACATCATAGTATGTCCGCAGCATATCACGGCGTATATGTTAGAGGTCAAGTTTATAACCTGTAGAAAATTGATCAGGGTACCTCGGCCTCCTCTCACTTATTCGACACGTATATGACCCTCTCGCACCTCCCACTGTATTTTCACGTGGTATTTTGGTACAATAATTAAGTCGTCCAATTGCTGAATTCATTCATATCAAGATCAGTAAAAGGCGAAACGTTTCATTTGTAAAAAACATGATATGTAAACACTGAAATGGAACAAATATTTTCACAATTTAAAGGGCAATGTTCCTTAAAAGGAAAGATCTGCGTTCTTCTATTATTGTCAACATCTGCATTTTTAAAATAACCAGTTGTGTTTTTGTATGGTAGTTAATAACCCGATAAAATATTTTTACGTTTATAGCATCGTTCATTTTAGCTTTATGTCATGGTGTCATTTTCTCTAAATTCACACTTTTCATTATCCTAGGTTTTCTCACAAAAGTTGATATTGTCACATAATTCGAGTTCATGACGCAAGCTAACAACCACACCCAGCATGCGCATGAGGCGTATTGATAAAAAATAAAACAGATGAACACCAAATCACGTGAACAGACAGAAATAATCTCTAAAACTACATGTCATTTTTATCATCATAATGACTCAACATGATATTTAAGCGACAGAAAAATTGAGAAGTCATTGTCTGCCAAATTGCTCTCACAAAAGTGCAAACTCCAAATATGTTTAAAAGTACATATATTATACTTTTTTGTTTTTTTCCTAAATCAATCACAGCTTCGATTAATTCATTTTCCCGTATCATTTGCAATTGAAATCCGATCCGCTATCTCTTCAATGTATAATGACAAACAGCTAATCAAATGCATTCGTTTTTCTCGAATGCAAATATTATTTATGACAAACAATTTACCAAAACGGCTAACATAATAAATAAAATATGTAATTGATGTTTGCTTTAATAACGTGGATGCCGGCATATACACTGGCACTTTCCCAAATGTAAAGGCATTGATTTAGCCGGACCCTGAATACTACGCTTTAAAATGCCTCAATGACTAATCATGCTTGTAAAAAATATGTTTTTTTGTTTCTTATTGGAATTGTACATGTGCACATAAAATCTCTGCGTGATTGTTCTGTGGTTTTTTCTTCTTCATGGCGAATGCTCGGCAAATATCTCAAAATGACGTTATTTGACCATTGCGAATTTTCGCCATAAATCTTAAATCACGTTTCTTCAGCTAAACTCTAATGATGAAACTGGTAACTTATAGCACATCATAGGTGCTTTGAAAAATAAGGTTATAGAAAAAAAAAATTGGAATGCATTGTAACACACTTTGGTAAAGTATGCAACATTTTAATCAATCTTTTACTTGTTTATTGACTGTTTTCATGATGTTGCTAAGTTGGCTGACAGTGACAGCGGAAGTCAATTCAATCATGAACGTTATCAGCATATGCAAATCCTTTAACTGTATATATATTCTTAATTTGTAAATATTTGATAAAACGAAACAACAGACAACAATTATAATATGTTTCGAACTATAAACATCTAATTTCATATATTTACTAACTTAAGCATAAAAAACATTTTTAGTTAACCCTTTTGATTAAAATGGGTCTTGCTTAATGATTGAACAATGATAAATCCATAATTTTACCAATTTCCAAGTTTTATATTTTAAATTGTTCTCAAATGTGCGATCAAAGCGAAGCTTGAAAATGTTTTGTAGTTGTAATTTCTGTAAAGTTTTATTACACAAGCATAACTTCTACTGGTAGTGATTTTTATTATCTTAAAATCGTTATTATTAAACTCTCTGAAGATTTTACTTTCAAACACAATGCCATGCTTTTCTTACAACATCATTGTCATTCTGACTCTACGACAACGATTGTTCTCCAGTCCATTGTATTAAAATTCAAGTGTCGAAATATTCCTAATGTGTGTTTTCTTGCCAAATATCATTCGATATTAAGTTCATAAAAATGGCGGCGTAAAGGTGGGTGGGGTATAGTACGAGAACAAGGAAAGAGCTTGGACTTAAAAGAGTCTAAAAAGACATATATATTGCTAAATAGATTTTAGCGTAAAATTCATTTATCTTGGGATATATTGTATTTTGCACGCTGCGTCCAGTCAAATTAATTCTGTAACTACCAAACACGCACAAAATCCCCAAAAAATCGTTTGCATCAGAATCATTGAGCCCGACAATGTAAATAAAAACTCATTCCTGAACTTAGAATATGCTTATCTACAATATGTTGTGAAGGTTGTTATTTTTTTTCAAAAAATGTTAGGTTATTATAGAAAAAAAGAAAAGACACAAATAAAGGAATGGATTTGCGAGAAAACAAATACAGAACTAATTAGAATTTAAGTGTGACATAGGGCTCTGAAAATATAAACTTTGAACGAAGTCAAAAAATGAAAAGCATGAGATATATCATTGGGGTGCTTAAACACAATTTTAAGAAACCGCCTTGGATATTGAAAACATATATTAAAACATGCCGCAATATTGAAAGAAAATTAATTTTAAAAGTACTTTCAACAGGCAAAAAATCGTGCTCAACAACCTTCAAAAGCCATAACTGATAACAGCATTGAAGCATTACTAAATTTACTCAAAATTTTGTAAACTTGTTTAAAGTCAGTAGCCGCAAACGCTTTCAGAATTCAGACGTATTATGCAACTAGCGTTTATGGACATCAATTTTATTATATATGAATGTTTTTCAGTTTTAATGTCATTGAAAATATACGATTCAATCAGATTATCAGTTACGGTTACATAAAAAGAAGCGTTTATAATTATTAAACACTGAATAACTAAGCTTGGGTCAAGGTATTTATTTTAGAAATATATTTAAGTTTCTTTTAAAAAATGTTTTTCTTATTTCTAGGTTATTGTCACTTAATATGATATATGTGTGTTGCCCATTAACCCCGTTTCAAAGTTTGCTCTGTTTTAACGTTATATGGTAAGTATGGTGTGGTCATATTCCAAAAAAACAATTATAGTTTCCGCTCTGTACGAAACTTTTCCAAATCGGTTATTTAACTGTTACCTTATTTATAAAAATATTTGACTAAAAAAATTAAAGAATAATATTTAATTAGTAAAACATGTCATCGTACTTTTTTAATTGAATTTCGTTTAATTAAATATAGTCATACAAAGCCATTAATTTAAAATCAGAAATATTACATCCAAAAACGGTAACTTACCTTTTGCAATCCGATTGACAATTGCTACCTTCTCAGTTCGAGACGGATATCCCGTTTCTACCAATAAGCACCTCCACAGTATCACACAGTCTGTAATCTAGGCATCCAATAGTTTTCTCTAATATATGGTGTCCGCTTGCAATGCTCTCAGGCTCCCCTGTGTCATTGGAAATTTTCAACTTTTAGTTCGTTCCAATAAAACATGATTTACCAGGTCACGGGAACAGTCCGCTTACTGGTCAGATTTTGGAAAAGAAAGACAGCATGGAAAGCATGACTAGTTTATAAATGAGAGCAGTTACTAAGTAAGAGTGACGTCAGATTATTTGAAGTCATAGAAATGTTACTGAAAATAAGAAAGAAGGAAATTAAAAACAATCAAAAGATATTTAAGTGGAATAATCACATGATGAAATGAATCAGAAATAACATGGAAACCTCTTCAGCCATTGATGTTTAAGAAGTTTGAAATAACTGTTCCTTGTTTGTTCAATGTTAATATTTCGCGTCCACATGATTGCTAGTGGCTGCAACTTAGAAATAGTCTGACAAAATATGAAATCAATTACGAAAGGCTAATTACTTTCCTTGTAAGGTTAATGGCACTCCGCACAGAACAGAAAACGTTTTAACTGTGAGAAAGATCAACATGGTATAACACAACATCTTATTAATATATATGCACTTTCACAATATATTAAAAGCAAATAAGTATTAAACTAAAATTATACTTATTAGCAAAACCAAACATGCATGTATATGTTGTACCTTCAAATAGCCAGTGCAAGACAAGAAATGATTTCTTAAAGATGCTAGTTGCTGGGCCGCTATAAGATCAGTTATATTAACTATATACATTTATATTCATTCATAAATAGACATATAATAGAAGGCCAGTAACCTGTAATTTTAAAACTTAAACATCCCTTTCAGTACATGCTAGATAACTCAGAAAACAGACTGACTGATATACAGCTATTACTTTATTTTCAAGTGAGCATCAAATCATGTCGAATGATGCATGAAATAACATCAATGACATGGCGGTCAAATTGTAGCACATTTATTCGTAACCCATAAACTGCTGAGCCAGGCCCAACACAAAAAAGAGAAAAATTCTCCTCTTATTTCCATTTTTGTCCCAGTTAGTGATTAAAGCATTCTTTCAATGAATTAGTGTTGCATACCGATTTAGCATATGACTCCAGTTTTCGGGGCAACAGGCCAATGGCTACTGCGAACTGTGTAGAAAAACAAACTAAATAAAGCCTTCGACATAGTCATAAAAAGTGATGTATCCGGTTCACGCCAATGATTCATAATGTAGTACATGTTTGATCAAACCGTCATAAAGCAAAGTCATTGTATTGGGATCGAAAAGTCTGAACACAAAGTTAAGAAACAGTATTGTTGAAAACCCGACAATAACCAAATTTGTTATTGAGTTAGTCATGGGTGTTGATGATCCATATTGTCAGGGCTTATGTCGTGACTTTAACTTGAAAATCTGTTTTTGTTTATTATATCTACAACAAACTGAAATCGTGTTATTGTTTATAGTCAGGAAATGAATTCTGCTGTTTCGGGATCAAACTTTCAAAGGTTAATGTCACCGTGAATTTTAATGTAAATTTATGGCCAATTAATAACTGAATACTGTTGAAATAACATTAACAAGAATGGTCGATTATTACATTTACTTATTTACTTTCTTAACCTATCGGTAATTTAACAAATCGATCATCAATCAATGCCATAATAACGGTTTTACAAAACTCCTCCGAATCCCTCTGTGCAATAGTCCCACGCCGTCCTACAAAATCATAATTAAAAACACTTAATAGTCGAATGCTAAAATGTTTTCCTACCAAATCACCTCCGAACCTTACCCAATACACCCACCAATTTAATCATGTTATACTTGCAAATAGTGAAGGAAAGTTCTTGACACAATGTAATTGATTAAATTGCAACTAGGAGCGTTTGTCTCCCAAACATTGATATGGTAATGCTATTTTAAACAAGGTTATGAATGATAATGCATATATGTCACAAACATGTTTTTGTGCATAATTTCTGACACTTGGGCTTTTCCGTAAAGTGACGTATTCTAAATGTTTTATCCAGTCGAATGTACTGGCTAAAATGATTCTCGCAACTGATCGGATCTTATTTTAAGATTTTTTTTATTTATTTTAATGTGTGCTTTTTCGATAAGTGCTACTTACAACAACATTAAACACGTAGCAATGCCATCACTGCCAATATGTTTTTGAAAAGTTGGCTTCATTTCAGTATTATCTCAACAACAAATTGTAATTGGATAATTGACCAGCTTTTGCATCTTACTTTTGCATATGTGATCTTTATTGCGGATGCATGCAAATGCTTTTACCTGTACAATTTACTTGTGTTTATTTTTTGAGGTGTGTCACATTTACAAAATTTACAAAATATTATTCAAAATAGTGTTTGCAAAAATAGTGTTTGCAATAATATGGTGTTATTTATTTGGAAAATAACTCGGCTTTCTTACAAAAACTCTTTCAAATTTTATAATCCCACCCAAGGCGCATGTTTGCGAAACCTTAAACCAATCAATCAAATACCGGGAGTCTATATTATAATATTTAGTATTACGCTGCAGCGATAGTCCCTTCTCCTTTATCAACCAAGATGAACATTCTTCTTATTATTAAATGATATAGCCTCTATTGCTGAGCAAACCCGTACGGCGACAGCGCCTAGCCATTCATATACTTCTAAAACAATTATTTTTTTCACAAAGAAGGCTCTTTCTTCGAGTTTTTTCTGACTCTCAAAGCTCTTCCCATATAATTCATAAATTGTTTCTGCTTTGGCTTCCTTTAATACTTACAGAGTAAAGGTTACCTTGTATCAAGCATGGATGTAATTATGGTTGTTTTTATTCTGATAACTGGAAAAGAAAAATAGTTGTCAAATAAAACTACCTTTAAAATATGCTTATAAAATACACCATAATACTAAATTGTTATTTTAAATTGTCATTTTTCCTCTTCTCCATCTGTTATCAGTTACTTTTCACCAATATTGACCTCTCATTATTGCATATGACCCTATTGTCGGTAAACTCCGAAATCTTGTCGATCCAATTGTAAATCGATACAAATGAACATTACCAGTTGTTAAACACTCTAAAGTATGAAGCCCGCTAAGCGCGGTCGTTAGTAGCTTTAATACGAAATTAAAGAAGTACATTATATATAAAGATTCATAGGTTCGATTCCTGGGCTGAAGGTTATAAAGCTGACATTGGAAACCAGTCTCAAATCTCAAGCATCTGATTGGCTTAAATGGCGACTGGTCGCCATTTCAGCCAATCAGATGCTTGAGATTTGAGACTGGTTTCCATGCTCAGTTTTATAACCTTCAGCCCTGGGCATTTTTTTAAATTGTCATTTTTAACTCGTGCAGCCCGACATACACAGCAAATGAAATCGACATGTTGATTGTTTGAATTGTATTGTGTACACTATACAAAAACCCGTTCTGATAAATGTATCATAAAATCAGTTGTAGTAACACGATATCAATAATATACACGATAATTCTTACAATCAAATAAGAAAAAAATTTATTAAAAAAATTGTTTATTTGTTTGAATCCGAACCTGGGACATTCAGATCAGAAGTTAAGCATGCATACTGATACACCACCCTTATTTAACACATGTGTAACGTCGACAAATATATTTAAAAATTCGCTGGTTAGAAACTTCTGTTTTTCCTATGATCTTTACGAAATGTAACTCAGCGACAGGTCAATGTTGGTGGACAATATCTACAATGTTTAAGATTTCTCCTCCATTTCTTCTTTATCTATTTCCAGTTATCTGCAGTAATAAGCGTTGCTCCTCTATCAACCAATCTGGGTATTCGTTACTTATATATACTCAGCAAAAATAAAATGTATCCACTTTCCTACCTACAATTATGTAAAATTAGTAAAAGAAAATTCAAAATTCTTTTTTTGAACAACTTTACAAAGAAATCTTTGCAAAGAAAGAAAAGTTTCCTGAAAATCGGCAATCAAATCTGAGTTATCTTTCCTTTTGCAATAATGGGGATTTCAGAAAAAAGTCTCGAGTTCTTGTGGTCAATTAAATCACAAAATATTCATAAGGAAAATAACTAGTTCTCGATAAACAACACAAGAAATTCTAACCATTTCCATTTACCTCCCTTTAAATTAAATAAGTAGCGTTTAAAAAAAATGATTAATTGTTATTCAATAAACAGATGCTCAGGTATTGTTGTTAAAGAAAATGTTCATGAGCAATTAAACTTAAAAACAACTGTGATTAAGTAATAAAATACCATTCAAAGCTTTCCTGATTAAATGATAATATCTTAATGAGAATATAAGCATTAAAAGTGGATACTTTTTATTTTTGTTCAGTATACAATAATCTTTGAGGATCTCTTTCGCACCCCAGTCTCACCCTTATACATAGTTTATTGGTAGGAGCCTCATTACATTTTCAGGTGACCTTGGTTTTTAGACATCAAACAAAGGGATGGTTGCCATTTAAAGCTCTACAAACATTATTTTAATATTTTTACTTATAAAACCTATTTGTGACCTTAAATTAGATATCGAAATACGTACTATATAATTGTATATTTTGAAAATATAATTTATTCTTGATGTACATTTGTGTAATAAATATAAGGAAAGTCATTTATTACATATCTTTTTTTTAAATCAAGAGCATCAAGTCTAATATACATATCAAGTTAAGCCTGGCAGAATAATCCCCCTCTAGCATTGTCTCGAATTACAAGAAATAAAGTATCATTATTAATTATGTTGTTTCTTCTTCTTTGCTGTGTGGGGAGGCTGTGTCTTCCAAATGACGCGATTCCTGATAAGCATAATTCACTTTTTTTCTACTACACACTGTTACTTTTTAATCCAATCTTAAATCAAATAAATTAAGGTTACAACTGCATAATTTACATGGCACATTATCACTTAATTATCCCATTCCTCATTTACCTTTGAACTCCCTACATATGCGTGTCTGGGTAAATCAGGAAATCTTACCCTTACCATTAATATCATTTATATCATCAACTATAAATAGTGCAATGTCAACACAATGTGCTTGTTAGTTATTGAACATGTAGTTCAACATTATTAAAAAGCGGAATCATGAACCATTGGATTCACTTCCCAGTGATAATAGCATGGCAGCTGATTGTTTCTAAAACGGGGAACCACTCGGGTTCTCATGTTTGCACTTTTATTTTAATATCTTTTTGTAAATAGGTGAAATATGCATATCAGGAATAGACACACTCACAAAACACAGCCTCCCCACGCAGCGAAAAAGAAGAGAATGTCTTAATAACTATGTCAAATTTAAATAGGACACCACAAACAACTATCGTAAAAAAGAAGCCTTAGGGTTACCGCGTTGGAACGGTCAATGGCAAAACAAATTGCAACTGGGGGGTTTAAACCAGGTTTCCGGTGCACCAACCTCACTCTTGCCCCAACAGGTTTTCATTTCAACAGACAAGTACTAGTGTTATTGGTGAAATCACTATAACCCACCCATCAGTTCAACAATGTTGAAGTCTAAATTAAAAAAACAACAACATTGCTGTCTTTTTCTCTTAAGACTTTTTTGTTTTTTTAATTTATTTTCTTACATGTTAAGCGAGTGTGTTGATTAATTTTTTATCTATTTTATAGATGGGTTTCGTTTTTCATAGGTAATTGGTAAAAAATGTATATGAATTAATGAAATAAGATATTCCAAGTCATCATTGAGGCCATGAAGAATATCAACATAATATTCACAAATCGTATTGAAGGTAATATGTTTTAGTTTTTATTTGTGTTGAAAAAGATTAATAAGGAATTTTGAAAGCCACACAACACGACAACAATGAAATAGATGAAACGGGAACTTTGAAGACCCTCGATCACGACAAAAATTTGAAAATATTGCAGGCTCGGTTTGATTGAGCCTGTTCATGGGCAGTAATGGAAATGTTTTTTACTGCCCTCGCAGCCTAGCCCCGGGTTGAGCGCAACTCAATATTTACACCAATAAACAGTACAATTTTGATCCATCCCAAACGATGGTATGCAAATGGCGGTGAACATAGAACCTTAAATGCGGTATTTTCAGATTAATACCATTCCATGTTCAGCGGCGTATGGTCCCCAGATAAAAGAATGGGTTTGCCCTAAACGAAAAAAACAATGGGCGGAACTAAAAAGAATAGAATTTTGAGAGGGGATCTTAGAATATAAATCCTGCATATCACAGACAACGCCAAAGGCAAAATTTAAAAAGCAGGAGGTATATCCCAGGGGGGTGATTGAACAATATCCATATTGCAAGCTCGCTTTGAGATAGTACAACTTAACACCCGATTCATGTTTATCTTTGCTGTGTTTAAAGAGAAGTATGGGACAAAAATACAACTTTAATTAATTTCAATTATTTCCAACCGATTAAATTGTTGACTGGCCAATTAAATAAAAATTTGTTTCTCTTTATTTTGTAAATTTTCATATATATTGAATTTGTTATTTTATTCATGAAATTGATCAATGCATTTTAGGTACACTGTAGCAGTACTCCAACTTAAATCCTGCTTTTATTTTCACAAACATAAATGATCATATATATTTTATATTGTCACGTCGAAACGGGTGTGGTAAATTTGTATTGTTTTCAACAATTTTTCTTCACTCCACATCCCAAAAATAACAGTATATTTAGGACTTATTCGCAATTTATAAAATTGAAATAAAATCTTCCTATTATCACGGAAATTTTTCAAATAGCACAAAGGCCTGTTGAGATTTTCTAGAATGCAAATTTGTGTAAAGATATTTGAGTCTTTTTTGAAATTTTTTATCAGAATGTACGAATCACATTTTTCGAAACTCCATTTCAAACAAAAAAATATTACATTTGCTTATTCTTAAAACCTAAATCAATCAAAAGAGCTGGGTATCTTCTTAAAGCCCCAGCCCTAAACTTAAGTAAGAATATACTATTAAAAAATCATATTTGTCCATATAGACTTCAATCTTAAACTCTCTAACAGAACACGAAAGGTCCGATCGAATTCTTTCTTATAGACGGGAGTTTCAATTATATTGTTAAATTATCGTTAACGAACTTTTAAGAAGTTAAATATGGTGGAGGTATATTTAGCACTGATTTTTGACGAAGAGACCACTTCATACGCGATCTCTATTTCTGTGACGTTTCGGAAATCCTACTTTCGCTTTTAGTCGCGCGGACCAAATTAATTTTAGTAAATTAAAATTTTATTAGCCCGAACTAATGCTGCAAATTAGTGCCTATAGTTCCAAATACATGTAATATTTCATACAAGAGCGGGTTAAATTGAAGTAATGCCGCTTTAATTTAAAAGAAACGTCGAAGTTGAGTTTGAAATACAACTCAACTTTTTTGTGATATTGGGGCAGGTTGCTTACATAGAAGTCTGAATAGATGATGATCTTTTAAGGGAAATTAGGTAAATTAAAAAAAATTAAAATATTTTAAAATTTACCGTATTTATTTAGGATTTGTCGTGTTCATGCGCAATTTTTATTGATCGTTAAATGTAATTTTAACAAATTGACTATTTTTTAAGTTTAGGAACGCTTCCTTGTGTAACATCTTCGAGATAATAATTTTCAGATAATTGTGGTATGTCCTCAATTAAAAACAAAGGTATGCTTTTCTCTAATTTTCTAAAAGAGATTAGGCCAAAAAATTAACTTAAACATGAAATATGCATATCAGGAATGGCCACATTCAGAAGACACAGCCTCTTAACGCATCCAACAAGTAGAGAGGAAAATAGAGCATGGATAATAAAGTGAGCTTTTTCAAAAAGAGTCATCATCAAAGATTAACGAGAAAGAGGACCCGAGGGGTTACCGCCTTAGAGCGGTCAGTGGCAAAATAATTAGTCACTGAAAGTTTAAACCAGGTGGTAGGATGCACAAACCCAAGTAAAAGAAAATTTCAAAGAATAATTTCAATATGGAATTTTAAAATGCTGCAGTAACCATGCATCTTTCAAATTAATTAAAAATGCGGACAATATAACCTTCGTTTTTCCTTTTATTGTGCACAATCGGAAAGAGACTTTTAGAATTTGTCGTCCGACTGTCCAGCTGTCGTCATAAAGCGATCATTTTCTCATCCTTACTTAATATTCAAAAATATGGAAAATGTATTATACGGCAATCCTTATTCCAGTTTTAATGTTATGAAACCATTTCTGTTTCTCTAAATCGGCCATTATGGGCAATATTGTTGTATTGGTTCCGCCGTTATTGTTTTAATTTCCGAGTATCATCCGCGATCCAAAACAGGCTGACATACTGAATATAAATAGGGTCCTCGAAACGCTGTTAACCCGGCTTTTATAAAAGGAATGAAAATACGATAACAACCACTTGACGTAGTAGTGGCATCGTTCATTCTAGTGTGTTTTTGTTTTTCCTTGGAAATACTCTTAAGGTAGGTGAATTTAAGTATTTTAATTTATAAAGACAATAATTAGCGATTGTTTGAATTGTGATGAAATATATAAGGTTTTGTAAAGGTTTTAATGATTAAATTAAATAATAATTGGGAAGGATTATGATTGACAAAATACAAAAAATGGTTTTGAAATTGCCATTAATGTTGTAACAGTTTTGTTTACTCAATCGGATCTACTTTCAATGACCGAAAACTGTTTTGAATATCAATCAGTTATTTGTGTTTTTTATTCAATTAACAGTATTTACTCTATAATTATTTTCGAAATCTAAACCATCATTTGTTGGTAATAAAAATATGACATGCCTTGTTTATAAGGTAGGCGATAATAATTAGACACAAGTTTGTTGTAGAAGTAAGTGATATGACACGACAGTTAAAATGTGTGTGACAAAACATGTTTATTCATTTTTGGAATATTTTTTCCAAAAAATATATTTTTATTTACACAAAAGTAGATGAAATTATGCAAAGCTATTCATAAAGAAATTTGTGTTACAAATTTTTGTTGGTATTGAATTATCCATTTTACGAGGAAATTTGTCGTAAGGTCATTAGTTTTGAAAAACCTAAACGGCATTGTGTATGAAATTCTTTGAAATAGATGAAAAGGGGACTTTGAAAGCCACCGAACACGACAAATATGAAAATATTGCAGGCTCGGTTTGATTGAGCCTGTTCATGGACAGTAATGGAAATGCATATGCCTGTCCACGCCGCCTAGTCCCGGGTTGAGCGCAACTCAATATTTACACCAATAAACAGTACAATTTTGACCATCCGAAACGATGTTATCCATATGGCGGTGGACATGGAACCTTCAATGCGGTATTTTCAGATTAATACCATTCCATGTTCAGCGGCGTATGGTCCCCAGATAAAAAATGGGTTTGCCCTAAACGAGAAAACAGTGGGCGGAACTAAACAGAATAGAATTTTGAGAGGGGATCTTAGAATATAAATCCTGCATATCACAGACAACGCCAAAGGAAAAATTTAAAAAGCAAGAAGTATATCCTTGGGGTTGATTGAACAATATCCGAATCAATATTAGCTGGGAAATTGAAACCACCCATCTCAAAACTGGCCGGAATATTGAAACAAAAGGTAATTTTAGAAGTACTATTAACAAAGTACATAATTATCGTACTCGACGACCTTCAAAAGACGTAACTGATAATAGCACTGATTGAATGTACGGGGAGACTTTTGACCACTAAACACAACAATAAAAAATATTGTATAATCGGTCTTATGCAGTTTGGAAATGCATATAATCTTCTATGCCGCATACACCCGGGTTGAATGCAACTAAAATACACAATAGTAAACAGTACAAAGTTTTGATGTCTTGCATATGGCGCTGAACATGGAACCTACAATGCGGTATTTTCAGATAAATTTCAGTACATAATGAGTGGCGTATTGTCCCCTAATAACAAATAGAATTTTTTTTTCAAAATATTTCAGTTAACTATCTGCTGTAAACTGATTTCCTATGTATGATCTTGTTCTATTAGTTTTAAATAATACTATTATTTCATTAAGCCTTGTTGATATGTCATCCTCATTCCAGTAAGACCGCCAACAGCATACCATAGACAGTATCATTACATAAAAATGTAAATGGGAAAAATAAGCTAAACAAAACATTGTTAAATTTTAATTTCAGAATACTGAATTTTCACTTATTAAAATTGTTTATTTATAGCGATGAACATGAAGAATTTATGCATCTCCATTATAGACTGTGACTGTGCCGTAATACTAGTAGCCGAGAATTTTAATCATTGTCTTCGAGTTTTGACAGAGTTGAAGCGACATTTTTATGTTTACTTTTCAGTTATTATTTTTCGGTTTGAGTACTCTTGTTTCAGGCATTGATCTTTTCCTTTTAATTTGTTATTTAAGAAATTTAACAGATGGTTAGTATGATAAAATATAATGATGTGTTTGCAGATAAAAACAGCTCCAAAATGATAACCAGCACCGTGAGCTTGTTGCCAATGTGTGCACTGCTGCTAGCTTCTTCAATACACATAACAAACGCCGAGTCACCGGCCAGTTTACAGTACGACAATGATGAACTTTCAACAAAAGGTCGTGATATGGAACTGTTTTTCGATAACTACATTTTACCACGTTTGGTCATGCAAAGAAGAATTGAACATATCCTTGGAGATTATCTAAATGGTATGGAATAAATGTCTATGTATTGTCACAAAATAACATGTATGTTATGGTATTTATGTATTTATAAACTTTAGAAAAATTTAACATGACAGCTTTTTAAAAACCAAACTTCAACTGCAATTAATTTCTATTTATTGCCACAAAATAACATGTGTGGTGTGTTAGATATTACTACAATCTAATGATAGAATGCCTTGTTAACAAATGCATACAATGTCTTTTAGTATCACATTTCCCTAAACACCTTTCAACCTGCCCAACGACTAAATCGATATTAGAATGCGTTCATCAGATTATACGTTTGTTGTTGTTGTTGTTGTTTTCAGAACCCCTGAGTCCAGAGCTTCCCGAAAAGAGGTCGTTCAAGAAAAGTAAGCTTATTATTACCTACTACAATTCTGTTCTATTTTTGCCAGACAGCACTTGAGAGAGATCAAGTTAAGTGCATATCGAATATTCAAAAATCAATGATTATTCTTAATACATTAATGAATAACGTTAAAACAAGTCTTGTTGGTCTAGAAATCAAGATTGTGTATCGTTTGTTATGGTGACGCAAACATGCCATGCACTAATTTTTAAGAAGTTTTTCTAAGAAAGTCGAGTTCTATGAAAAAAAGTTTCACAATATCAAAACATTTGTTCTGAATAAAAGGTTACGCGCTATTACATATGGAACGTTCACTGACGCCGTAGTGTCAGATGTCATTTCCGCCCAAAGTACAATGAAAGATCGAAGGTCGCTATTGAGTTTTTATTACCTTACATGTTTTATCCCCACATTTTTGGTGCCGTAACCACGGCGATTGTGGTTTTTATTACATTACGAGTTTAATCCCCACATTTTTGGTGCCGTGACCACGGCGCCTGTGAACGTCACATATTTCATGGCGCGTAATTACTTATAATTTCCAACAGCCATCATTGCCAAACATTTCTATAATACAGAGAGATTTTTTATTTGACTCATCAATTTAATATGTTAATCGATGCATATGTCAGTATCCTCTATGTGATGTATTCAAACCAATAGTGTTTAGAACTTGAAACAAGAAAGGGTATCGAAAGCTTTTTAAGATCTAGTATTCTGTATTTTTCAATATTTAATCCAAGGTACTGTTTAGTGTTTAAGAGACATGAGGAGTCATGAGTTGAGAGGCTCAACCAAACTGAGCGTTTTGTATCATTTGTGTGATTTTTGTGGCTTTCAAAGTTGGCTTTAATTTTTGTTTAAAAGAAGTTGGGTGATCAAATATTAAATAAGAAACACAATAACAAATATAAGATTATGTTAATATTTTTTTTCAATGGAATCCTGTGAAAAGATTGTGATATTATATGACACAGTATCACTACTATTCTAAATGTATGTTTTGCGACGGAATGTAGTTCTCAATACAGTTCTATGAAAATTATCTTTGAACATGAAACACGTATTAAATAAAATATTTCGTTTTCGGTGAATAAAGATTGTAACTACATTGTTACGTATCAAAACAATTTTTCAGTCGTGTCTGCACCACTCATGAATATTTCAGTATGGGTATTTACTTGGTAATAAATAACCAATTATTCACAGAAACAAGCATATATTTTCTCATAAATACATATACCATTAAAATGTCATACAACTTTGAAGTGAATTTTTGTATAATTTCAGGATTAGCCGGTCTGGAAAATCTGGATTTTATGACAGGGATCTTCTCAAAATTACCAATGAAAACAAGTGCGGCATTTTCCGATCTACAGGACCGCATGCGCAGTGTAGGTCGCCGGAGATAATTCGCAATAAATTGTTATAAACTTGTTTAAATTCAATAATACTTGTTTCCGGAATGGGCCTGCGTGTAACTCATAAAGCATTTTCAATTAAGTCTAAATAAAAATAATATAAAATAATCAAAACTGTTTATGAAATATTTTATTATGAATTGACTTTGTAAAATAAATTCTTTTGTTAAAACTGATTTTACCTTGTATACGATGAAAAGATCTAAACGGAACTCTTGAAAGTCTTTATTCAGGAAATGCTTTGTGAAATAGGGTCAAAACTTTGTTACTGCTCATGCCATTCTTGTGTTAATTTTAAAAGTGTTGCATCAAACTCTAACTTATAATTTTGTTTTGATTTTAAAAATGTAAACGATATTAATATAATTAAAATTTCGATTAAATATAATTAATTGTTTAACTCTCCTTTTTTGAAAATAATTTGAAGACACAATGTGAATATTGATAAAAAATATTAAACCATTTATACACGTATTGGAGTTGTGCTTAATTCGAATTTTACAGTGGATCGTGTGAAGATTCCACGCAAACCATTCCATCTAATATTATAACATTTTGCATGTAACATTGAGATTTTACGAAGTATAGGTGCTAAATGAAATTAATTTAATAAATGAAATCAAACCGAGCTTGCAATATGTTTATATTTGTCGTGGTCGAGGGTTTTCAATGTTCGCTTTTCATTTATTTGAATTCATCAAATAACTGTTGGAACCAAGTACACTGTTATAATACTTTCCAGTTTACCTCAAGCATGTGACTTCGAAATAAGGTCAACTGTGTTTTACTTTGATGCCTGTTGTTTTGTGTTTTTGTTGTTTTTGTTTGTTTGTTTCTTGCTTAAATTTAGCAAAGAATTGCAGTTTTCAAGATATATTTAAAAATCAATGTGCTTTATTCAAAAGCAATCATATCTATATTACCATGAATTTTTTTTCATGTGCTTGATTGGTTGGCGCGATGAACAACTAGGATCTATGTATTAATGCGACGTTAGCTTTAAAGCTTTTTCTACAAGATGCGACGTTATGTGATTTGTTTGGCTACAAACATATGCTAGATCGTATTACTGACAAGTTAATTGTTGTTGTTTTTAAATGGTTGTAATAGAGTGAAATATGCATATCAGGAATGGATATCCAGCATACACAGCCTCCCCACACAACCAAAAAGTAGAAAGTAGAAGAGAGCATGGTATTAAAAAAATCAGTTTCAATACGGACGCCACAAACAATTAACGAAAGTGAGAACCCGAGGTGTTACCGCCTTTGAACGGTCAGTGGGAAAATAATTTGCCACTGGGGGTTTAAACCAGGTTCTAGGGTGCCCTACTAAACGATTCTTTATCGGTTAAGATATTGAACTTTCACACAGAATGTACATCCTAGGCCATGGGCTATGAATTAAGATCATTGACTCTAGAAATGTTTGTGATGACTTTTAACATAGAAACCGTTCAACTTCCACTTGAGAGGTTTGTATTGTCATGAATTGAATATTGTGGATGTTAAATGTCATTTCATGTCAAACTGACCTACATTGAAGTGATTCATGGCGTGATTGTTATGAATATTTACCATGCGGAGTGCGCTAGTACTTTTCATACAATGCTTTTTAAAAAATTAAATGCCTGACTAATTGTAATGCTGTCGGGTTGACTAAAGCAATATTAAGGGTACGCAAACATTAAAAATGTCAATAAGAAGTTTTTCATTTAAAAGAGAACAGAAATAATCGTCGTTCGGTTTTCAGTTAATATATTGGTCTGTGGCTTAATTTACTAGATATATCAAACAGTCTTTTATTTTAAGTCAATCTGCGCATTCTGTAATCAGATTCCTAATGTATTCTTCAAACTGTGTTTCACGAACGCATATTTTATAATGAAATGTTATTGATGGTAAAGAGTTGGGAAGAGTTCAAGCATATATATACGCTATAAACCTGGTACTTTTATGTCGATCTTCAGACAACTGGGTTGAAGAGATTTATAAAGGTTTTCTGGGAATTCTTAAAAACAAATATTTTCTCTTTTCCTGCCATCGCATTCTTGCTAATTTAAATCCTGTCCTGTGGTGCTCTGGTATAAGCAAAACCTACATCGCTTAACAACTCAATTAGCATCTTGTGCTTTTGCATTCAACATGTTTAATTAAATGGATAAGTCAATTCATCGAGGCAACGGGTACTTATTGGTCATAAAAAATCCTGCAGGTACAAGAGTTAGGATGGTGTATCCATGTGGCAATATGCCTTCCCACTGACAGTTTCTATACCGCAACGCCGCCTAGCCCCGAGTTGAGCGCAATACATGACCTCTTTTACTTTCAACATTTTGGCTTAGTGGTGTTTTCATGGTGTGGTTATTTCTGGTATGACGATTTGTTTTGTTATTCATCATTGTTGCCCATATTCAAATTGCGGTCAAAACAAACCTTTTGCAACAAGGTATTTCTTAACCAAAATAACAGTAAAAAATGCAAATGTTTCCGATATATTTATAAAACTCTACCAAGTGATTTAAAACACGGGGTTGCTGACCGTATTGTTTGGATATCCAATGTATCTTAATATTAAAGAACACCAAACATGACGAATGATATAACTTTTATTTCAGTATTGTTTTTTTCTCTTTTTTTGATTAGGAAGTCCCACATGCAGAATCTAGGTGTCGTGTTAAATTTTCAAAAAATTAGGTCAAAGATAAAAGATTGAAAAAAAACTTGGAAGGCGGCCCTCACGACAAATAAATAAATGTTGCGACGGTGTTTGTGTTTACTAGGCAATTGCCATTCCATATTCCTATAAGAAAACAAATTTTATCCAATAAACCGCAATGCAGGCACTTCAGCCAAAAAATTTAGAAGGGGCAATCAAATTAGTAAATGGATTTTTTTATTTACCGTCATTCAGTCGTATAAAGTCAAATTTATATTGCAAATTAAATTACAAATGCAAAAACATGACTTCTCAAAAAAGTTTGGCAAGAAACGTTTATCAATACCTGGCATTTAGTAAAGACTCTTAGTCTTTGTAGTCCTTCAGCTCTGAAATGTTTGTTTCTTATTTTAAAAAAATTAACACGTCAACTTTAAACTGTCACGATTGATTAAGACGTCTGTACAACACTGCTAGTTTACTACACACAATTCAAATGACAAGAATATATATCAAGAGAACTTCATGGAAATTCCTGTCAAATAAATAAAACCATGAAGATTAATTATCGTCCAACCAGACAATGTAGGTCATATGGTAAACCCCTCACATCAATATTATTACAATCAATACTTTCAATACTTGCGCAATAAAATACTTTAAAAACTATGCAATTCATTTTGTCCATTAAAAAATCGATAAAATATGTAATCCGAAAAAATAATATCAGAACAGAACAGACAGAACAGAACTTTTATTTCAGACTTATGCATCAAAGCATCTCGTCATACAAAATGTATATCACAAAAACAAAACTTGCGTGTGATCACGTTAACATAATGGTATATGTTGAAAAATGTTTACATAGTTACATAATTGTGTATCCATGATTATGAAACCACAAACTGCGATGGATTGACTAAGCATGCTCTCTGAACTTTCTCGATTGTCGCTGGTGGCTCTGAAATAAGCAAACAGAAATATTATACTGAAAGATCAACCCAGCAAGCGATATGAATATTCACTTTGTTAATGGTTTTAATGTCAATTTATATTAATTAATATCATTGACCATAAGCATTTATGCTTACTAAAAACATGTAATCGTGATTTAAAGTCGGAAAAAAATCAAATTAAAATATAATTAAGGATACGCAATCAATGCGAAGAGAAAAATAGGCCGACTCAAAAATGTATTTATGGAAAAATACGAAATGTCGATCAAATGTTAGTGAAGAAATATAAAATAATGTCGTTACCCATGAAAGTTGTGTGATATAAATAATTGCCCTAATTACCAATTACACTAAAACCAAAGGAAACCCCGTTTGTTTCAATACTCTTAAAAACTATTTAACTACAATATCTTATGGCGATTTTTTACTTTAGTAGATCGCTTTTTAAAAACATGGCAACTGTGTAAAACAACAAATAAAAACCCTTACCGAAATCAAACTCGCCCGTCTGTCCTGCATCTTTTCTGGCCTCTTTTATACAGTTTCTGAGAGCAAAGAATGCTGAGCAGCTCATGTTCAACGGAGGCTCTCCGGAAGCTGAAAGTACGTTAGAAATGTAAAAATTATATGACAACCCAATGCTTATCGGCCCATCTTTCAAGGGTCGGTGTTCAAAATTTTATCTGCGGCTTTAAAGAGTACATGCATTCTTTTATCAAACATTTTATCATTTAAAATAAAACAACTGTCAAATTCAACTTTTCCTTTTGTAAATATTTTCTCTGTCTTATGACATCTGAGGTAACCAAAAGGTATATCGCCGCAAACTTAATTGCGAACAAAAGTGTGTCTCTATCAGTCAAAACATGAAAACCTTTATAGAAGTAATTTCGTTTTTTTTTTCCACAAATTTAGCCTGATGACGGAAAAGTCATCGCTTAAATGCAAAAATAGTATATCTTCTTCTTCATATTTCAATGGTACTTATACCGTTATTGTACTATTTATTAATGCCAAATCAAGGGATAAATAAACTGTTTTCAAACAATTTAAATTATCTTAAAACTATTACATGTATGTGTGCAAATGAAGGCAAAGGATATTGAAAAAAAAATGTACCCTTCGATCTGAGAACTCCCAGCGGGTTGGGAGCGTTCTTCAACAAGCTTATCCTGAAGTCAATGGGAATGTCTTTGTTTGTCGGGACATGATACCCCTGAAAGAAAATAGCGTAAACTCTATACACCTCGCTTAAGAAAGGATTAATAAACACGCGGATATTAAAATACCCCCACCCAAAAGAATATCTGACTAGTTAATCAGACATTTAATATGAGATATCGACTGCATTCTGAGTTTTGCCCCTGTTAACTTTTTCATTAATATTTATTTTTATTTTTATTATTATTATTATTATTATTAGTAGTAGTAGTAGTAGTAGTAGTAGTAGTAGTAGTATGTGTGCATACACAAATCTTTATATTACTAACCATTAAAATGTATCAGTGAATAATGTTATTATAAAACAAATTCTATTTAAATGGTTTCCCAACGGCATTCAATGTCCTAAAATCTAAAATCTTACTGTAACCGCCATGATGTTAAATACTTGGAAAATTAGCTTATCTTAAAAAAACTGTTGAATTTTAAAACATTAATTCAGAATAATAATGAAGAACTGTTTCGGCTTCTAATTGTTTTTGTTTGTTTGTTTGTTTTTGTAACATGTACTTCCTAAACCCAGACCTACCCACGTGTCATTTGTTATCATCTTTCCAGTGGCAGGATCATAGACGACTTCCTCTGTCAGGCTGTAACCAAGCCCCATAATGAAAGCTCCCTCTACTTGACCTATATCTACCGCTGGATTTAAACTGAAAAAAGTCAAGTGTTTTATTTCACTTAAAAAATCACCCTAACGTCTCAACAAATTTTCTCTTCCTAAAACACAAATCAGATTTAAGAGTTACAGTTGAACCAGTCTTTAAAGAATTAGACTTTGAAAGGAGATGGTCCTTGTGCACAGGTGATTTTGTTCTCTAAATTCAGTCGGTTGGACAAATAAAATGTTTTCTTTATCGACAAGTTACCTTTGGTAAGTGGTGGTTTTTAGCACAGGTTTGCCTATATAAAAACAAGAAATAACATGGATCACAAATGCTTAGTCCATTCATCAAATTACCTGTTATTGTATTATTACAAGTTTGTATTCTTAAAATACCAAAAACTCAAAAATGAACCAATTTAATCATCGGATTAGTACATTTCATTCTACATAATAGATGAAAAGGGAACTTTAAAGACACTCGATCACGACAAATATGAAAATATTGCAAGCTCGGTTTGATTGAGCCTGTTCATGGGCAGTAATGGAAATGCTTATTACTGCCCACGCCGCCTAGCCCCGGGTTGAGCGCAACCCAATATTTACAACAATAAACAGTACAATTTTTATCCATCCCAAACGATGGTATGCACATGGCGGTGAACATGGAACCTTCAATGCGGTATTTTCAGATTAATACCATTCCATGTACAGCGGCGCATGGTCCCCAAATAAAAGAATGGGTTTGCCTTAAACGAGAAAACAATGGGCGGAACCAAACAGAATAGAATTTTGAGAGGGAAATTTTATATTTCATGTATTGGCGGTATTTCGGCTATTCCAGGTTTTCGTCAGTTATACCTATCAACTTATATTAATACTACATATATACAAAATATTTACATGAAAATTTAATAAACGCACAACCCACTCAGGACAATCAAATAATATATAATAAGTATTAAGGAATAAAAGTAACCGCTTTGGCGTTTGAAACATTATCTGAATACGTATAATGAAGAAAGCGGGTATTTGTTACTTATAATAAATGAGAAATGTACTAGGAAAGTCGCCAGATGAGAAAACTATGATGACAATGTTAGCTTGATGAAATTTATTCATTAGCAGTATTGGAAATTGATTTAACTGCTTTAATCAACATCTTGGTAATTTTTTTCAAATGAGCTGAAAATCATTAACTATTTCACAAATAGAGTTCTATTACTATCCTTACACAATCCTGACACAAACACGACGAGGTTAACAGTTTGAGTTTTACTTTTATACATGTAATACTTTTTTTAAAGTTTAATATATAAAGATAATTAACAGACGAATTGTCTGAATTAATATAGATGTGCTTCTTCAAAGTCTGTGTTTTGCAAATGGAATTGCTATCTATTACGGACGTCCAATCTTTTTAAATGATCAGTGAGTATTTTTTCTACAGTACAACATTTCTTAAAACATTATTTGTGTTTCTTCTGAAAGTAGGCCCAGTTTACAGGAGAAATTGGTCTCAAATACTATAACAAAATATCTCCCTATATATTTTATTAACGGATTATATTTAACTTGTCGGAAATCACGAAATTAGAAGCCAGATTGGAATCACATCGGCTAATAGGGTGGCAGACCATCTCGGTCAAATGACATTCGTTAGAAATTTAGTTCGATTCATTCATTAAGGAACTAAAGTTTCCTTGTCGACTGACAGCAATGTGTTACTGACCCGCAAAAAGTAAATCCAGCGGAATAGCAAAATGGATAAAAACGATCAAGCACACCATAAATATCGGGCTTGACATGACACTTCTTGCGAGTATTTTGTGTATTGCACATATAAAATATACGACAGCACAACAACCGCCGTAATACGATACCGCGACAGCAGAAAATCGGATAATACAAACTAACTGCATAATATCCCTTTTAGCAACATCAATCTTAATTTAATAATGGAATCCTAATTGAAACATTACCCGTCACGATTCAAATGTTAATACTAGTACTTCAAGCTTATTAAGGTGATATGGCAGTTGTCATTTATAAAAAAGAAAATTAACAAAATCTCTTTAACGGCAAAATTCAGTTCAATAAAACTTTGCACAAATCAATGTTATTATTGTATGTTTGCATATGTTAAGAAAAGTTAGAATTGCAAAGAAAAATAGTTAGACCTAAACAATCCCTAAAATTCTATTTGCAACTAAACACAAAACGAAGCAACACTAAACATCAATTTAAAAGCCTTCATGATTAATGATTAACTGAAATCAATATCTCAAAAGAATGGAAATATGCTTATCAGGAATCGCCACACTCACATGGTCTTTTTGCATAACAAATGTTTACAATATGATATATTTGTAAAAGTGTTTGACCTTCAATGTCCTGGTCGCGAAAATGGATGACAAAATAAAAATATTAATTTCTCTCTTCATAATTGAAAGTACTTTTCAAGGACCTATCATATTGTATCATTTAACTCATGTGGGCATTTGAATTGTTGTTTTGTGTTCCTTCGTTTTAGTGTTTAATTGCAAATAGAATTTTAGGTCTAGCTATATTTTACTGTTCTAACTTTTCTTAACATATTTTAAATAAACATACACTAACAACATTGATTTATGTAAAGTTTGATGAAACTACATTTTGCCGTTTGAGGGAATTTGATATTTTTCTTTTTTGACACAGCAATGAAGAAAGGAGCAACGTCTTAAAGCCGTTACAATTTTCGTACCTTTCTCCACAGTCATACACAATATCGACTCTATTAATTTGATATTCTCCTGTCAGAACATCCAGCTCGACCTCCGTACAGGTAGCACCATACGTGTAGTAATGAAATGGTTCCCCACCTTCATCTGGAAGAACACCTGCTATACTGAAAAAAGAAAAGGATTGAAGAGTTACAAAAAGAATGTACCCTTCAGTATAAGCTTCCAGCTTGTTTGTTTTCCTTTCAAAATTCTGCCTTTCGTCGACTATATATTTAATTGCTTTAGACAAATGATAAGTACATGAGCTGTCTGCTCTGTATACATTATTTTGCCTTTCATGTATGCTCCATGAGCAGGTTTTCTAACAACCGAGCCGAAAACATCTTATCGAATGTAATGACATTCTTCACAGTTCTTTATTTCTGTTGTCTCTTTTATTGGTCCGAACTTGATTTTTGTTAATATTTTGTCAGATTTGGAAATCGTGTGTGCCTTGGTAAAGTATGATTTAACCATTTTTTCCCATGTTTGCTCAATATGTTACCTATTTGAAGCGGTCATAACAACGTTTGTGTCTAAGCATTTGTTTACGATATCTTGCCAAGTTGGATTGACCATCTTGTCTTTGGTTGGCTTCATATTGGCCAATATCTCTTGACAACACAGAATCGCTGCCTGCAATTAAAATGTTAATTTACTCTAGAAAAAACATAGCTGGTTAACCACATCTAGGGAAACCTGCACAATTATGTTTAATACATTTGTAATCAATGAACAACGGCTCTGCCTGAATATTGCCATTTTTATAGTGAATGTTTTGTTTTTGTTTTTTTAAGCAACAGGTTAAGGAAAAGTGTTTGTATCACGCTTTTTGTGGCATATTCAAAAAGGTTTCTCTTGTCAATCAACAACTTAACAATGATTTTCAATTCCCCATAAAACTTAAATAGAAGTTAAATTTTTCCACTTGAAGGTTATATGATACTGAACGAAGATATAAATAAAAATATAGACGTAAAAATAAAACCCAGACAAAATATTTGTTCGTCAAAGATCTTTCTGGACAATTTATTCTATGGATACTATTTAACTATGTCACCCTGCAGCATTCCTCACTGGTGCTGCTGTACCCAGTCGTCGTGTTGTTAGCGTTCATCATGGTGTTGCATGACTTCACGGAAACTGTACTCACGGGTATACCTAGCTCGTAGGCCACAACTTGTGCAACCTGTACAATATAATTTATTACATTTAATACACTGGCGATCTATAAAACTTCACGAAAGGCGTCGCAAGTACATTGTGTGGAAACAGCATATTATGATCGGCCTCGATTCAGGTTTTAAGACTTGATTACATAATTGCTTATTTTTAAGAATTTCTAATTATTTTAAAGCGCTTTTGCCTGAATCTACCATGACTTCAAATAAGGCCTATTTAAAATTCAGGTCAATAGGACCCATTGAGGTATTTCGCGAAACTCAATGTAGCAATTCATAAATTTTGAGATTGTTCAAGATCGGAACAAGAATAGGTATAACTCTAAGTTTGATTTACTTTTTGAAAGAAAAATTGCTATCGGTTAATACTCACAAACAATGGAACTTTTAGCATCATTCACTTTTGCACTTACTGTACTTATTTTGATTGGTTTTATTCACGTTTTGACTAAAATTAAGTTTTTTCGTTTGATACAAAATATAAAGATTATTTTTAATTGATTGGGCCTTCTGAATGATTACCATTTACCAAGCTACTTATAAGTTTTTAGTAACAAGCCGACATTATATTTTTTAAGCAAGAAAAAGAACAACTATAAGATCAGGCGAAAACCCAGTCGAAGGTACTTTTGTATTGATCCCTTGGCCATTTTCTACTCCTCCATGGTTGACAGAAACTGAACCGTCCCGACCATACACCGCAACTGTCACTGTAAACACGTCATAGCACCATTCTATACCATACCGGACAGGAACCACAGCGAGCGCTTTCTTTTTCCAACGGTTATCCTAAAACGTATGAGCAATACATTGACGTTTATTTGCTTTTTCACCTTCAATTAACTGCCTTCAACAGACACTTTTTAATGCGATTCAATAAAAAAACAGTTCAAATTCTTTGTTTAATAAACGTGTTTGAAGGTGTGCGCATAATAGGACCGAAGATGATAGTTAGAAGACGTAATATATCATTTTCACTGTAAAAGAAGTAGCAAACAATTAAAAGCGCTTGAAGTTACACAGTATTTTGTGAATTTCCAAGAGGCATTAGTTGTTAGGCGAAAACATGTACGAAAAACAATATTTAAAGCATGCAGAGGGTAAAACACCATAGAAAACGTACAATTTATGTTATACGTATATCAGTTACGAGATGGCGAATTTAGATTGTTTCTTGAAATGTTGTTGGTGCGACTGTGAAACACTATGACAGTGACGAACTTGTCGGTATTAAAGCCAAAAATAGCCAAATAATTATAGGTGGAACTTTGCAAATATAAAAAGTTACGAAGAATTAATTCTGTATATGCATTTAGTTTTCGACGTAAAAAATTCCCCGTTTTTGAAAATCGGTCATCGCTCGTGAACACAGGTATCACCGAGAACTATGAATTTCGGACGGTAGTTGTCGAACCAAGAACTACAGTCATGGCTGTTAACTATGGTTTTCGCCAATTACTATGGTTCTCGGCCGGTAACCCCAGTTCTTGCCAATAACTTTGGATTTCGAACCGAGAACGATTACTAATTAAAGGTAAAAATCGAAAAAAAAAGAATATTTGGGATTTGCGAAAAAACTTAAACTACCACCTTGAGGGTTGCACAAGCCTTTTCAAAGAAAAAGTCCTTATAAAGAAGGCCAAATATACCATAGCAATAATATCCCAAATAACTTTGCTGATTCCGGCATTAAAGCCGGTCGTATAATGAGTTATCAACACTAGTAGCCTCAATTTATAATTAGCCTCTAATGAAGCAAACAACACACACTACTGACCAGTTTTAATGATACATCTCATTAGGCATGTTATGTAACAGTCCGATACATGGATTAAATTATCAGTGTCTGACCAGAATGACTAAGTCTTAACATTTGGATTTAAAGGAAGTTAAGGCAATTATACGGTTGACATAACTGATATATGATAACTATGTTGTAAGGCGATTAAATACAAAAAACACATAATTAATTAAAGAAAAAAATGCTATGACCGCAAACATTTATAAGCAAAATTTTTAAGGTCTCTCTTTTACTTCATATTATTAATAAAGCAAAAACAATAATTTTAGTATCAAATTTGACCAATATTATTTTATTCTTAAACTTATATTCGATCCAAGGGATAAAGAAATGAAAATGCAGTGTAAAATATGTAGATGATTCTAGTCGGTTCTTTTGTTGTTGCTTTCCCCGAGAGACATCGTTATGTAATCACATTCTGCGACGTTTGATACAGTATCAAGTTCGCTGTAACCTAGAGAGATCCTTGGCAGAGTGTCAATGTTTCTAGTTCACGCCATTGCAAGATATTGAAAAGAATGTCACCCTGCGTTTTTTATCCCTTGAGTTTATAAGCAATTCAGACATAAACATTGAAAACATCATAAATACACGAGTATGACGGTACTTTTACACATACCTTGTTGTAGAACGAGAACAGAGATTGTCTTGTGCTCACTTGAGCCGAGGTCTTCAGCTCATTCATTACAGCATCGATGTTACAATGGGTCAGAACTGTTCCTATGATTGTCCTCTGAACGTGAAATGACAATTATATTGATAAACTTGCAGTTTCAATTACCACCATTGATAGTAACATGCTTATTTCAAACTATGCAGGATGTCAATCATTGTGGGTGGCAGTTATTGGCATGCTTAAGCTACCTTTTGGGGGAGAGATTGATGGTATGTACTGTGTGTGTCTCTTGCATGGCGCTGTCACCGCATTTGTATGGCTTTGAGGTTATCTATACATTAAAATTATCACTACATCAGGTGTTAAGTACCGTGTGACGGGTGTAAAAGTCTCCCCGTACTTCACTTAAGTGTAGTTATCAGTTTCAATTACCTGATGGTAATATGCTCATTTCAAACTATGCAGGATGTCAATCATTGTGGGTGGCAGTTATTGGCATGCTTGAGCTACCCTTTGGGGAGATACCGATGGAATGTTCCGTGTCGGTCTCTTGCATGGTTGGCTAGGCGCTGGCGCCGCATTTGCATAGCTTTCAGGTTGCCTATACATTTTGTAAATCAATTATGGTAAAGGTGATATCTATTTAATTTTTTAAATGTGGGTTTCTTGCAATTAAATCTGTATTAAGTTGCACCGCGCAATGCTTCTCTAAACATCACAAAGCAAAATGCTAATTTATGATAAAGAGTATATAAACGTGTGATAAAGAAGAAAATTGCTTTTACCTTTTGCTGTGAATGTTACTTTGATGATTAAACAACACAATAAAAAGTGCTCTTGTTTAATTAAGACACAGATGTGAAACGCGTTTTTGTACACTTGCAGTTGTGTGAGATATCTGCTTTACGACAAAATCGATTCTGAAAGACACCATTTTCAGAGTGTATGTGTTAAAGTGAATGACAACTAGCTAACTCATCAAACGAATAATGTGCGTGCTGATGAGCATTTTATTACCTGTCCTTCTTGATAAAAATTGAGTTGTTTCACCGCAGCTGGGTCCTTGTTGAGCGATCTAGCCAGTTTCTCCATAATGTGTTCAATGATGAATACGCCGGGAGTGGATACTAAAAAAAGAAATTCAATACCAAAATAGCATTATTTTATGGCGATTTATGGGTTTTACAGTATAAATATTACTCCAACTGGAAAATAAAATATCTGCGTAAAGTTCCAAAAAGACTAGATCTGGTATAGCTTATATTTTCTGCGAGTAATGCGTTAAAATTAAAACTGATTATTAATGACTGTCGTAAATATTCCAAGACTTCCAGTATCCTAGACAAGGTCTGGAGACTCCGCAAAGATAATGTGACTCGGCGTTTGATTGCCGAAATTATTTGGTTTGAATAATATGATGCGCGGAGTCTTCGTTTGTATTATTTGAAGTTAGGTTTGCTTTTGTAGTTGAATAAAATGTATAATAATTTATTATTTGTTTTAATTAATATGTATTTTTGTTATACATTTCAAATAAATTATTTCATTGTTTCTACAAAATGCATAAAAAGCAATATCGTCTGTTTTACTGAATTTCGTCTTTTCAAGGAGTAATGATATCTCTTCCTACACGCACCATATGTAAGTATAATACCTACCTGGAGCTCGGCAGTAAGTGTGCATCGGTGTATTTAACCTCACAGACTCAAAGCCTATCTTCCAGTTTGGACACTTATATGCTGAAAATAGTTAATAAAAAGAACATTTATAAATGCTAACTATCGGTCCACAGGACACCAGACTGTTAATGGTGTGTTTCTTTTTAGAGATGTGCACTGCATAATTTTAATATTGATCGCAAATTTTATGTTATGCTTTACTATAATAATGCATAACAAAAATCCGAATGTCGCTTTTTTTCTTTTTTTATTTCATGTTTTCCATACTTTTATGGAGAAATTGCTTGATCTGATAACAACGGTTCATTTCAAGAGCAAACAAATTAGAACTATGCACGATATCGTGAAGAGGGATTATTGTGAAAACATACAGTGTGCATACCATTGTCTATAAAGCCAGGGAACTCTGTGATAGACGTGTCATTCGGGTTGTAACCTTGACCTTCGTAAATTTTTAAGTCAATGCCCAGCAACGTGCCGTTATCATCGAATCCAACGTTGTAGTCTGCCCTGTGAGGATAGCGGTATCCCAACATTCTCAGGTTGGTCTGTATGCTAAGTCTAATCCTCACTGGCCTGAAAAATTGTATAAAGTAATAGTTATCTCGTATGTGACCGCAGAAACATTACCAAAACTATATATGATGTGTTTAAACCTGTATCATAGGCGTTCAACCATTCTCGAAAATGCAAAAAAAAAAAGATTTAATCAAACGAATGAACAAAGAAGATACCGTATACGACTCGCAATAAATAGTAAGTCTGAAACCGATATTGTTCAATTTACTTGCAGCACCAAAGTAACCTACGGTTTGGCCAGCAGATTTGCTTACTTTACTTGCTTACTTTTAACATGTAGCTGTCTATGTTCTGTATGTTTGATAAAATTGTATTTTTTGTGTACTTGTGATCATACAATACAACTTTATTGTGTGTATTTCTTCGTTGTATTTTTATTGTAATATGTATTTCTTAATTGAAACGTAATTAAGATGCAAAATGGTAACAGATATTATGAAACACCATGTATATCGTTTCTAACAAAAAACTTATTAATATCACTTTAAGAGTTTGGAAGATAGTTAAAATCCAGAGTACTTTTCTATTCTAGAATCCTTCCTGGTTTTTTTCACACAGACCTCGGTTAAAACTCATCCGAAATATCGCATGTAATGGTATACTAAACATTTTAAAGAAAAAGGCAAGAAAATACAATCAAAACGGATTAAACGGAAAAAGAAATATGCAGACGTAACAATTATATATTCTAGCAAGCTATGTTTTGTCTCCTCAGACCTGTATTTCTTTCACAATATTGCCAATGTGAACATACCTCAGACTTAAATTGGTGGCAGCTAAATTTATCTCCGGCTTGCATTATAAAAAATTACAGTGGAAAACCCCTCCGCATCCCAGCAAGCTACATACTGAAATTTGTAAATGGTAACCTTACAATTTTCAGGGCTCAGATCAGAAACTGTGGCAGAAAAAAAAATATCCCAAGAATCTCATCATATACGAGTGTTTACCTGTTGAGAAGTTTAGCAGCCAGACCACAGGCCGCGGAAACGATGTTGTTCCGTGAAATTTTGCCACCATAGGCTCCACCTAATCTTGGTACTGTCACATCGATACTATGAACAAAAACAACTGTCGAATAAATACTCACATATAGTTACTGTCGCATTAATACTGCTAAAGCAGCATCTGTCGTATCATTACTGATAGTCAAACTAGTCCGCAAAACATGTGTGTCGCCTCATTGCAAACAGTTGAAATTTGGGCCTATGTTTTATCATATATGATAGCGCTATTTGTGCAGTGTGGCGGCCGTAAAAGTCTCCCCGTACATTTAGTCAGTACTGTTTTCAGTAAAATAACCCGTTACCGATGTGATGCAGTGATTGTTACGTATATCAAGGCTATCCGATCAACCTTTTTTGGGTTGTCCTACACTGCACAAATAGCGATATTGTGAATTTTAAATGATATTGCCTCTTCCTGGGAGCGAACACGCACCGTCACGTGAAGTTTCAAATTAAATTTGAAAGGGGCATAACTCAAATAATATTGAAAAGCAGAAGATATCACTCTCGCTGTCAAAAATTGATTAATTCATCCAGATAATATATTCCAGGTGTTAAGTTTATATTACAAGTACTAGGCAACATTTAGTTTCATACTTAAGTCACTTGAAAGGGGCCCAACGAAAAAAAAGTAGAACAGGAGTTATCACCATGGTTTTGTCATGGATGGCTTTTTTCATGCAGATAATATTTTTATAACAAGTATAATGTGAATAGGAGAAGTACTTTAAATGTTTAAGGCAACATTAAGTTCCATATTAAAGTCATTTGAAATGGCATTACTCAAAAAAATAGTGAAACCGGGATTATCATTCTTGTTGTTACAGAAAATTTATGCTTATAAACTAATATTTTTGCAATATTATTAACAAGATTTTTTATTTTATATATTTCATACTGCATTTAAAAAGTACTCAAGATTCATAAAAAGTCCTTTACATTAGCCTTGTTAAAATACATTTATTGTATATGCATAATGAGAAACTTTTCTAATTTGTCACCTTATATATCAACAAAAGTTGCCTTTTCTGTCGACGAACGTAAAAAAAAATCTTGTTAAAGATCTTGTAGCGATTGCTTCCTGACTTTCTGTTATATGCAAATCAGAAAAGAGATTATAAAGGCAATTTGTACTTCTTTTTGTTACAGATCTTGCAAATAACAGAAAAGTATGGGTAGCTTGGAAGCCTTACTTGCTCATTTGGATGCCGGTGACGTTGCTTATGGCGTACTGGACAGAGTGGGTCCACTGTGTGGTTGCTATCACGGACAATCCAGAAGCCGTCGGGATACAGATGCAAGTCTGGTGGGAAAAGCGAGAAAAAGTGTATAAAATATTTCATTTAAGGTGAGTTATCAGATTTATCAGAATATGGAAATAGTTGAAAAATTCTGAGATGTAAACTTGTTTTATCTGTTTTATCTGACCATTGAGTTTTGACGTAACTGTGCTTCTTTAAGAATTTAAAAATCATAGAACATCTTTTTGCAATATTTTAAGTAACCCCATCCCGTTCTCTCAACCCTGCAACCTCCCTCCCATCCGACCGCATTTATAATGGGTTTGTCCAAAATTACTGCTACCAAACAATAATTATTTGTCAACATATGTTATTAGTTTTGGGGTTTCTAGACATAACATATGAAGATTTCATGCCGGCATTTATTATGGACAAAACTCACGTGGTTAGCTGGTCGGCTTAGAAAATCATTGCTTTCATAAATCAATTAATGCAGATATACGACACCAACAACTTCGCAATTAAAACATACGCGTATTATTTTAAATGCAATGAATGCACAGTGTGGAAATGTTCTGATAGAAAAAATGATATTAATATTATTAATATTATCTAAATTATCTGTTAAGTCATTAAAAATTATAAAAGTCATATAAAAATTATAAAACAATTTATTACAGCGATGCAAAATGTCAAGGATTCGAACTTCGGATCCTTAACTTCGAAGGTAAACGCTTTGCCTGAGGTGCTACCGATGCTAATAGATCAATTTCTGTCTCCTGAACACTTCCATATCAATAAAAAAATCCAATATGTTTGACAACTTTTATTTAAAGACGCACCTAGTATTTACCTGAAAAAAAAAACCGCAATGAAGGTTCCACGTTCGCCACCTTATGCATACCATCGTTTGGGATAGATCTAAATTGTACCGTATACTTGTATAAATATTGAGTTGCGCTCAACCCGGGCCTAGGTAGCGTGTGCAGTAATATGCATTTCCATAACTTCCCATGAACAGACTAAATCTAAACGAGCCTGCAATATTTTCATATTTGTCGTGTTCGGTGGCTATCAAGTTCACTTACTTGAGTCTCCATATGGAAATGTATCTGCTCTGGAGTTCTGAAAATCCCACTGATTTTATGTGGAGCGTTAGCTATCGCCTCTAGATGCAAAATAAAAGCCTTAGATTAAAAACATTCACACTGATATAAAAGAAAAACGGTCCACAGTTTTCGAAATGAACTCGATTAAGATTATGTGCAACCACTGACTCTCAACTGAATTACGAAAGCATTAATGAAAATTTATTGGAGACTTACCTCGCATTTTTAAGGACATGGAATTGTTCCTTCTAGGAGGGGTTCAAACAAAAAGTATCATATTGTTAAAAAGATTTTTAAAACAAATGCACATTAATTTTGTTACACAAATTTCCACAAGCCTCTCTTATACAAACATTCATTCTTTCTATTTATTAATAAGTAAAGATAGCGTAGATACACATGTTATAAATAACAAAGAGTAAAATCTCTCACGATCCGGTGTTCCAATGGTTATGTCTGGCATGGGTTTGTTAAAGAATGATCCCGCGGCGATACCATCGTCCAAAGTCAACAATGGTGTCAGAACGCTGTTGTATGTGACTTGAACCAGTCTGGCTCCCGCATCAGCAGCTTCCTGGCTCTCTTTTATGTTCAAATCAGAAAAGATATTATCAAGGGAACTTGTACTTGTTTATTCATATCAGAACCATTTTGGAGCAAGTGTGAGATTGGTGCACGTGACCATAGATGCTGGTTTAATCCCATAGTGACAATATGTGGGGTTCTCATTTTTGATATATTGTTTGTGATATACGCATATACTCTATTTTCGTCTCTACATTTTGGCTTTGGCTGTGTGGGGGAAATGTTTTCTCTATTTTGCTATTCCTGATAAGCCTAATTTACTATTTCTGATATTGGCGCTGAAACACTTTTAAAAGTTTTGGTCAGTTTCGATTCTGTGTTTTAAGAGACCGATAAGGAAATGGCACTATCACTACAAAATAAAGTAAACTAGTCCAACTTTAATTGTCATTTGTGGTTTTTGTTTCCTTTTTAATTGCAATACATTTCTCTGGACTAAGTTTGCTTATATCTGCACCATGGTATCTTGAAATTTAAAATGCAGAAGACTTTATAAAGGCAGCTAATTATTACTTTTTAACTTTGTGGTCAGAGACAAATCAGTTCTAGAAATCAAATTAAGCAACCTGTTTTAGTATCAAAAACGTGAAATATGCATTATCAAGAATGATATTTTGCTCGACAGCGAACAGTCTATATTAAACAATGACTTCATTGAAATATGCATATCAAGAATGATATTTAACGACAGCGAACAGTCTATATTAAGCAATGACTACATTGAAATATACATATCAAGAATGATATTTTGCACGACAGCCAACAGTCTATATTAAACAATGACTTCATTGAAATATGCATATCAATAATGATATTTAACAACAGCGAACAGTCTATATAAACAATGACTACATTGAAATATGCATATCAATAATAATATTTAACGACAGCTAAGTCTATATTAAACAATGACTACATTGAAATATGCATATCAATAATAATATTTAACGACAGCTAACAGTCTATATAAAACAATGACTACATTGAAATATGCATATCAAGAATGATATTTTGCTCGACAGCTAAAAGTCTGTATTAAACAATGACTACCTGCTACGACCAGGGCAATGGACTGTCCGTAATACATCACTTTCCCGCTTGAAAACAGCTGTAAAGAAATAGTGTCATTATTATACAAATGCTCAAGATATCTATGCCATAAATTATATACTACTCAAAATTTGATAGGGATCGCTTTCTATTTTATCCAGAATTATTGCCCCTACCACGTTTAAACCGCTGTTCCGCTTCAACAGTTTGTCGGCTCATTCCCTTTTGGCACAAAGCTGGTGGCAAATGAACGTATTTTCAGAATCGCAGCAAAAATATTTTATTGTTTTTAACTTATGTAAGGAATATACACGATTTTTTACGTGATCCTTATCAAAATTTGAGTAGTATATTATTATTGTATAATCAATTCTTATTATTACAAAAAATCCCTAAGTCTAGATACCATAACATTAAATTACTACGATCAATTCCAATGTTTATGAAAATGTCCCAATCTAAATGCCATTGGATTTTGGTTCTATGATTAATTCATTATAAAAATGCTATAAATCTGAACATCAGTGAATTAAATTACTTATCAATTTAATTATTATGTATGAGCACAAATACTAAATACAATTAAATTAATTGGATCAAATAGAAAATAATGAAAATGCCTGAATTCCAAATACCAATGAATTGCATTACCATGATTAATTAAAACTATCATGAAATTCAAAAAATTCAAATGGATGTAATAAAATTATTATGAATTCTGGTGAAAATTATCTGGTAAAATTCTGGTGAAAATTACTAAGATCAATACTTATTATTATAAAATATCCAGAACCCGATTGCCAGAGATTTACGTTAGCTCTACTATGTTCGTATTCACTCTGGATTTCACTCTGCATTTCATATCACGTATTGGCGCAAACTATACCACCACACATTTTATACATTCTGATGGTCCAACAGTGATATCTTACTTTAGTAAGAAAATATTTTCTAGTGCAGTTACTTAAAAGCTCAAATGTTTGCATTTTAAAGATTCAGATTCTTTTTAGCAGTGAAGTCAGGTTTATGAATGAAATTCGTTGACTATATTACCATTGCGTGTGGAACATACCTCTTCTGGTTCTAGTTGGGGAGAAAGCGTAGTTGGTGGCTGTACGTCATTCTTTGCCCCAGCAGGAATGTCGAATGACGTGAGTACTCGCACAACTCCTGGTACTTTCTAGAAAAAGCAATTTGCCATAATACTCCAAATAGCTTTGTATTTAGCGAGCTAGTGAAGTAATCGTGTAATACTTTTACTCGTTTTTCTTATTTTTCTCCTTTTCGAAAGAAGGCTTCATTTCTATATATTTACACTTCAACTTATCCTATACGATAAATTCCTATTCATCTAACGAATCACTATTTCTGATGGTAAACAGTGTGAAGTATTACTTTAAAAGGCGTGGCTACAGAAAACCGTTCACAATTTATTGGACGTTGCACAATGTTTTGACGTGTGACGTCGCCGAGTACGCACGTTTTTCCACGAAATGCTGCAAAAACGCGTGCCATCAGTTCCAACAGCCATTCAAAAAAGCCGTAATATCACGATTTTTTCTAATAATTTATGTATATTTTAGAGTCATAATGTGTGTAAATATAAGGATTGAATCGATATTTGAAAGAACGCATGAAGCCCTTCGGGCGTCACACACTCTAAACAACCCAACTGTTTCCCATACCCAAATGAAAACCATCAAATATCGATTCAATCCTTAAATGTTCTTTGCTGATTTGTATTTTGCTTTATTTATTTATTACTGATAAGGCCCCGAGCAAAAATACTCATAAGGGATACGTTGTGGCCTTACAAATGGATAACACCAGTTCCCACGCATCATGTAATAACCTATATGTAAATTCTATCGTTAAAACGGTAATCTTTAAATAAGATAAACTTCCTTAACTCTGTCGTGCTTTCATTATGCAGTTATCAGTAACTGGGATAAACTAAAACCACTTTAAAGGGTTGGTAGATTTTGACAACTGCTTATTTAACTTAATGACTATGTAACTGATAATTTTCCAACTTGTCAAATATATAACATCAAGATTACCAGTGCTGCGTCTGTATTGATGGACTGCACAGTTGCGTTAGCCTTTGTGCTGGTAACAAATGTAGCGTACAGCTGATCAGGGTAAGCTGGCACATCGTCCGTGTATTCAGCTTCTCCCGTACACTGAAATTTGAAATAAATTGAATAATATTGTTTATATAAGAGTCGAACTGGAATGAGATTTAGATGCTAGAAGTGACAGATCTTTTATTTCATTAGTTTACTCGATCTTCATCGACAAAGAAGTTCTATTTTTTTTAAAAAATCAGAAATTGGCTGACATAATTAATTTAACATCGAAAAAAAGCAAGTAAGCCATAACTAAGATTTTTAATGCAAACTCTCTGGGCTACAAGTTTTGCGGACATTATTTTACAGCCCAATTATAATAAGTTATAATAAGTAAAGAGCAAAGGAATTAAAATAAATTTAATCATATTATAGGAGTCACGTTGGAAATCCGTAAGAGGTTATACCTGTATGTCAGCCTCGAGCTTTTTGAGTGGTTGATTGAGCGGCCATTCCTGCTTGTTGGTGTCATACGTCTGTATGCCAGAAGAGAGGGGTCGTACGTCATGGAGTACGTCCTTGGCACTGCGGTACTGGTAACTGGCATTGTCACCCAACACTCGCAAGAAAAACTGAAATAAATCAAGTTTAAATCAAAGTCAAATGGCTACCGTTTATGTAACGATTCTTTAAGTTATGTTCAGAGGTTAAGTCAAACCCAGTTCTTTCATTTGCAAGCGATCAAAATGACGTTATCACTAGCAGACTTGTTATCAAAATCAGTAATCGTAATTGGCTGTAACTGATTACAATTCTCTCAATAATTAGTTAACAGTCATTTTTTATTTCATGTGATTGACAGAAATTCAGATTTTGAATAATATATTTTCAAAAAAGTACAAGCTATGATAAAAACTTTCGAAAATTATTTCATGAACAAAATCTTGGTTCAATTAGATCAAAATACTGAAACGACTGCTTAACTTGATTAAGCAATAATCTGAAAGAAAAGTAAAAGTATTTGCCGCAAGTCTGATCACTAAGAACTTATGCCGATGTGATAGTCAATATGATGTTATTTATTCTTATGCATGTAATAGCGATAGCCTGAATACATGTAATACACTTGCTATCAATTTGTTAAATAATATGTAACTATATTTAATGCTGCCTGACACAAAGCATCAAATATACATGTGTGTTTGTTTTTTGCTATTTTTTACGATATTATTACAATATGAATATACGAGAAACAGTATTTATCTCCCCTCGTAGGTATTTATAAACACTACCTTGTAGAGCAGCGCACATGCCACTGTCTTTCTGTAAGCTGCACTCGGCAAGCCAGGGCCCTCGGTGGGTACAACCTCTTGTGCAAGAGTGGTAAGAGCACCTGCAATGAAAAAAGTTGAAAAAAGTGAAATATGCATATCAGGAATGGCCAAATCCAGCAGATACAAGACACTTTTATAATAATAATTATCGTTAATTTAATAATGATTATAATAATCGTAAAAGCAATGAGATACTCGCATTGTTTACCTGCTTCAAATATGCTTAGATAAAGTGCCAATATATTAAACTATAGCTTTAAAAGAACGGCACGATAATATAACCCGACTTTAAAATATGAAAATCATTTGGGACCAAAACCGAAAAAGTAAACAACCTTAAAATAAGGAAATTTACTAATTCTTTTGTGTGGTGGGTGGAGTTTAGGAGGTCAAAGGTTGAACTTGAGTTTCATATACATTATTGAAATTAATATTTTTAATTATTCTCTGAACAATTATAATAATAGTTGTTTGTTGTTATTTCTCAACAGGTTGTTACAAATATTATTTTGTTACACGTTCCTTCCGAATATATGGTCTTTTTTGTAGCTTTACAATTCTTGGATAACGATGCATCAATCAAAATAAATAAATCACATTTGAGTATTAAAGAGCATTTTAATTTGTGTTCTAGCATGTAAAACATAATTAATGCCCTAAATCTTTCAACACTTTTTCTACTTTTAAGTTTTCAATTTTTTAAATAATTATTAAAACTTTTTAGAAGGTTTACTGAACATGTGTTAAGAAAACGTAGACGACATGGGAAATTAGTAATAAGCAGGGCACATCAAAGTTCTAGTATGTTACCAGCAATAGTTTCCGGGAGAGACAACTGTTTTCCGTTTAGATACTGCTCCGTAGCTGTGGCTCTGTGCTGAAAAGTAAATAGTTAAACAAATCGCAAGAAGGTGTCAAAACTTCAACATTTTATTATATAGGCGTTTCGGCCATAATGACTTCTTCCGGATTGTTTGTCATAAAAGGAAGTGAAGTCGACGTCAAAAGACTGAAAAGTAAATGGTATTTATGTGTTTTTGGTTTGAAAATACCCCCATCTAGAATTAATGGAAAGCCAGTATTATAGTAAAATACCTGACCAAGTATAAATCTTTATCTAGAACAACTGGCAATGAATAGTGTTCAGGTATTTAATACTGAGTAATGCCAGATCTAGTTTATGTCCTATGCTATTGTAGCAGAGAAACACTCATTTAGTATAAACATAATGTGACTTCTATGACAACAACTTCATTTTGGTCTTGAACTACAGGAATCTGAATTTATTTCCATTTGATATTTCCTCCCAAATGCCTATATATAAATGCAACGTTAAAGTACCCGGCCCGCTAACAAGAATTTTCCAGCAAGAGCTTTGACACAGGTTTTTGCAGCTCACGCATTTCAAAGAAACTAAAATCTACTGTTTGAAATAATTATACAAAATAAATAATAAACATTATTTCTGGATTTAGCTATTGAACGTTTTTAGTTGTAGTACTTTATACTTCTTTCAATTGTATCGTCTGAACTTAGCTCAAAAGAGGAAGACTGACACATTAATTCGGCGATTTAATTATTAAAACCATTTCTGCCGGTCAATCCCGTATCAAACGTGTTTAACATGAATACAATTTGACCCGCTGAAGAACTGTGTGACGTCACGCAATTGCAAGTAAAGTTAATACTGCAAAAGGTTGCCTTACTACATAACATGCTTTACTCACAAATGTATTGCTGATACCGCCGATAGAAATGATTGGTTGGCGTGTGACGTCACGCAATGGCTAGTAAAGTTAATACTGCAAATGGTTGCCTTACTACATAATATGATTTACTCACAAATGTATTGCTGATACCTCCGATAGAAATGATTGGTTGGCTTGTTACTAAAAAACCGTGTATCTTGTCGATCGCACATCGGAAAGCCCCGGAAACATGCGCCAAACAGTTCTGACAAAAAACGATACAAGGTCATCAAACATTAATACACTGTCATTGACACAGGAAAAACAAACGTTTAAAACAATAAATTGTCCCAATGAAATATTTATTAATGGAGACTTCTGAATCAGATGATAAAATACTTTAAATATAATACTTAAATATACAGCCAACCCTGTATTAAGCAGCCATCCAAGGGAGTACCAAAAGTTACTGCTTAATACAGGTATCTGTTTAAAACAGGTAAAAATTAGAGCATGTGTCAGTTTAGGACATATTCAAACTGGCCGTTTAAGACAGATGGTTGCTGAACGCAGGTGGCTGCTAAGGCAGGTTCAGATGTATACAAAAGACAATTAAATTCACTTAAACCTAGATAACTTTCTATATATACGAACAATCAAGACACAACAATTTCAATTATGTGTTATATATATGACTTTGTCCGTCTATTAAGTTTTCAGATATTGTAACTGAAAAAGTATTTTGTCTTAAGATTGAACAACGAAATTCCCGTATATACTGACCTGTGACCTTGGCATGACCTTGAAACAGGCAACAACATCGTTTGGTCCGAACTCCTTGAAAGTGGCCTTGGTTAGACATCTTCCAGTCATGTCAGTTTTGAAGAATGCATCACATGTGACAACACTCTGCGGAGTCTGACCTATTTATAGAGGAAAAGTTTTTCATAAACATGTTGTTGAAATAGAAGACACCCAACATATGACAATACAAACTTTTGATCAACAGCTGCATAGCTGCAATTAGCATGATAAGAGTACTTGTGCCATGCAAACAAACAGTTTACGCTTACATCGTACAAAGCCCCATCACATGATCAGAATGAATTTAATATTACAACTGCTACCTTTACCACTATGAAGGAAAAACACAGCTATTTTGATAAAAAGTATTCGGTGGCTTTTCAATTGCCCTTTTCAGCCACTTATTAACTGATTAGTTATACATGTAATGTTGATATACTCACCAATAGTCAGAGATGCCTCCAGAACGGTGAATATGTTGAAAATGTCAGACGGGAACTCGGGATGCTTGTTCTTCAACATCAAATTACCCGACCAAGTAGCCCTCTAATACGAAATAAAAGTATTCTATAAGGAGTTAGAAGAAAACGTTTAGAAATTGACAACTTTATATTTTTATATTTGATCAATATTTGTTGTTTGATTTTATTATATATAGTGATTAGGAACTATGAGATTAAGTTGTTCAAATAAATAGATATATGTTAAAATTGTTTAATCTGTGTCATAAAAAATATTTTTTACAGGAACACCTATATGTACTTAATAGGTTCGCATAAAAAAACATGGCCACCAGATGTTGATAATGAACATTTTTCAGTTCTTTTTTTTTTAATCGATAGCCAGTTTTCGAAAATATCTTGACGGAACATTCCTTTGAAGACCGTCTTTAAGGTTGTTCGAGCCATATCATGTCGTACATGTAATAAACATGGCCCATGCGGGAAGAGGCGGGATGAGTTTGTTACATAACCTTTATTTTGTAAAATTTCAAATGACTTCTTTAAAAGAAAACTCTAGCAACATTAAAAAAATATTTAATTGGAATATGTTAAGACCCTCTACCAAAGTTGTTTAAAATGATATTGTCTCTACCGGGGAGCGAACCCTCACCGTCACGGCGACAGCGCCTAGCCCTGCAATTCCGACAACGTTACCAATTGAGCTATCCGGGACAACCCCAAAAAGGTTGATCGGATAGCCCTGATATGCGTTATCATCACTGCATGACATCGGTAACGGTTTATTTTTCTGATAACAGTAATATTGTTTTGTAAAAACAAACATGGCCACCAAGCGGCGGGACTTTTTATTCAATATGTCTATCAGTATGCCATTTTATTTTTTCATTTGTTAAATAACTCTTCTCTGATGATGAATTGGCTTAGATATTTTCTGAGTATTAATACATTCAGGTGAGCTACTCAGGGCCATCCTGACCTTGTTATGTATATTAAGTTTAGCAGCGTAGTATGGCTTGATGACCACAGTTGAGGAATATTAAAGTGGTTATCCCGTAAAGGGGGTCGAATGGGTATTTAAATACAATCAAATTTTTTCTAATGACCACCTGTAAACAAAGACCTCCTGTCGATAATGACCATAATTTATTTGTTCCAATGACTTAATAAATAACAACTTTTACCTGTGAACAACGACCACCTTTCTTCAAAGACCTTCAAAGAGTGGTTTTTGAAGACAGGTTTGACTGTACATTAATTTAAAACAATCACTTTATGGAATACATTCACCACCCTTCTTCGATAAAAACTGGCCAGTTGGTCATAACATTGTGAAACCATAAAATGAAATAGTGAAATGAAAATTGATGACTGTCAGTCAAAAAGATAACAATGGTATACATGTTAATGGAGTCGTGCGAGTCATAGTTAATTTTGAACACAGACAGAGGCCGGTCATGGAAAAAACTTCATACGTTTCGAATTGGCGAAGAGGCGACCCTATAAAGGTATTTCTTTAGTTCTGCAAAGTTTCCATTGTCTCCAGGATTGGCCGCCCGGGCTTTAAATATATCCATCAATGTTGTCAACGAGCAATTGCTACCAAGCGTAAAAGTCTGGCTTTGATTCTGAAAAGACAAAAATAAAGAAAAAGTTATTACTTAAAACATTCAAAACAAAACTGCTTATTAAATAATAATAATGTCAATAACATAAAATCTGGCTATTGTGCCGTTAGGATGATTATCACAGTTTACAATGCACTTGATCTATGGTTTAAAGTTCGGCGCTTAGATATCAATAAATAAACGAAATGTCTATTCCACTAAAATATTAATGTTTCTCGTTTTGTTGGCCAAATCTCATTAACTTGTGTTTATAAAAAATTCTTAGTGTAAAGGATTCACGATCGGTACTCTGTTAATTACATGGTACTTTATTAAAAAGAATGTTTTCATGCAGAAGGACTAACCATGCCTATTGATTTAACTGTATTTTGAACTATGTGCCGAGTTCGAATGAGTAAGTGCTGGAAAAATGACGTACTATTGTTGACCTTTGAGTTAAATCTCCAATTATAAACACCTGGAGTAAAAAATCCAGGAAATTGTTAGTAAACCGCAGGAAATATTGAACTAAGTTTTTTTCATCTTCAGAATAGTTCTACAAATTTTCAACTGCTCACACAATTGATTTTATCCTTTCGATCAATATAAACATGAAGGATTTTTCTTCTTTTAAATATTTTTTTCAAATCCGCTTTCTTTGTTTTGTCACACTCAGGATTTATATTCTGAGATTCTCTCCCTTAATCTGATTCTAGTTCCGGAATTTGTTTTCTGGTTTGAAGCAACCCCGTTAATGTTTAATCTGACGTTGCACGCAGCTGGTGAGGATATGGTATTAACATGTAAATAGAGAACCGACGATTCTTTGGTAACTGCTATATGCACATCATCATTTAGGATGTATCGCAATTTGCATCTTAAATTTAATTATAACTGAGTTGCTTTCAAGCCTGACCAAGACCGTTGGCTGGAATTTTTTATTGCTTACCATGCCAAGATATTGAGAATTGTTTATGTGTTGTGTTAAAAACGTGAAATATGCATATCAGAAACTTCCACATCAACAAGACACACCCTGCTCTCACAGCAAAAACAAAGGCATTGTTGTTTCAAGTTTCTATTTCGTATATTCGAATTACAGTGTATTTATTAATCCAGAAATACAAATAATAAAAATATAATACCAGGGCTGAATATTTTAAAACTTATAATGGAAACCAGTCTCAGATCTCAAGCATCTTGGCCAATCAGATGCTTAAGATTTGAGACTGGTTTCCATTCTCAGTCTTATTATATTGGGACAAGAAAGGGTAATATTACAATCTTACGTCATGCGTATTAAGGTAGAGTTCCGGAACACCCGAGACATCGATTACGACTTCAAAGTTCTGTATTGCTTCTTCGTAGAAATAACCTTAAACAGTTACAAAAATACCTGATTTAAAGTAGAAAACTATCGGAAAAATAGGTATAAAATAAAAATATAATCTACTTTAAAACTGAAAAAATGGAATTATACAAAAACTGTACCTAAACAGATTCTTGAAGTAATGTATGTTTCGTATTCTTTTTTCTTTGTTTTTGTTTTGTTTTTTATGTTTTTTGTTGTTGTTGGTGGTGGTGGTGTTGCTGTTGTTCTTGTTTCTAATGTTTATTAGTTTCATAATTGTTAAATATGTAGAAATGTTTGGGGATCCATTGTTCATTATTAGAAAGTTTAAAAAATATAGAAATAAGTCATGCTTGTGAAACGTTATAATATTTTGTTCAAAGACCTTCCTAATATTAGCTGTTAAATGACATCAATCGGAAATTGTTTTTCATTCGGTGCAACCGTGAGTTCAATGTTTTAATTATATTTTTTATATGCGGTTGATAATTAAATTTTATTCTGCATTAAGTTCAACTTGAAACTGATCGTAATGAAGCATATATAACTGCTATTTTAACATAATGCTAATTTAAGACCTGTTACCTTTCCATATAAGTGTTTTGCTAGAAGGAAAACTAAACCTGTTCCAGTGTTTGCTCCCAGTATTCGAACTTTTTGTCCCGTAGTCTGAGCCAGCATTTGATACAATTCAGCCAGACTGGTCGGCTTTTGCCATCTAGTATCTCTGAAAACAATTTGTATGGATCGAGAGTCGCTTGTGTTCGAACATCTCCCAAGACAGGACCCAGACTTTGATACACAAACTTTACCAGTCGTCTTACAGAGCGTCGGCGAGAGCTCCTGAAAATATATGAAATACTTATAAGCCTACGTTGTGAATCGAGAGCCTAGCCACATAACAATGAACATTCTACTGAATGAGCTAGCCGGGACAACCCTTAAAAAGATGCGCGGATAACTCTAATCTAGTGTTCGTCATAATGGTTCACCGAACCGATTATAACAATACTGAATTATTTGTTTGAGACAAAAATGTATGTTTATGTGTTCTAATACAAAAAGGCCGGATTCAATAAAAAGGGGAATCCCTTTGCCGCCGTATAACTATAATGTAATGAAACAGATGAGGTAGCCGGCATATGGTTGGGGTTGAGTTAGAGTGATTTCTGGAATAGGAATCATAAGACCAAGCGTTTATTGAAATATCATAACATACTATTAATGGAAAATGATTATTGTCTAAGGTTTTGTTAGATTCTATCGTTTAGAAATAGTAAGAACAAATTTGTTCAAGTACTTTTAACACTGTTTTAATAAACAATCGCGGTTAAAACATTTTGTAAAATTGGTCAGTATGAATAGGCTCGCTAGATGACGTCATTATTTGTATAATAGCAATTTCCAGCAGGGAAAGAGTGAACATTGAAAGACGATAATAAAAGTACGGATTTATCCAGTGCTTTGGTAACAAGAAGAGGTTGCAGTAAATAAACGGGCAATCTGACCATGCTATTGACACAAAGTCTTCAATGAAAATCTTCAAGGTTGAGCTTAAGCACGTGTCAGCATCATGCCATTGCAGTAAGTTGACTCAGCTTGAGAACTGATATTTTACCACAGGTTATAGACACAGGACATAAGTTGATACTCCGGTCGTCATGGAGACACATTGTTAATGCAATATTGCCAAGGGAACAGAGTGGATAATTCGTATTTTTAAAACAGTTTGCTTCGGGATAAATCTGTAGCACAGTTAAGCGATTTCACAGCGTTTTCCGTAGATGAATAGTTAAAAACATTTTATTGCTTCTAATCATCCTAATCAATCACTTCCAATTTATCCAGTTTATCGTCCTTGTATTATTGAAAAATAAACGTTCGATATATTGCTTTTCTTTTTCTTAGAATTAAAGAAACCGACCCGGAGTATAGTAGTGGTTGCTAGGAATAGAACTGAATCAGCAATATTACATCGCCGGTAAAATACACCAAACTGACAAATTACGAAAAACAATTGCATTTTAAGTTTCATTGTCAACCAAAATATCAAAATACATTTAATCTGCATTGTTATTTTTCAGACTTATCCTAAATATAATATTTGAAACTCTAAAATAGCGAAAACCATCAGGAAACGGAAAGAAAAAAAACTATTTAATTTTCACTGTCACAAAAAATCCTCATATGCTTAATTTTTTAATAGTTAACAATTTAAATTAGGGCTTTCTATGCATACTTAAAAATCCCAGGTATGGTGAATAAATGGTGCGATTCTAATCATGACGACCCTTATAAAAATGATGTTTTGTTCTTCTGTCTGTGACATTATTGTCGTTTTTTCTTCATTACGTGTCACAATCTAATGATGGGTGTGAGAAATGTGAAAGAATTTACATTGAACATAAACGTGAACTTTGTTTCCCCTGATTCCCTAGAAATCAATTGAATCTAAGGCTGAGGATTTTTATATTAGTTTTTTGATGATTACTAGACAGTTTAAAGAAAATTTCATTTTCCAAAATTGTGAACTTCTTAATGTATAAACACTAATACATTAAATTTCTAACCTCTATGTCCGTTACAAGGGATTTCATGGCGTCTAGAATCGGCCGGTAACCTGTAAGCAGAAATATGTTTTAAAACATGGTAAAATTAAGATTTAAAACAACTTAAATATTTCATAACACTCTAAACTTATGTTATGCCAAACACATAACGAATGTTTTAACTAAAAGGCAAATTGTTTTCAATTTATTATCGAGGTTTCATGTAAAATTATATTATCTCGTTCCAAAACTACAAGGCAATTAGATTTAGTTTTGCACTAAGTTCCTGGTATGCAATGCAAGTATTGCTAAGCGACTTTAAAATATGCTTTAGTAATAGCCGCTTTGGACAGGTAAACATGTGAATCTACAGAGGTTTCATCAAAGCTGTTCTCTGTGAGTTTATTATTTTACCAGTATATATGAAGAGGTTCTACTCGAGTTGTTCTCTAAGTTCTGTATTGACAGATTGTTAACCTGTACATTTACTGAAGTTTCCTTTGAGTTTTCCTCTATGCCTTGTCTTGAAAGTATAGGATATAATATTTACTTGTACGTCTATATGTTCCAATCAAAGTTCTCTTAAGAGGATATGATATTGTATTTACCTATAAATCTACTAAGGTTCCCTTGAAATATTTCCTCTACGTCTGGTATTCATTGGTAGGATAGTATATTCTATTTACCTTTTCATCTACAGAGGTGTCCTTCAGTTATTCTCAACTTCCTGTTTTAACAGGATTGGATATTGTATTTACCTGTACATCTACAAAGGTTTCCTTCAAAGTTGTCCTCTACGTCCTGTCTTGACAGGATAAGATATTGTGGTTACCTGTACATCTACAGAGGTTTCCTTCAAAGTCTTCCTCTACGTCCTGTCGTGACAGGATAACATATTGTATTTACCAGTACATCTACAGAGGTTTCCTTGAAAGGTGTCCTCTACGTCCTGTCTTGACAGAATAAGATAATGTGGTTACCTGTACATCTGCAAAGGTTTCCTTCAAAGTTGTCCTCTACGTCTTGTCTTGACAGGATAAGATATTGTGGTTACCTGTTGTACATCTGCAGAGGTTTCCTTCATAGGATATTGTGGTTACCTGTACATCTGCAGAGATTTCCTTCAAAGTTGTCCTCTACGTCCTGTCTTAACAGAATAAGATATTGTGGTTACCTGTACATCTGCAGAAATTTCCTTCAAAGTTGTCCTCTACGTCCTGTCTTGACAGAATAAGATATTGTATTTACCTATACATCTGCAGAGGTTTCCTTCAAAGTCGTCCTCTACGTCCTGTCTTGACAGAAAAAGATATTGTGGTTACCTGTACATCTGCAGAGGTTTCCTTCAAAGTCGTCCTCTACGTCCTGTCTTCACAGAATAAGATATTGTGGTTACCTGTACATCTGCAAAGGTTTCCTTCAAAGTTGTCCTCTACGTCCTGTCTTGACAGAATAAGATATTGTGGTTACCTGTACATCTGCAGAGATTTCCTTCAAAGTTGTCCTATACGTCCTGTCTTGACAGAATAAGATATTGTATTTACCTGTACATCTGCAGAGGTTTCCTTCAAAGTCGTCCTTTACGTCCTGTCTTGACAGAATAAGATATTGTGGTTACCTGTACATCTGCAGAGGTTTCCTTCAAAGTCGTCCTCTACGTCCTGTCTTGACAGAATAAGATATTGTATTTACCTGTACATCTGCAAAGGTTTCCTTCAAAGTTGTCCTCTACGTCTTGTCTTGACAGGGTAGGATACTGCTCCATCAGTCTAAGAGAAGTTTAAGATTGTTAGAATATATAATTTATAATTCTGAAGGTGAAGAAAAGAATTGATCTTAACAATTATTGGCTATTTTATTAATAAAAGAATATTTTGGCTTTAAAAAACTGCATGCCCCAGCTGTATACATTGTGCTTATAAGGTGTGTTAAAGGGAGACTACGATCACTAGGCTGTACGACCTTTCGATTTGAGAGATTTCCCTTTTATTTTCAGTGGTGATGACGGCCAGTCATACTTATTTAGGTTCATTATTCGCTGAAGAATTTGTGTTAGCAGCTAATATCGCAGAGATACCAGCTAGATTTATTTTCGGACTTAGACTTTAGATACATTGGTCAAATCAGTTTGGGTCCCGTCTCAAAATATTGGGGTCACCATTTCTAACGATTTCATTTAATGTATGTTTCGGTTCCGTGCAAACTTTTTCTTCGCAACACATAATATTATAGGTTACGAGCGACAAAATTATTTTGGCAGGACCTGTTAGAAATCAGAATTGGTTTCCGAACAATTCAGGTGATAGTTATTATCCAAATGTTTCTAGAACACAAGTGAAATACGCATTCGGACGCAAATTATGATTGTTGGATGAATTTCTTCATATCAGAAAAGTCCACATTCAAAGGACAAAGCCTACATACTCAGCCAGAATGCAGAGAGGGAAAGACAGAATTCGTTTATTAAAGGGACAGTTACAAAATAAAACAAAAACACAAACAATGTACGTAAATGCGAATGAGATGGGTTTTCACCTTGGAACGGTTAGTGGCAAAACAATTTGCAGAAACGGTATTTATAATATTAGATACAAAACGAATAAGATGCTAAAATTGATGTTATATTTTATTAATGAGAAATAGTTTTCCTCCAAATATTAATGTAAGGGTCTTTTTTATGCTTACCCGTGCATATTCATAATATGCCCAGGGGAGCAGAAGCCGCACTGAGTACCCCCGTACGACGCCAGAGTAGACTGTATCTTGTGCATTTGCGTTTTACTCGAACCAAGACCCTCTACTGTGGTGATCTCCCAACCATCGCACATGAACAGGGGACACAGACACTGCAAGAACACAGAGAACAGAACAACTGCAAGGGAACATATTATCAGGAGACATAAACACTGCAAGAAAACAGGGAAAATAAATACAAAATCAAAACATATTATCAGGGGGGAATACTATGCAACATAGCACAGGGGACATAAGCTTTAGGGAAATTTACGAGCATTAATGAACAGTTAAAACAAGATAAAGACGATTGTAGAAATGTGTGTCAGTATAGCAATTAGCAAAATACTCAGTCTGCAAAGAACCACAGAACCGAAGTGGAACAATGCACTAAAATAGTAATAACATTATATTATTCTATTGCTAATATATGTTCATACGTGATACATTTTACCACATTAATGCTCATTACATGTACGCGTGCCATGTTGCAGCTTTCCAACAGGAAATCCATATTCTTATCGAAGTTTGGTTTTTAAATATTTCTATACCATTATCAAATTATTCACTCGGTCACTGCGAAAATCTTCTCACTGCGATATTTACAAGACCTTGTAAAGTGTTCCGTTCCCATTGCAAGCTAAATTATCGTTTTAAAACCTTAAACAGTTTTCCAAACGTGATTGAAATGGTGTGTTTAATGAAAATTCATCATGCTCAAAAACAGTGTAATAGTGAACTTATACAAGGTGGGTTTGAAAAAAAGTGATGTTATTCAACACCTACCGAATTGATGTTGGCGGTCACAGGTTGACCGTTGGGATTTAATGGCATCTTTGCGACAACGACGCATATACCACATCCGCCTTGTTTACAGAAAACTTTGGTTCCCAGAGACAGCCTTGACTGCCGCAAGTAGTCACTGAGGGAGGCAGATACGCTAAACTCATTGCCAACTGTTTAAATTATATATAAATACACACTTTAGAAATACTGTACAATTTGCAGCAAATTTCTTTTAAAAACGTATTCGCCAGATTCAGCATTTAAGAGAAAAACTGACATGAGACATCATTAAAACGATTCCCTGACTTTTTCTTGACTTATCTCGGACCAAAACAATTTTCCCTGACCAAAAACAGCGTCAAGTTTGCACAATCTTTGAGCATTTAATGTATTTTATATGCTAGCCTCCTCCTCCCTTTTTTAGCCAACTCTTTCCCTCCTCTTAATTTTAAAATTTTTCAGATACAGAATACATAAATATGAGGAATGAATTGTGAAAAGTACATTTATCCAAAATGAAAAATTATTTTATAATGACTCCCTAGAGGTAATTATAGAAGGGGGAAACATACCTCGTCCATAAAACAGCTCAGGAGGCAAAGGACGCTTAAACGCAATTCAGCTCCTTCCTTAATAAAATAGATGACAAGTGAACTTTGAAAGCCACTAAACACGACAAATATGAAAATATTGCAGGCTCGGTTGATTGAGCATATTCTTGAGAAGTAATGGAAATGCATATTAGTTACTGTAAATGACGAAAAAAAATCAAAATCTTAAGCATATGCATATTTTTAAAAGTAAGATGTTTACAAGAATCATAAGTAACAAATATTCCCCAAATAATTGAATAAACTGCTATAGCCTTTACTGATTTTGCTTCCTACTGTTTGACCAACATTCTTCTACAAAATTCCCTGACGTTTTCCTGATTTCTGCATATTTTTCAAATTTCCTGACCATTTTCAAAATTCCCTGACTTTTCCCTGACCTTGATGTTTTTCCCTGACTTTTCCCTGACCATGTGTTTTGTGCTTTGGCAGTCAGTTCAATAGCTGATTATTAATAGAGCACTTTGCTTGTCAAGAGAGACGGTATATTACGAACTATCAATAATTATTAGTATCTGTCCTTTTGAACATTCGGCGGTTGAACAGAGCTGAGTTTGTCATACGTAAGCGAATCTGTGGACTTTATACACAGTCAACGTTTTCATCAACAACAATTACCCGTTTTCTCTTACCATAAAAACTTTAGTCTAGCCACAATATTTCGAGTTGTTTTTTAAAACTTAGTATTCTAGATTTCTATTATATATAATGTTTCTCAGAGAATATCATCAATAAAGCATTGGTTATGAAGTTTGCGTATTAGCTGGACTTGGCTAAAGGCCACATTCAATGATTTAACAACTCCTCTTGAGGTTTTTTTTTTCAAAGTTAAGACATAATTTTGTTCATATTCCTTACGTTTATTATGCTTGTCATAAAATAGTATACATGATAATTTAATTTTGTTTGCTGAAACATTCCATTATATGTTTTGCGTTGTTTGTGCCATGTAGTGGCTGTAAAAAGTACCCATGTGCATTTAATGATTAGTTTTACCATTTACCAACTTTGAGGGCCGTTGAGCACATTGAACAAATATTTGTTTAAATATTGAGCGGCCCTCTACTTGGGGATAGGCTGCGTGAACAGTTATATGAATTTTCATGACTGCCCTTGAACAAGTTCAATCAAACAGAGCCTGAAATATTTTCATATTTGTCATGTTCGGTGCTTTCAAAGGCCATTTTACATCTATTTATGTCTTTCCTAGAAAATATGTGCACTTATTTTTTGTACTTACCAGTCACTGGTTTGCCGTTAACGGTGAATGACACAGTTGATTTAAACGGTGCTATAGACCGGAACTTAAAGAAATGTCCACACTGCTCACACGTGGAAGCAAAGGTTCCATTTTCTTGTTCTGACTTAGGACCAAGATAACTGAAGAAAATATTGAATATTTAATACAATCCTTCTTATTTAAATTGCTGTTACCAACTGAACTTTTGCGCTGATACTGAGTTGCTAAGTTTGTAACCTCTAGAATGTAATGTTGAAAACTAATCCTAATTGCACTTAATTGTGCGTCTTATGCGGTTATCAACCATTAAGGTCATAATTTTGTAAAATCTCCAGAGAACTATCATGGACCTCCTTACCATCGCTCCAAAAGTGCATAACAAATCCCTGTCGATTTAAGTTCATGCTACGCCTCAACAATTAAATTCAGCGAATTTAAAATTTCTTTGAATTACGGTGTAATCAAATTAATTAATCGTATATTATTAATTTTGCAAATGATTTGTGAAAGATAAAAGGGGAAATGTGACAAAGTTGTTGTAAAATTTATTTCTTTGATGACGTTAAATGGAAAACACAAAATAAGGATAAATAAACAGTGAATGTTTATGTTTTCTTTTGGATTATAGAGTTTTCTCAGTAAAATAAAAAGAAAATGCAAAAGTTTAAATCAGTGCATTTCTATTTTATTTTCGCTACTTTTTCACGCTTTGAGAATAATACGTCTCAAACAAACATTTTTGCGCTTTCTCATATCATGATAGTGTTTCTGTCAAAACATCGCAAATTAAGCATTTTGAAATATTAAAAGCTTAGAATATACCGAAAATTATTTTTGACTAGTGAACAATAGAAACAATTGCATATGCACTCGTAAAATACATCTGTTTATTAGTATATAACCGGTTTCCAGTGTTAGATAATGGCGAACACTATCAAGGTTATCAGAGCAATCTTTTAGGGGCTTTTCCCGGGCCCCCAGGTAGATCAACCGGTAGTGTTCGGCGTTTTAGGGGTAAGCGCTGTCGACTTACGGGTTATATTCCCAGCGCAGGCTTGCAATTCTCGGTGAAAAAACATTTCAATCTCACACTGTTCAAGGCAAATATATTAGTTTTAATTCATCACAATATAATAACGGATTACCTTGTTTTGCATACTGGACAGAAGATAAATTTGTCCTTGTTTTCCATTGCTAACCATTTATCCGATCGTCCGTCCGTATGTAAACGGTTTGTGTTATGTGGGATAATTATATAAATTTAGATAAAATAGCGGTTTTATCAGCAAGGTTAAATAATATATCAACACTTACATGCACAATGTCACGTTTAAACACAAAAGATTTCCTTTAAAATTAAATTACCCATTCTGGGGGCTGAGAGAGGCGAACACGTACCGTTTAAGAATTATTAGTTAATAATTTTCAAACAAATGTTTAACATGCACGCCAAGAACTGCGACAGGCAGACACAGCCTATCGAGACAGCTAATTAGTGGCGGGAATAAGAGAGCGTCAGGTAATCAATTTTAGACATGTCAAACAATTAACATTGATGAGAACCTAATGGGTGATCGATTTAACGATTTAACTCGTTTGCCAAGTATTCAAATGGTTAAACTGTGTTCTAATTTAACCAACCTTGAACTTGCTCTGCTAAGTTCTCAAGATCAAACATGTAAAAGTTTCACATGTGAATCCGCTTCAACCCAGCAGCCACCTACTTAACAATGTTTCCTGCAACAGCAAGGAACACTCAACGCAAAAGTAGAGTTTGTCATCTTCTAACAAAACTTACCTTAACAGAACAAAGCGCCTGGAATTAATTGAGATCTTGATAGAAGGAACTATAGGATGTGATCGAGTCGCTAATTTCTTTTTTTCAAGATTTCGCCCAAACCTTCAGATTCTGTTGGGTGGTTTCGCTATCCTATGATCGTTTGGGATGGATCAGAATTGTACTGTTTATTATTGTAAATATTGAGTTGCGCACAAACTGGGGCTAGGCGTCGTTGGCAGGAATATGCATTTCCATTAGTACCCATGAACAGCATCATTCTAACCGAGCCTGCAATATTTTTTATATTTGTCGTGTTCGGTGGCTTTCAAAGTTCCCTTTTCATCTATTACACTCCACTGTCGGGGAATCAAAGAGTAAGGGAAAGCGACCAACTGTTGAGGGATGATAATTTCCTAATATGCAGGTTGCTGTTCGCAGATCCTACTGGTAGCCTTTCATTATGAATTGCTTTTTTTACCAAGAAGATTGAGAAATTTACAAAGCATTACATTCATTTCAACTTGTCATTCAAGTCTTTATCAACGTTGTGTACCTGCGAATAAACATACCAAAGTTATCTCTTAGTTGTACTAATACCAATAACCCAAAAATGAATACCTAATACCAAGAGTTCGTTCATTGGAATTTTAAACATTGTTACAGGCTACAGGAAAATGAACTTTTTTTAAAGTGACGGCGTAAGACGTTGGAATTGAAAATTTACACTAGTAATATCAAATCATTTCTTTTCTCATAAAAGTCATTTTCCTTTTTTCTTTCAATTTCAAAAACGACACCATAACCAATTAACGAAACGAGAACATAACACTATCAACATGGATTGTTTAAACCTGGTTGTAGTAGGTACCAACCACAACCCGTCAGGTTCTCAAGAACACACAATGTACAAGTTGCCTTTGCGATTTCTCTCAAACTCACCCACCTTTTCAATAACACGTTAAGGTTACTTACAGAAATGCAAATCGTCCGCCCGCATTTCCCTAACCAAACTGAAATTCGCATAAAACCCATTCTTCCTTTCTTAGTTTTTTAAATTTTGTTGCTTATTAAAATACATTTTAGTAATTTAATGTCTTAATGTTATTAAGTACAGAAAACTTATGAAATAGAAAGAATTATTCAAAGTATACATGTTGTAGGAAAAATGGCAAATATATCATCTGAAAATATTCTAATCAAATATTTTTATAACAAGAAAACCACCTGTTTACACATCATCTGTGATAAACAAATGAATAAACGTTAGATAGGTTGAGTGGTTTATACTTCTTATGAGCATTCGGGTAGACTGCACTCAGACCGTTTGAATGCAAGAATGTTTCTTTTATTCCTGTCATCGTGTTCTAGCTGATTTGACTCCAGGTGCTCTGGTCTCGGTACATTGAGTACCCGCACTTTTGCTTTACAATGTTAATAGCTTTTTATTTTTTATATGTTTGTGTGCTTTTGCAACATTGTCGAGTGGATGGGTGGGTGGGAGTTATTTCATCAAGACAATTAATTTTATACTTGTTTGTTCATATGAAAACCTATCGGGCAAGTGTGCGACTAGAATTTTGTTTTAACCCCCGGTGGCAAATAATTTTGCCACAAGTTTGACCTATTCAAGGCGGCAACCCCAATAGTTCTCTTTATTATCGTTAATTGTTTGTGGTGTCTAATTTGAAATCGATTCTCTTATACGTTCATGATCTCTTTTTGTATCCTCACACCTTTTTGGCTGCGTGATGCTGGTTTTCTGATTGTGAAATTTCCTGATATGCAAATATCAATTTTTTATTCCCGATATCATTCATTCGAGTTGTGTACCTTGATGGCGAATTATGGTACTATTAAGAAATAAATGTTGAATCTGAAATGCTAAACAAAAGACGACTGACCTATTTAGCAGCCGCTGTATGATCTAGATTACTTTGATGGATGTCATTAAGGACAGGTAACGTGTACTACTGAGTGTTAATCCGTAAATTATCATGATAACAGTTTATCAAGTTTTTATAGTTCATTATAAATAACGCAATTTAATATTGTTGATACCATTTTGTTATTTAAAAAGAAAACGCCACGAGAAAAGTTGTCTCTGGTGTTATGTTTGACATTTCGCCTTTTTTATTCTAAAATGAAACACTTTTACAACAGGGCTAAAATTGGACTCAAACAAAATTGTAAGAAATGTGGCCGCGTACAAGTTGTATCACAATAACATCTTTTCTAATGTTTTTAAGGCAGTCTGAAGGGCAGCAATATCCCCCGTGGCATTAAGCAATGTTAAAAAGTTGTTTGATGATTAAAAGAAAATGTAAAGTAAAAATGTGTTCCATTTTAAGAATGAAAAATTTTCCCCACTGGGATTAGGTTATTAATTAATTAATTTATTAATGTGATAGTACAATGTCAGTAAATGATATATACCTTGTTTTGCTTACCGTTTAATTATGCTTAAACGTTGAGTCAGCACGATTGAAACATAGGTTTAGAAAATATCGAGCGGACGAGAATGACATGGTTCAAACCCTTAAACACCACTCGTTACCTTGACCTTGAGCTGCCTAGGTTGGAACATTGTTTTTTAACATCGTCTTGATGGGGTGTACATTTGCAAAAAGATTCATGAAATTCCTTCTAGGGTTGAGAATTTATAGAGCGGACACGAAATCTGCAGACACACGCACGGACGGAGGGACGTACAGACGGACGAAGACCGTTCCCATACCCTCTACCGCTACGCGGCAGGGAATAAAAAAATCGCGCTTAAATATAATATTCTGGTGTTGTCTCTCTAAAACTGCTTACCGAAAAAAACGAATATTTCATTGTATTCGGTAAAAACAGTATCACGTGAGTATCTAGAAAGAAATAATATAAAGTATTATTATGAATAGGTTGCTGTTCATTTTATTTTTTTTATTCAATGATCAACTGAAATCAGCCAGTGGTACAGATGATTTTCGCCTGTCTAAATCTAATATTGATACGAGTACGTATCGTCAATCGGACGGTAGGAGCAATAGGTACAATCCAATAGATAGTAGCGTAATAATTAAAGATTTATTGCCACACGGTTCAGGTGTTTAAAATTAAACATGTTACATAGAGTTGCATGTATGAACAGAAACAATATTTCACTCAGTATAAGCTAACAAGTACATATTATATCATACATATTTCTACGTAACGAAAACAAACAGAAGAAGATATAGTAAATGTATTGTATTCTAGTGCAACCGTCTAATAAATAAACTTACTACGGTATGAGAATCACTCGTATGTATTATTATTTTGTATAAAATCAACAAACCTTATTGGAAACCATTAAGGAAAAATAACTGAAGATAAAGTTTTATTACTCAGGGCAAAATATGATAATTTAAATTGCTAAGTTCTTCCGTAAGTCTAATGTTTATATATTGTGCAGATACGCTAATACGTCGTTTGTTGTTTTTTACTTAAAATGCAATGCAAAATCATTTTTTTAGGCATAAGAATCCAAAAAGTGAAATTTTCATCCAAAAGCTATCAACTGCCTTATAGTAAATGTCGACTGAACATAACTGTTTTAAAAGAATTAAATTAAATTTGCTTGACATTCATACACTTTTAATTGACCGTTCAACGCTTTTCATATTCAAAACAATATAAAAGGAAAACTATTACCACGACCTATGTTTAAAATATTATTTTTGCATCTCGACTTATATCGAAATACTACAATAAAAATATGATCATATATCACATGGTACCAAATGATAGATGTTCATGATGTTATGATAATACACATACATCTAATACATCTTATACACATACATACATGTAATTATCAATACAAAAGAAAAAAACTAACAAACAACGAGAAAAATATTCACACACAAATATAATAACACTAATCAAGATTATAAGAAAATTAAAGAGAACACGCATGAAGAAAACAACAATATCTGTGTATAATAATAAAAAGTACACCTTTTTTCAGGCACTCCGGAGAAAGTAACTAGAACATGTGGTTATTGATCTTCCTACAGTATAATTAAACATTAACTATTCTTAGTTCCCCGCGTATATACACATGACAGATACCACACCACACAATTAATATCATTTAAATTATAAACAACAATTTAACGCCTCTATTTGAGTTTAAAAAAACAACAACAAAATACAATAAATACAAAAACTAAAACCAAAAAAAAGACATTATAATATAAATATATAGAAGTGAATAGTGAATGTGAACTAGGCTAACCGATATAATCATACCGGATGTCGGTTAATTGATTATGCATGTAATAGGTCATTGCTTATTTAAGGTTCTGAAAATGGACACACGCGTGTGATATTTAAATTTAAAGAAAACGACAAATTAATGTTCTTAATTGACAAACGTGCTAGGCTATGTCTAGGTGCTTACACTTGCGAATTTATTGTTACCTGTTATTCTTTATCAGCTGTGACTTAAATGTTACAACTTTTTCTTTTGGTAACTGAAACTGCATATTTTCAGATGACGCCTCATCTCTTTGAAGAGCATCACTATTTTTATTCCTTAAAACGTTTATTATGCTTATAGAAAGCTTTAGTATTATTTACATAAAAAGGAATGCGTGCTAAAAATCGCAATGTTTCTTTTATACTATTCCAAACTTGAGTTGTTATAATCTCCCGGTAACCATGGGTAAGTAATATTGTATTTAGGAGAAAAAAACATCATTGAAACTGTCAAGATCTTGCAATGATATGCCTCAATGGAGCTTTTTTATTGGAAATTAAGGGAAATCGCCCTTATAATTACTAATGACATGATTAATGGGAACACCGCTAGTGGTTTAAAAGCACTGTGAGTACAATTTAATCGCAAGATACACCGTGATGTTTCACTTGCCTAACGTTTAAAAGAACAAAAACGAATGTATAGCCTATATGTATGTGTGGCTTAAATCATTCCTCTTTTAACTGAAGATAAATTGCTGTTGGAATACAAAATGTGTATTGTAAATTTTCATAGCGTCTCCTACAGATTTTCCTAAATCAACCTCATCACTATTGGTTCTATCAAGAAGGATAACAACATACAAAAGAGATATACAGACAAATAATATTGTCCAAAATTGGATATATCTTTTGTATAAATCACCTGTGTACCATATACAGCTTATATTAAATAAACAAAGGTTCATGTCCATGCAAGTTTAAAGGTGGTACACCATAGTATCTGACCGGCACTGAGAAACAGATCCCATACCTCAGCGCCTAGCCTAGCACAAAGCCCGCTACAGACTGTGCAAGCAAATGGGAAAGATGAAGCATCTTTAGCTGGTTTAAACAGTATAATTCCAAATACAGTATAATTAAACAATAACTATTGTTAGTTCCCCGCGTATATACACATGACAGATACCACACCACACAATTAATATCACTTAAATAATTTCACGCCTCTAATAGATTTAAAGAACAAAAATACAGTAAAAACAAAAACACAACCCATATGACGCAGCCGGTAAAATCAAATAAAGATATAAATATTATAATATGAATTAATAGCAGTGAATTGTGAATTCGAGGAGATTGGCAACATATAGTCTATATAAACACGAGTTCGAATGTGAAAAATATCTCAGGTCGACACAGTAGAAAATAGAATTTGTACAAGTTGTCACATGAACTTATTAGAAAATGAATATCATTTTTTACTTATATGTCCAAAATACTACTATCTTACGTCTTAATAACCTAGCTAAGTATATATATTTCACTTTTAAGGAGCGAAATAACATTTAAGTACCTTAGTCTCCTTTTACAATTGTCTGTTGATTATAAATTATATATATATATATATATATATATATATATAGTCATGACTTGCTCTATACAGTCTTTTGTATTTATCGGATATAATTGTATTTATAGTTTAATGCCGAATAAAATATTTGCCATTGTCATTGTCATATAAATCCTTTTTTTCTTCCTCAGCAATTAGGACATGTATGTTCTCACTGTTCCTTTTACGAGAGCTCTGCAAATTGGACATTTTCGCATAGCTGGAGCGCAGTCGGCGCAAGTCACAAGATGCCCGCAAGGCAGGAACACTATGCTAACTGTCTGGTCTAAGCAAATCTTGCAGAGTGTCTGTTCCTTCAGCTGTTCATTCTCCGCTTTGATGGCCTTTGGATCTTGTGCGCTGGGGTCTGAGACAAAACAAAATGCAACTGATGTAAAATACGACTGATCAGAAAATATTTCGAAAGTGCTGATCAGAACAAAAAAATTCTTAAACTAAATCGCTGACTATGATTCATGAAGTCTGTTAATAAAAGCATCTAAAACATGTAATGAAAACTTTTATTCCTAGCCGGATTCTATATGTCTAACCAAACTGAGGGGCTTCATAATCACAAAGGTCTAGTATTTCATAAAATTATCAACTGATTAATAAATATCCCATGAAGTCCAATTTCGTCAATTATATGCGAAACTATTATATAGCCTTCTTTATTTATGTACAGTTACAATACTTTCACATATAAGAGACGCATTGCCATTACAAATATTTGAAATTCAACCTCTACTTGCTAAATTTTTCAGCTGCAATTTCACTTGACGCAATAATATATTTACGGTATAAATCAAATATCGTAAAAAATGTAGTTATCTCCAAAATCTCTAGTGCACAGTTGCCTAAATAAATTATTTCATTTAGCCATATTACCTTCGAGTTACATGAATTTACGAGTATTGTCAATCATGCAGTTAAATTTTCTTTGTCGAAAGTTATTGCAGAAGATCTGAACACATTCTTTCTACGATCGAATAATGGACTAAGCGACATGAAAAGTTTGTCGCAAACAATTTACACTATATACCAATAATAAATTCAAAGTCTCGCCGTTTCAGGTAAATATTTTAACAGGGTACAATTATTTTTTCCACCAAAATAAAAGATGACTGCCCCTTTCAATAAATAATGGAAACAAACACGTAATGCCAATTACATCAACAATTTGTCAAGACAATATTATGACAACGGTAACATTTTCGCTAGGCAGGATTCTAAAGAACTTCCCATCCCGAAAGCCTATTGGACTAAAACACAGTGCACTTGTGATACAATAATCTGTTATTATCAATTACACTTTACAAAGATTAAAAAAAATAAAATTCATGGTTGTTGGGTGTTCTAAAAAGTGTTTTAGTTATCTAACTACATGTACATATGAAATAGGTGTAAAAAAATTATTCTTAATGTTCACTCAAACAAAATTATCATTCATTTAAATTAACAAAAAGGTATTAAATGAATGACTTGCTTTCTGTTTTGCGACAAGGACATATGGGTTGGTACTTGCAGTATTATCTCTTTTGCTTTAAAGTAATCCATAGCAGGCTAAATTCTTCTGATCAAAAGGATTTTCTACTTATTTAATTTAAACTTTCAGTAATAAGTAACAATCAAAACGAAAGTAATAAATGCTTATCAGGAATCGCCACACTCACAAAACACAGCCTCCCCACGCAGCGAAAAAGAAGAGAGGAAGAGAGAGAGAGAGCATGCTTGTTATAAGTATGTCAATTCAAATAGGACGCCACAAACAACTAACGAAAAAAAGGGCATTTTCAGTGAAGGTGTGCGTTCTTGCGTACTTGCGTGCGTGTGTTTGTGTGTGTTATTTCTTTTATCCAATGTGCTGTATCAAATTTGTTGCATACAGTAAATTGTTTACCATTCGATCCAGTTTCTTTGTCTTTGCCTTTAGTCTCTTTAGAAGTCTTCTTTTCTTCTTTCTTTTTCTCTTCCGCAACAGGCTTATGTGTTATATTTTTACTTTCTTTGTCATTACTTTTTTCGATGGCAGATTCTTTGGGAGCAGATGCTAACGCTCCCTCTGTAGGACCAACATATGCGACAGGGGCAGCAGGTGAACCTGGAGTAGGAGCTGCTTGTGTAGAGTTACCAGCTTCTTCTAAAGCTAGGACCTGTTCCATCAAGAACTGCGCCGTGATTTCAGTCTGACCTGTATGAAAAATTAAATTTGAAAGTCACCGAACACGACAAATATATCAAAATATCAGGCTATGTTTGAGTGAGCCTGTTCATGGGCAGCTATGGAAATGCATATTACTGTCCGCTCCGCCTAGTCATGGATTTAGCGCTACTCAGTATTTACACAAATATATATATATGTCGTGCTCAAGGCCTTCAAAGGTGATTATAAATAACAGCACTGACAGAATGTACGAGGTGATTTTTTCAGCCGTCACAAGGCATTAAAAACGATGTTTTGCATGAACAGGCTCAATCAAACCCAGCCTGCAATATTTTTATATTTTTCGCGTTAGGTGGTTTTCAAAGTTCCCATTTCATCTATTTTAATATCTTAATATATACGAAATGTTAACTTTGAAAGCCACCGAACAAAACAATTTTTATCAAAATATTGCAGGCTAGGTTTGATTGGGCAAAAACAGGCATAGACTATTATTTCCTTAATATAAAACAATTTAATAATGCTAAGAGTGCCACACACGAAGTTATATTTGGTCCAAACGTTGTGTAACGTTGAGGTATTGCGCCTTCCGCCATTGCTTTGCCATTGACAAAAAAGAAAAATATAAAAATCTCAATCACAAAATGCACTAAAATCAAACTTTGCACAAATAAATGCTATAAGTGTATGATTATTTTGCATACGTTAAGAAAAGTTAGAAAAGTAGAGAAAAATAGTTAGACCCTAAAATTCTATTTGCAATTGATCACAAAAAGAAAGCAACACAAAACAACAATTCAAATGTCAACATGCGTGAAATGATACCGACAATAACATCTTATGTCCTTGAAAAGAACTTTCAATTGTGAAGAGATAACTCAACATTTTTATTTATAGGTCATCCATTGTCGCGACCGGGAAATTGAAGGTCAAACACACTTTTACATATAACTCACACTGTATACATTTGTTAGAACAAAGGACCTTAGGTATCGTTGTCAGTAACTCATTACTCATCAAAACATTTAAATTGATGTTTAGTGTTGCTTCGTTTTTTTTGGAAGAAATTGCAAGTAGTATTTTAGAGGTTATTTAGGTCTAACTATTCTTTAACTGTTCCAACTTTTCTTAGCGTATGTAAATTAAACATAAATAAATAACATTGGTTTTTGGAAAGTTTGATGGAACTGCATTGTGCCGTTTGAGAGATTTTTATATTTTTCTTTTTTGTCTGTGGCAAAACAGTGGCGAAAGGCGCAATACCTTAATATCATAAATAGATGTATTAAAGTAAGCAAAAATCTCCAAAATAAATCACTTATCACCTTTTAGGTTTTCATCCCAGAATGTATAGTTATAGTGTCTATCAAGACAATATAATTCAAAATTACGATCTCCAGCTTAGTACATGTATACAAAATACATTAATTAATTTAGTAAGCGCTTAGCACGCTTGGCCACCGGAACCCTATGATACCCAGTGTCTATAACGTAAACTTTTAGATGTTATTCATAACAGATCACAGTTGAACGAATTTTTAAAATATTTTTGCATTGGCATCCTTGAGATGACATTTTGCTAGAAGTGTTTCGTGAGTGCTTGAGTGCTTTAATTCTTCAAACAGTATTTATTAGCAGATAAACTAAATAATTATGAAGAATCCCTATCAAATCGGATCTAAAATATTTTAGGTATGATTTATAAAATGTCTCCTCATACTTTAAGTCATTGTTATTTATTAAGACGTTCGATTGTTGGGTGTGAAATGTATGACCAATAACCCCGAAATAAGACACTCATATTAAGTTTTAGTTTAGCAATTCTTAACATTAACGGAAAACAGAACTAATTAAGTTTAACTTTTGCACGCATACCGCTGAAAGTTGTGTTACTCACGATTTAGTCTAAGAATATTTTCAATCGCCTTCTTGATTATTCTTGGCTGGTATCCCATTTCCAGGACACTCTGTGAAGCATCAGATAAAAGGTAGTTTTCGATCTCCCGAGGAGACAACTGATTTGCTGCAATCAAAAGTTTATTGTTTTAAACTTCCCAAGAAAAAACAGAATCCTTACTCTTATGTTTAAACTTTGCACGTTTCTTGACAGAAACTTTGCCTTTTCAGACCTCTTATATCACTAAACATGTGTTCTTAGTTCATACGTGCGGAAGTATATGAAAACAACACAATATTATCATCAATCGTCTTTGATAAAGTAACCCATTTTAGACAATAAATTGTAAAATATACATTTAATTATTTATTATTAAACAGTGAAATATTCATATCAGGATTAGCTTCATTCAGAAAGCACAGCCTCCATACGTTGGGTCAAACAGTTAAGAGGAAAACAGGGCACGAGTTTATAAAAACGATCATTTTAAAATAAGACACTACATACAAGCGGATAACCTGAGGGGTTAAGCCCTTGGAACGGTCAACGTCAAAACAATTTGACACTGGGTTTTTAAACCAGATTCTAAGGTGCACCAATTTCACACTTGCCACATCTGGTTCTCATATGAACAAACAAGTACATGTTGTCTCGGTGAGTTAGCTCCAAATAGCTCGGACCCCACCGTCACCTCGACAGTGTTGCATGCAAAAGAACACTAATATATAACACATAAAAAGCTAATACAGTATAAATATTTTATATGCATAATTTGTAAATTTACCAGGTGCATTTTCCGGCGATGAGTTCTGAAAATAAATTTGTTCGTTATTAAAATTTAAGCTTATGGTTACATGTACTTCAATATTACAACTATGCGATACTATTTTGAATAAAAATCATTATATAAACTGTTAACATATATTCCATGTCGTGAAATAATGAGATGAGAACTGAGAACTCATGCAATGAATATACATAAATTGAATTTACAAAATAACACGATTAAGTTACTAGACCTGCATATGCTTATTTATTACGGTTATCAACAAAATATATCTTGGCCTTTCAGGATCATAAAGTTAAAGATGTTATCAACTTCTATACTAATAATCATTTACCATATAGGTAAATTTCAATAGATTAATGATGCTTTTTATAAATGTAGCTGCGGCTGAAATAACATGATTCACGCCAAAATGCATCATTGTTTACAAAATGTTCTTAGTGGACATGCCCGCGGACACCATAGCATCACATTTAGCAAGAAAAAGAGCTAGCTACGACCCTGTGACATGTATTAATCGTTGCTGAAAAGTATGTTTTAAAGATTCTGAGAACACAAAAACTTACGTCCTGTGAATATTGAACTGCAAGTTGTACCAGATTTACGAACTCGTCCCCTTTCTTTTGCTTCACAAAGACACAGTTCTTTGCCCATCTTGCATGTTCAATCCATGGGTTGTCATCTTGGGTCCAATGACGCAGCCCTAACAATTTTATAAGAATTTAATGTTTAATCTCATAATGAATACTTTCAATCCCATCAGGAATCAAAATGTTGAAATTGTAGTCCGAATAAAAAAGTTTGTTTTGCAGCACAGAAGTACGCCTATATTCAGTGCATAATTGTGTAACTTTTGACGGATACATATTAAGCAAAATAGAAAGATGTCACTTAAAAACTATGGAATGTATTTACAAAATATATATGTTTGCTTTCTCTCTTTTCTTTAAAGAACCTAAAGGCTCGATTTGTTTCTTTTATTCCTGTCATCGTGTTCTTGCTAATTTGACTCCAGGTGCTCTGGTCTCGGTAAGATCATCGAGTACTCGCCCATTTGGCTTTGCAATGCTTTTAGCTTCTTATGTTTTATATGTTTGTTTACTTTCGCATGCAACATTGTTGAGCTGATGGGTGAGTTGTAGTCATTTCACCAAGACTACTTGTACTTGTTTGTTAATATGAGAACCTGTTGGGGCAAGTGTGAGGTGCACCTAGAACCTGGTTTAAACACCCAGTCGCAATTTGTTTTGCCACTGATCGTTCCAAGGCGGTATCCCAAAAGGTTCTCTTTTTCGTTAATTGTTTGTGGCGTCCAATTTGAATTGACATATTCATATCTAACATGCCCTCTCTCTTCCTCTCTTCTTTTTCGCTGCGTGGGGAGGCTGTATTTTGTGAGTGTGGAGATTCCTGATATGCATATTTCACTTCTCATAAAAACTAACAGACACATGCCAAGAAATATCAAAATGTACAAAATACACACTAATTTTCATTTCATAATAAAAAAATCTTCAATCTGCACTGAAAAATAGGTAAAATATGCAGTGTCGGGTTACTTTTTTATTGAGCAAATATGCAAATAATAAAAATCTTAAGGACTGAATACGATTGTGCAATTAACTATTTACCTATTCCACAGTAGAAGCATCTAACACAGTCGCCGAAACCTGAAGAAAAATAAAACAGGATTAAGTCTCTTTTTCGTTAATCGTTTCTGGTGTTTAGTTTGAAATTCATTGTTTAATAAACCAACTCTTTCTTTTTCCTCTATACTTTTTCGCAAATTTCCAGTTTGATGTACATATTCCCATTCCTTAATATTTACAAATCATTCAACGACAATCTTCCTTCAAACTGAATGATATTTATACGAAATTAGTTAAAAAGTATTTTAAACATGACGTGTTTATATTAATGTAAATATTTATTTTGTGAATTTTGTTTTATTTTTTCTCACGAAAAGAATCTTAATACAAACAGAGTCTGGTATATTCAAAAGAACAGCTCTTTCAGTACGCCAGTAAATATTTAAACAAAATATCTGGAAAACAAGAAAAATGTGTGAAAACTTCAACATTGTAAGTTAATGCTATAGTAAATAGCTTAATTATAAAAACAGGACTAAATAGACCAACCAGCGTAGAAAAATCCAGCATCGGCGAGTTCATCGGGCGAGTGGCTAGCACTATCAGGCCAGCCGTTGAAACTAGCAATCCTTGCCGGTTTTGTTGCATACTGGCTGTGCTTTGGGATAGCCGTGTTAATTCCTAAAAGTAAATATTGTTATATTTTCATGTGTTTTAGAAATTTTTAATTATGAAGTCCACCTTTTCCAAATCATAAAACGTTTTTTTTAATCTTCTTAATGTTTAATATTATCCTGGTACAAATCAGCGTTTCAAAATTATTTCTGACACAACACGGTTTATATATGGTCATATTATAAATTTAAACGAATTATAACATTATGTTTATTTTTAAATAAAACATACCGAGTTGGCTGGAACTTTGTACATTTTGACTGCTTTGAGGCCTAGGAGCAGGGCTCCGTGTCCTTTCCGGTGCCCAGTCATTGTTTATATCCTCAGATGGACCTGTGCTTTCCGTGGGCTCTGGAATACTGTCTATATACTGCAAGCTTTTACTGAATGGACCGTTGAATTCGTTTCTAACGTTCACTTCCTCGTTTTTTGTTAGAAACTGACAGGTTGGATTTATCCGTTTGTGGATTTTCATAGGATTATCGTCTGCAGTCCAGTTGTACCTTCTTATTCCACAACAATAGCAAACGACGCCATCTCCGTCAGATGCGTAGTAAAACCCTGCCTCGGCAAGCTTTATTAAGTAAGGTTTATCATCTCTGGGATAACTTCGAAGTGTGCAGAAACGCAACAGTTCATATCTCATTGATACATGCGGTGCAGGAGGTTTGCCTATTGCAATCTGATCGATAATAGCCATCAAAGGTGGGAAATCTGACACGAACCCTACAATTATATCAACTTTTGGAACTGGTAAGTGGTTTATTGGTAACCATGTTAAATCTCGTAATAAACGTATTTGATCGAATTCATTCTCACTGAATGCATTATCAACTCCTTTTCGTCTGCGTCTTTGGTTTTCTTTGTCAGCGCTCAGTTTGTCAAAATCGACGTCATCTACAAATTTCGCAGTCGGACTGACAGCGTCTTCTATAATAACAGTGTTATCCGGTAGGTGAAAGCTCTTCTCTAATGGTATTTCCGAATTTACCTTTAACTGTAGTTTTCTTTTCCATTTTAAATCATAACATGTTTCATCTCCGTCTTTTCTCGCAGAAGATAAATTGTTATAGGCATCAACGACTTTTGGAATGCTTTTGCTTTTTACTAGCTCTTTATTGGCATGTAAGTTGCTTGTTTGTTCGTCTTGTGTCTGCAGTTCATTGCGAATTCCTTTGTTTTCTGTAGACTTCCTTATTTCAATCTCACAGTGTTCGTCATACACAAATTCAGTGTTTGGATCTGCTTCTATTGACTGTGTAGTAATAAAAAGTTCGCTTGACTCTTCCAAACTCCTATCGATTTTCAGTAGTGGTGTGATATATTTTTCAATGAGACTGTGGTAATTTTCAGGTGTTTCAGAACATGTCGTACCTAAATAAAATATTAAGATTATAGAAGAAGCTAATTATTTCTCAAGTCCTTTCTTTTCCATAAAACCTTTCTGACGTTACATTTGCACACTTTTATAGCAGAGATAATACACTGAAGGAGAAAAGCGCAGATTTATACTTTTTTTACAAAACGTGAAACCTACAAAAACATATATTTGACCGCTGTCGTGACCCGCATGCTTTTTGCTATCTGCGGTCGTTCATTTTTGAAATTGATTATTTAATAAATGCTTTCTCAATCATGTGTATCTCGCTTTGGCAGAGTATGATGGCAGTGTTTTCTGTGTTGCTTTTTATGTATGCCTATCAAACATTTTAATCTGAGATAGTCAACAAAAACGCAAATGCGTGTGCTATATACGTAGACCATATATATTATATATAGATAACTTATATTTGATATAAATAGATTGCGAACACTAAATGTGAGTCTTTACCATGATAAGAAAAATGACAAATAAAGTATTGTTTAATGTTTGATAGGGCAGAGCCATTCTCTGAATATGTGATTAAAGATAACAAACAGTAAGATTTACCAATGGATACTGTGGGCTTGGTTTCTGGTGTTCTGTTCTGCTCTTGCACTGGTTTTCTCAGACTAGCTACTTCCCTGTGAACTTGTTCATGGCTGTACCGAGGAAATTCTGAAAGTTTTGAGTTTCCCCTTAACCAATCAAGGTCATATGTAGTTGGAGAGTATTTTTTGCAAAGTATCCATGTTATGGGATTCGGGTATTTCATTTTAATGAAAATCCCAGCACAAAGAAAATAAACTTTTGTTAAAGCGAATATCACAGTAATAGCAAGGCACAAAATTAAATTTGTGTTAAACACATCACTGCTTTTGGGCATTTTCGCTTCTGTGTCCGTTGTCCATTCATCGTTATTTGGTTTCAGAGAAATAACCTTAACAGTACTTGTACTGTTCGTCATTTCCAATACGCTTATTCGTTGATTTTGTGAACAAGCTTGCAATATTTCTTCAAGAACTTGCTGAAAACCTGGAGAAAATTAAATATAATATAAAATTATTGTCAAGGAATTAAGATACATACAAATAATTAAAATCATTTTGATCAAGAGATTGTTTGATTTACGGATGTTTCTATTTAACAGACCTACATTAAATTTTTCACTTTTGTAAATAAATATGAAATATATACTTAAACAACACCTTTTCTTATGTTTTATAGTTATCATTAACAGCGTGTTAAAATCAAAGGCATAATACATTACAACGATTAACAGTTCAAGCAATGAGCTCGTATATCAAATGGTACAAACCTTATCGTAAAACTGCAGTAAAATTGTAGTTATTTTCATCCGATATAGTGGACAGTTCTAGAGCTGAACTTTGTGTCAATTTATGTGTTTAAAACACTAATATGTAGAATTTGTATTGCCCTATAAATCTTGTTTGTGTTTCAATTCTTCATGTGATTTTAAAATATAAACTCACTTCCATCAATTTTGATCAATCATTAAAAGTAATTAATAACAATAGGCCATTATAATTTTGCTGAAAGAAGTAAAAAGCGTTAACGAGTTTACGTTGTTACTGTACAGTGCTTACTTTTACGTTCCGAATCACAATGACTGGCTATCATTTCTTATCATTTCATAAACCATTTAAAGTAATATTGCTTATTTACGTTATTATATTAGTAAGTTTCGTTAACTTTATACCTTGCAGGAGACACTGTGCAAGTGAGCACATTGTTCTGCATATATTGGTACATAACCAAAAGTCTGTTTTGCCGTCAAGCCAGCTACTTATAACACACTTTTGCTCTAAGTGCAAAAGATTGATGTCAAAATCACAATCTTCTCCAAACGTATGGGTCTTGTTTTCTTTCTGTTGTTCATGTCTGCATATGTAATAGCATATTCCTGTCCATTGTTTGTAAAAGTTTTCAAGTGAAGGTTCTTTCTGTGTGAACACCAGAAGACGGCCATCTTCAATGTTCACACACTTTACACCGTCTGCAACAAATGTCAAAAATATTTTGTTCCAATATTGGTCATTTGTAAAGTAGGCACGAAATTTAGCTTAAAATAAAAACATGAAAATAACGGTTTGCAGACCAAGGATTGAAATAATAAAAAATCAGATATTTGATCAATTATTACAAGTTATATTCCCAAGTTTCATTATCATATAAGTTAGTTTTGTTTATACCTTGCGAGAGACAATGGGCAGATGAGCAAATTATTCTGCATTTATTGGTACATATCCAAACGTATGTCTTGCCGTAAAACCAGCTACTTATACCACTCTCTTGCTCTATGTGCAGAAGATAAATGTCAAAATCAAAATCTTCTGCCAACACATGGGTATTTTTTCCTTTGAATACGACGAAAGTGCTTTTGCGAGCATCAACTAAGTTCTGGTCTTCATGTCTGAATATGTAATAGCATATTTCCGTCCAATGTTTGTAAAAGTCTTCTATTGAAGGTTTTGCTAGTGTGATCACCAGCTGGCGAACATCTTCAAAGTACAAATCCTTTATTCCATCTAGAACAAATGTAACAAAAACGTTGTTCAAATGTAAGTCTTATGTTATCTAAGACATGTAAATTAGGTTCAAATAAATACACAAATACGGTTTGCAAGAAATTTCCAAGAAATTCAATAATAACTACTGCTTTCAATATCAGTAGCTTAAAACGATAAATTTATTTAGTTTACCCCATATAAACAACTGAGAGAGATGGTCAGCCTTTGGATCAACGTCGATTGCTGTACAAGTGTGTGCACAAAGTAAGCACATTAGTGCTACCTGCAAACAGAATTTCACATTTATCACACATATATACAGCGTTTTCATTTTCCATTCTTTGCCAATATTTGTGTTTCTTGAAAATTGTTAGCATTTTGCAATGACAATCATGTTTTTTCTTCCCTTTTATTTTAAAATTAAGATCAACATTGATCTGTTTAGTCCTGTTTTATGCTGATAACAATTTATATCGTAAAAATAAATAAAACATTTTAGCTGCTAGATAAACAGACTGCATTATATAAGCTTATTGTCGCTAATAAGATGAATATATTATTTCAAACTAGAATGTTGTGTTCCGCGGAACACATATGTCGCCTGCTGGCAAAAAGTTGAAATGTGGGTCTATGGTTAATCATATATAATAAAATGTTTTTATTCAAGTTGATTTCAATACTACACCACAGAACATATGAGTCACCAAAATTGCATTTGAAAGGGGAAAACAAACAAGAGGGTCAAAGGCCCTATCGCTCACCAGATTCTTGGATTCATGAAAAGAAAGGTAGAAAAAAATTCAAGAAAATAACAAATACACAGCTGACTTTGCAACAATGTAAACTAGAGCTATCACTGAAGGTGATTTATACCCCCGCAATACTGATTTGTCAGAGAATACAGAAATAATGTTTGACCTAACAATGAATGAAATATTCAGTAGTGCTCCCCTTCAAAAATCAATGCACTAGATCCAGATAAAAAATAGGTCTAACACATCGACACTTCATTTTAAACACGTGATTTCAGTTTCAAGTCAATATCTTGAAAAAGTATTACTTCGCATCACAAGATTTTGTTAAATCAATCCCCTACAAAAAATAATGGACTGACCTACATGAAAAATATGTTACACAAATCTACATTTCAAGCCGAACATATGTTTTAAGTTTGACGTAATTACCTTGAAAACTGTACCAGTAGTTCGCATCACAACATTTTGTTAAATGATGCTCCAATCAAAAAAATAATGGACTGATCCAGAAGAAAAAAATGTCTTGCACATGTACAATTCATGCCGAATATAATTACTATGTTAAAAGTTTCAAGTCAATATTTTGAAAACAGGAGAAGTAGTTTGCGTCATAAGATTTTGTTAAATAATGCTCCCTCCCAAAAAATAATGGACTTGATCCACACAAAAAATATGTCACTTACATGCGCACTTCAAGCAGAATTCATGATTTCAGTTTCAAGTTGAAATGTTGAAAACTGTAGAAGTTTGCAGAACACAATTTTGTTTAATCATGTCCCCTGCAAAAAATAATGGACTGATCTACCCGAAAAATATGTCACGCACATCTACACTTCATGCCAAAAAATTGTTTTAAGTTTCAAGTCAATATCTTAAAAACTGTAGAAGAAGTTGGCGTCACAAAGTTTTGTTGAATTGTGCTTCCCTTCTAAGAAATAATGGACTGATCCACATGAAAAAAATACGTCATGCAAATCTACCCACAAACTTATGTTAAAAGTTTGAAAACTGGAGAAGTTACTAAGTTTGCATTATAAGATTTTGTTAAATAATGCTCCCCTCCGAAAAATAATGGACTGATCCATAAAAAATATGTCACTTACATGCGCACTTCATACAGATCATATGATTTCACTTTCAAGTCAAAATCTTGAAAACTGTAGAAGTTTGCATAACACGGTTTTATTTAATAATGTCCCCTGCAAAAAATAATGGACCTGATCCACACAAAAATATGTCACACACATCTACACTTAATGCCAAAAATATGTTTTAAGTTTCAAGTCAATATCTTAAAAACTGTAGAGGTAGTTAGGGTCACAAGATTTTGTTGAATCATACTCCCCTTCTACAAACAAATAATGGCCTGATCCACATGAAAAAATGTCATGCAAATCTAATCACGAACGTATGTTTAAAGTTTGAAAACTGGAGAAGTAGTTTGCGTCATAAGATTTTGTTAAAAATGAAAGATTTTTTAAATAATGCTCCCGTCCAAAAAATGGACTGATCCACACAAAAAATATGTGCACTTCATGCAGAACATAAGATTTCAGTTTCAAGTCGGTATCTTGAAAACTGTATAAGTTTGCATAACACGGTTTTGTTTAATCATGTCCCCTGCAAATAATGGACTGATCCACATGAAAAATATGTCGGGCACATCTACACTTCATGCCGAACATATGTTTAAAAATTCAAGTCAATATCTTGAAAACTGTAGAAGAAGTTAGCGCCACAAGTTTTGGTTGAATCGAGCTCCCCTACAAAATATAATAAACTGATCCACATGAGAAAAAAAAGTTCACGCAAATCTACTCATAAACATATGTTTAAAGTTTCAAGTCGATATCTTGAAAACTGTTGACGTAGTAAGTGCCACAGACCAACCACATAACCGGATAATGACTCCTATATACACCCCAAACTTTGTTTGCGGGGTATAATAAGGGGCCTTATAGCATCACACAAAGATATATTTTCACATTTCATGAGAAGACGATTCTACTTCATTTTCTGGGGTATTATAGCATTTCATACTGTCACACTTGTGTTTAATTCCAAGAAGCATCTAATCTTCAACCCATTACATAAATGCAAATAATCTGTTTTCTTCTGAAGCTGTAGTTTGCTTGAAATTAATAGAATATACCTTTTCCTACAAAAATGCTTAATCTTTCCTCCATATATATACCTTTTTGGCGTGGACAATCAGTGCAGATCCAGATCAGTCAGCATATCCCTACCGTCTGAACAAAATCTACACTGTTAGCTTTTTTATTGGTTCAGTTAATTCTGACTAAAATGCGACCAGTGCAGATCCTGAACAGACGACACAAATGAGCCAGCTGACCTGGATCTACACTGTTGGCATTGCATAAAAATGTGTTTATATGGAGGAAAGGGTTTAAGACTGGTTTGGTCAAGATCAGGGCCAAAGACAATAAAACAGACTAGTGACCATACTCAATTCTCAAGCATCTGACTGCCGAAAACTGATACTAGTCTGAGAAAAAAATCAAATGCTTGAGTTCTGAGACATCAAATTAATTTGCCAGTTTGTGTACATACAATGTATATAGCCGAGACATCTCTCCATAACCCTTTCCTCCTTATATACGCATTACGCATGTGCGACAAGTGTAGATCCAGATCAGCTGGCACATTCGTGCTGTCTGATTAGGATATGAACTGGACCCATTTTAGTCAGAAATAAGCTAATGAATCAAAAAGCGAACAGTGCAGATCCTGATCAGATGGCACGGATGTGCCGGCTGATCTGGATCTACACTGTTCGCCCACGCAAAAAGTTGTGTCTATTGACGAAAGGGTTATTATAGTCTGAACATTTTGAGAATGTGCTACAAATTTGTTTTTGTTGTTTTACTTACAAATTTGAATAAAATATTCAGAAAAGACTGATATTCCAAGTGCCATAAAGCAAGAATGTTTATTTGGTCAGTATGCATAGAAAATGTCAAAAATTTCCCTATAAAAACTTCCAGAGCAAAGTTCTTAATATTGCATAACACAGATCTAAGCAGGAAAGTTCAGTAGGTCATTGACCAACAACTAGAGCAATGAACTCATAATGCATCCTAATACATCTTAACATCTTATGATTGAATCTTAATATATCTGAAGACAGGTAGAACTATTGGAATTGTGACACTTGAAATTTTCACTCTGCTACTAAAATTTTTGTTCCAAATTTTATCACTGAACAACCAGTGAATGAATTGTTTAGGAAAGACTGAAATTTAAGATGGTATAAAGTTTGTGCCAAAATCTGGTTGATAACTGTAGAAAATCAAAAGGTTAAAAACAGAATTTAAAAGAAAAAAATAAATAAAAACCCAGGGCGGGGCCCCTGGGCAATTCAAGAACATGTTTTTCATAATTTGAGTAGAGATCATCAATATCAATATTCCTATCAAATTTGATGACAATCGGATAAAAAATGTTACCTCTATTGCATTAACAAAATTTTTGCTTTAATCTGACCTAGTGACCTAGTTTTTGACCCAAGATGACCCAGTTTCGAAAGGGATCGCCACACCACCAAGAGAAAAATTCTGACCAAGTTTGATGAAAATCGGTTAAAACTGTGGCCTTTATCGCGTTAACAAACAAAATGTCAAAATGTTGACGGACGACGGACATCTGGTACCCCTCTGATCACAATAGCTCACTCAGAGCCTTTGGCTCTGGTGAGCTAAAAATGGTGAAACCTGAGTTATCATTCTTGTGCATGCAGATAAAATATTCAAAGAATTAAGTGAACTGAACAAGTACTTTCAATTTTACAGGCAACATTATGTTTCATGTTAAAGTTGCATTTGAAAGGGGCATAACTCATAAAATATTCAAACAGGAGTTTTCATTCTTTTTGCCACCAATGTCGTTGTTCATGCAGATGATATATTCCAAGTATTAAGTGAACAGGACAAATACTTTCAAAGTTATATGCAACATTAGGTTGCATTTGAAAGGGACGTAACTCAAAAATAGTTAAACAGGAGTTATGTTGTTGTATCCGATGTTGTTGTTCATGAAGATGTAATATTTCAAGAATTATGTAAATAAAACAAGTACTTTAAAAAATATAGGCAACATAAAGTTTCATGTTATAGTATCATGTTAAAGGGACATAATTCATAAAAAGTCAAATAAGAGTTATCATTCTTGTTGTTAGTGATGACGATTTTCATGAAGATGATATATTCTGAATATTAAGTGAACAGGACAAGTACTTTAAAAGTAAATGTCAACATTTAGTTCCGTGTTAAAGTTGCATTCGAAAGGGGCATATCTAAAAAATATTCAAACAGAAGTTATAGTCCTTATTTAAACCGATGTTGTTGTTCCTGAAGATGATATATTCCAAGTTTTAAGTGAAAAGGACAAGTACTTTCAAAGTTATGAGCAACATTAAATTTCATGTTAAAAGTTTTATTTGAAAGGGGCACAACTCAAAAAGATATTGAAACTGGAGTTATCATTCTTGCTGTCACAGATGACGTTGTTCATGCTGATGATATATTCAAAGTATGAAGTGAATAAGACAAGTACTTTCAAGGTTATAGGCAACATAAAGTTTCACGTTTAAGTTGCATGTGTAAGGGGCATAACTCATAAAATAGTCAAACAGGAGTTATCATTCTTGTTGTTACAGATGGCGTTGTTCATGCAGATGATATGTTCCAAGTATGAAGTGAATAGGACACGTAATTTCAAAGTTATAGGCAACATTAAGTTTCATGTTAAAGTTTTATTTGAAAGGGGCATAACTAAAAAAATATTGAAACTGAAGTTATCATTCTTGGTTTCACAGATGGCGTTGTTCATGCTGATGATATATTTCAAGTATGATGTGAATAGGACAAGTACTTTCAAAGTTAGAGGCAACATTAAGTTTCATATTAAAGTTCATATTAAAGTCATTCGAAAGGGACATAACTAAAAAAATGAAACAGGAGTTATCATTCTTGTTGTCACAGATGGCGTTGTTCATGCAAATGATATATTCCAAGTATTAAGTTAATAGGAAAAGTACTTTCAAAGTTATAGGCAACATTAAGTTTCATATTAAAGTTCCACATTAAAGTCATTTGAAAGGGGCATAACTCAAACAAATACTGGAACAGGAGTAATCATTCTTAATGTCACAGATGGCGTTGTTCATGCAGATGATGTATTTCAAGTATGAAGTGAATAGGAGAAGTACTTTTAAAGTTATTGGCAACATTAAGTTTCATATTAAATTTAGGGGGACTACCGGAAGACGGCACTGCCGACGACAACGACGACGTCGCCGGACAATAGGATCCCTATGTGTCCACCTGCTATCGCAGGCGACAGAAAAATAACCTGCTATTTTAAAAACCGAAAAAATGTGTTGCTGATATTTTAGACATTTACGTTAGTCTGACTTTAAGAAGGATATTCCCCCCACTGGGAATCCAACCCCTATCGTACGGCGACAGCGCCTAGACATTAACAGCCGATTACGCAACCAATTAGGCTAGCCGGGACAATCCTCAAAGGCTGCGCGGATAACCCGATTAACGTATTCATCATACGCTGCGTAGGGAGGCTGTGTTTTGTCAGTGTGGCGATTCCTGATATGCATATTTCACTCCTTTATCATAACATAAAGATTATTTACCGATATCACGGAAGGTTATAGTTATCTTTTTAAAATAAAATATTGGCCATTTCGAAAACAAAATGACTTTATTCAGTAACACCTATATTAAGCAATGAGTGACGTCAACTTCTTGAAAATATCGTCCCAAAAATATAAAACTGAGAATGGAAATGCTTGAGGTTTGAGACTTATTTCCAATCCTCAGTTTTATTATCTTCAGCAATCATTTCCACGATGCGGCTAAATTTATAGTTTCAATTTTGTCATATGTTGACTTTTTTTTTAATTTGTACAAACTAATCTAAAATTGTTTGTTTGGAGCTGTTTCTTTCTTGTGTTGCGGCTTAACAAAAATGATTGTTTAGAACAACTTTTGCCACTAGCTTTCGTGATCGGTGGTAAAGATATAGAGTATATTTGTTTTCGTGGAGGGCCCTATGATAGCCGCTTAACTTTCGTTTATAAATGATGAAGCAATTGAAAATAGTTCTCAAATTCATACCAGATTTAAGTATTTCAAACAGCTTATCTATCACTTTTATCGAAAGAAACTGAAAAACAACCGTTAACTGTATTGAAATTTGCATCATTTTCAAAAGAAAAATCATGCCATCAATGGCGTACCGAAGAGAGGTCATAAGCTACAAAAAGTAGTTCGGAAAACAATGAAAATGATAGTATTACACAGTTTCAAAACCGTGGAATGCCATTTTTATTTCACTGAGAAAACTCTTTAATTCACTGAAAAACATTTTAAAAAATGAAATTACATTGTCTGAAATAAATTCAGAGTACCAAAGAGTACACTCACCGTCATATGAAACAAGAAATATCTTTAAAAAAGATAAACGGCGTTGATGGAAAAGATTTATATATACATGTATATAAGAAAGAAAGAAATACAGAGAGGCGAAGCAGACACAGTAATGTTTAGTTAGTTTATTTTACTTGTTTTAGCTGTTGACGAACTCTCCTGGCCTTCTTAGTATGACCAAGAGATTAAGCGACCTTATCATGACAACTTATAAATTCATTGAAAGTGTCTTTCAAAAAAATGTTGAAGCTGTTGCAACAATTTCATACAGTGATAACAAGTCGATTAAAGAAGCAATGTATTACATAAAGTCTTGATCTACATTTATTCAGTTTCAATAAAATACCTCTTGTAGAGTTAGAACTCAAGATGAATAAAAGTCATTGAAATTTAATATAAATAAATAAAAACATCCTGTTACAAGAGCGAAATCTACCAACTTTTACGTAAATTAACTTAAAAAAAATGTCAGTACTGAGTATTGAACCCAGGGCCTCCGCTTGGAAGGCGAGAGTGTTAGCCATTACACACTTTTTACCTGACACCCAAGAATATTCCATATAAAATTGTATTTAAGCCATCAATATTGCTTTAACTGGTTATTTAAATCGTAAATATGTTTTTCTCCAATACAACACCCACTAACAACCAATCGAAATAATCTATTTGATTTTTCCGCTGCATAATAATAAAAATCCCACTAGATACCTCTCCACCCTGCTAGATGCCTCTCTGGTGTAAATAGCTACCAATCGAAATAGTTTATTTCATTTTCCCTCTGCATAATAAGAGAATACAAGTATTATTTACAACATTTCATTGGTCGAAAAACTAGGTCAAAAGTGAGCTTAGACAGCTAACGCCGAAAAAATATATCTTTGATAATTACTTACTTTAAACTTATTTTCTTAAATATGAATGCCTTCAGATAAATTTTACTTGTTCCAAGGAAGGTAACTGAAGCAGACACGAAAACTTCTAACAGGAACACACTTCCGTGGGCTAATAAACCCATAAAATCATTAAAACCAATTTAGACTTACCAATACCGTAGCCAGCGCCTTGTCATAATCTAAAAAAAAAGCCAAACATAAGCACTCAAGCAAATAATATTAAAAAAAAGAACAAAGTAATTAATTAAAATTATTATAGCAGAAATTTAAACCAATCGTTATTTAGCACGTAAATTAATAATATATAAATATAAAATCTAAAACCATAAAGGATCTAATTAATATAATAATAAATTATAAATTATTTATAGTGCCAGTCAACTAACTTCATTTAATTAAAACACATAAACCTGTAATACCTTAATTTCAGAATACTTTTGAAATACATTACGTTCGCAATATGTTTTTCTATTGTTTACATCACATAAAGTAAATGACTAGCAACCTTTTATGTCCTGAAATTGTGCTTACTATGTTAAATACCTTATTGTAGAACAAAAGTCTCTCTCAGAGGTTTTTTTAGAAGGGGGTGGCTGAGAATGCCGAAAAAGAGGAGCGTTGCCAGATTCTTTTAAATTTGATAAGAACAGCACATTAAAGACGATATGGTTCATATGATGTTTTCGAGTATCAGTAACACTTGTGTTGTTTTTTTACGTTGTAGTTTTTTTTATTAAAACAATAACAAGCAACATATACTCTTTTTGGGGAAGGATCGCTGTTTTTGAAGAAAAAACAAATTGATAAAAGTAATTTAAAACGGGGAGCGGGTGTAAAGATGGGATTGAAGTAGTATTTATGAATTTTAATTTTAAAAAAAGAATGGAAAACATGTGTGGTGTGAGTGTATAGTTTTTGAAAGTGATGAGATCGGTATGACAATTTTAAATGAAATAAAAATTTATTTATCCTATCCTTCAATTATTTCAAGAAAAATTTCTTTAAAATTAAAAGCATTGACTTGGCAAAATTACCAAAGAATACCAAAAAAAAAAATTATAATGCGACGGAAAAAAAAGATTCATGTCAAGATTTCATATTCTGTTGAAATAATTCTGTCACAAACAACGAAGAAATGAATTAAACAAATAATTAAGACCTACTTGGTCGGTGAAAGCGCCAAGCAAACAATCCGCCTCTTTCTTTAACAGAATCGCTTCTAGCATCTTCAGCTACCAAGCTAAATACTGTTTCTGCCATACAAATACTCGGGGTCGACAGTGTCTCAGAAGTTTTCCCCTGATGTAGAAAAAAAAAGAAATATAAATATCAGTCATGGCCACAACCAGAAGACACAGCCTCCCCATACAGCAAAACAGTAGATATGAAAACAGAGCATGGGTTATAATATGTAAAATTTCAAAAAAGACACCACAATCAATAAACGATATTAAGAAACTGAGGGGTTACCGTATTGAAACGGTCAGTGGAAATTCAACTTGTCACTGGAGGTTTAAACGAGGTTCTTGGGTGCACTAACCTCACACATGCCCTAACAGGTTCTCGTATGAACAAACAATAAAATTCATCATATGAACTAAGGCACTGCCTCTTATCGAGCTCTAGCTGTAATAATCTCGGATAATGTTTTGTTTTGTCATGTATTTGGCCAAAATATTAAAAAATAAATTGTGTCTAACATTTGTTAGCCTACTCATGCATGTTATAATTATGTGATTTTTAGAAAGAATTTTCTCTGAATTCAGCTGCACAACTTGCAATCTGACTTTTACTAAACATTTGGGTTTTTAATGTGTAAAACATAATGGCTTCTTGCTTAAATTTTACAACCCAAATGTTTTCCAACGCAATATTAAATATTGATAAATTCTTTATTGATACATGTAATTTCAAATAATTATGTCACATTGTGCGTGATTTATTATTGACTGAAATATAAATTTTATTTTTTAGAATGTTACCTTGATTAAACTTAAATTTGTAACTTGTAATTGCACAAAATTGTGCCATGCTATTCAAAAATATATATGCATGTATATGCACTAAGTTATAATCTAGACCTAAAAGTACTGTTTTTATATACATCACATTAACACCACATTGAGACTTCAATATATAGCGTAATACATCATCTAGATTTTGGGGCATATTTGTGCAGTCACTTGAAAATATCTGCAGGAATGACAATGCCATAGGAATTTTCAGTTATTAACAACAGTGATATTGAAGCTATAGATGCTGTGTGAAAAATATTGTGACAATATGGTACATAATTGAGCCAAGTTACTTGAATGTGCATGATAGAGTTACTCATTTAAGTTGAAAAATAGTTCAGCTATTGTGCCAAAATAGATGAAATAATCTCAATCAATTAAAAATAAACATGTACAATGTCATGTAGTCTGATTATCCATATGTAACACTCCTTTACAGGTCTTAGTAACTGATTTGAAACAAAATGCTTCTTTATATCTATTTTCTTTACCAAATGAATTGCTGTTGCCAATCAAATCATGCATTAAAAATGTTGTTGGTCCATTTTTTAAAATGTATAACAATGTTAAGAGAACTCAGATTATTGTAAAAAATGTAAACCTGGGAACACATTAATTGGAAATAAAAATGCCATTATTCATAACCACTTTTGGATCTCTGTCTGGTAAGTATTTTATACATGTAATATATATACTGGAAAATGTGAATTTCAAGTTCTGAAGCTCATTCCAGTTGGTATTTTCTTGATTTTGTATTTTTTATTGCAGAAAAGTAGGCATCACTACTGTAAAATAGGTAAATTTCTCTGAAAACAAGTTTTCTGTGTAAAAGTCCAGCTTAAGCAGATCAAAGTACCGGTATTTTCAGATTTTCACATGTATTTAAAGAGGCCAAAAACCCACTGACATGGCAAGAAATGTTTTTCTTCCTCTTCACAGCAATCTAGATTTTTGTTTCAACAATTTAAATGATTATAAAAGCTTTGATTTTATATTTTCTAAAACAAAACTTTTTGATGCTGAGCAAATTTAGTGACACCATGCATATTTAACAAAATTTGCAAAAAAAATACAACAAAACAAAACAGACACCTTGTAAATAGTGTATTTGATTATACATGTACCTCACATACATATTTTGATTATGAAATCATGTTGAAATGTGCACATGACAGAAAAAAATGGTAATAATAGAACACTTTTGATTCCCAAAATGAGCACTAACTTAATATTTAATACACATGTAGTCTGCTTTCTGGTCAAACATTTTGGTCCCAACTGATAACTGATAATATTATGTAGAGATTAACCCTTTCCTCCATGTACACACCTTTATGACATGGAAGAACTGTGTAGATTCAGATCAGCCAGCACATCCATGGTGTCTGATCAAGATCTGCAATGTTCACTTGTTTAAATCATTAGGTTATTTCTGACCAAAAAGTGAACAGTGCAGATCCTGATCAGATTGCACAGATGTGCCAGCTGATCTGGATCTACACTGGTCTCATATGGGTAAAAAGGCATGTCTGTGCAGTAAAAGGGTAAATTTCTCTTTTATTTAAAATCTCATATTACTGTGTATTAAAATTTAAATGGTTTTAATCAGTAGTTACTTAAAGCAAATTATTGTCTATAAAATTTATAAAACCTGAAAGTTCATACATTTAGGACAATCTGTCATGTATTTGGCCAAATATATATAAAAAAGTGTGTCTAACATTTGTTTGCTTACTCATGCATGATATAATAATGTGATTTTTGAGGTATCATGTCAAATAGGCCACAAGTCATTTCAGGTAGTACTTGTAAGTCAAGTGTATATGACAATCACTGTAAAGAGTTAGTTTTGTTTTTAGATTTACATAAGCTTTTAAAAAATAGTATCATTGTTAAATTGATATCTAAAATATTGTGCTTGTCATCCTGAAACTCAAGAACAAATAAAAACATCATCTGATTGTCATTTTTGCTTTAAAATTTGGACTGTCATAAAAATTGGACTGTCATCAAAAAGTAAATTAATTTGTGTTATAGTCACACTCTGTTCCCTTCACCTACCCAAGGTGTTGATTCTATCATTTTTGTCAGGGTGTCACATTGTTATATAAGATCACAATTTACAACACTTCCAGTAACAGTCAGAGGTGATAATGCAAAATCAAAGGTGTCATATTAAATAAATAAATAAATTTATTTCTAAACCAATTTCCATGTTGGACAATGCAAAATACACAGCTTATGTTGCAACTGCATCAATATAAGATTCTGTGCTAGTGTAGAGCAAGACTTAGTGACTTGTGTAGACTAAGGTCATAGATCAAAAGAGCATATTGTCACATAAATGATGTAAATTGTAGTTCTAATAGAACTTATTTTGTTCATATAAAACATTTTTATATTTATCTATGTTAATGTTTTTTTGTTTAAATTGCTATCACAAAAAAGAAATAATTATAATGTTCTTTTCTTTTGTTGCAACATTTTGTCAATTGTTTTCCCTGCTGTTTAGTCATGATAGTCTTGGACAAAAATCTGGAAAAAGTACATGTATGTTGCTTTGTACAAAATGTCCAATCAATGAAGCAACTTGTTGAAAAATATTTTATAAAACATCATAAACTGACATAGAACATATTAACACAATGATAATAAAATCTTTATAAATAAAATAAAAATGTGGCCTATTTTTGTGGCCTATTTGAGCTTTTCAAAATAAAGTGTGGCCCATTTGACTTGTTTGTGGCCTATTGACTGTAATCCATATACCAAATCCATGGTATTTGATCGTAAATTTGGTGTGGATAGACTGATAACGATCCCAATATATCAACCAAAACAATAAACATAAACATTATGTTTATGCAGTGTAGACCCAGAGTAGACCCTCATTTTTTTTTTTGGGGGGGGGGGGGGGGGTAGGGCGGGGGCGGCCAGTTTCTTCAATGTTTTTAGAAAACAGGATCAATCTTCAAAGACTCTGTGGTGTAGATTTGCTCTTGTGTCATGTGTTTTATAAAAATTATAAAAGAAATCTCATAGCCTAGGCCTACCTAGTGTTCAGTTTTCAGCTATTTCACAAACAATATCTTCGACTACCATGGGCTCACATGTCTGAATGACGAACATGACCAGTGACAAAAAACTCTTATACAAAACTGAATTGTGGCGCTGGTCTACGCTAAGCTCTGTGTGTCTCACACTGTGAGTGACTGAACATTGCGAGGTCCATTTCACAATTCAACTTCACATAAAAGTTGGTTCTCACCAGCCTTACATCTTGTTTTCAAGAAAAACTCCATGCATCTGATTTTTCCGTCACTGGGCCTTATGCTCCATTGAATTTAAAGGGCTAATAATCCACTGACAAGCTACCATTCAGTAGTTTTCAACTTGATTTCCTAAGTCTAAAAATGGCCGATTGCTAGTATTGCTCTTGGTTACAACGAACGACAACCTACTCTCCAAACTAACGATTTATTTTTTTGCTTTCCAAAATGCTAGTCCGATAATAATGCTAACGAATAATAAATTTTAATTTTTAAAGATATTTTGCAATTAGCGATTTATAAAAATAAGGCCAATAAACAAAATTTGTCAAAACAATACTTTGCCGTAAGTTTTTACCGGTCAGGTTTTATCCCGTGTTTACATTGCCTTATGCTTTGCACAGCCGGTAACCAGAGCAAACTTCCGTAACATCGAAAAAAACTTGTTAGTGAATGGGCATTCCTGCGACCTTAAGACGAGCTTAACGCTCGGGTCGCTTTGCGACCCGAGCTAGAGCTCGATATTAGTTAAATGCCCGTTACATAGTGTAACAAACCTTTTGTTTTCATTTATAATTATTTTCTGTCCTAACAAATCAATGTTCAATGTGTTCTTTTTTATACAGTAGTTCTTCCTTAAAACAAATATATTATCGCTGGTGCTCAAAATTCTGTCCTATAAATTTGGCCTTATAATAAATTTGCAGTATTATGAATCGTTATAAATGAAATTAGTCATTTGATTTTCTACAGTATTATCTACAACACTTCGTTGATTGAAAAAAGTAGGTCAAAAGCCAGCTTGGACAGCCAACGCCAAAATATCTCCGAAAAAAAAACACGTTACTACAGGAATAGTTGTTGTTGTTTTTTTCAAAAACAATCCTCATATTGCTGGCAGTTGTCGTAGGAAGTTGCATTTAATTTTTGTGGTGCGGTATAATCAAGACCATTACAGGTAATGCATAATTAAAAACGACTATGAACGTGTGAAAGGCATGGTATAATTACCCACAAAATTTCCGATCCATGAACAGCTTGATATCCTTGACGCTGGAAACATCTATGAATGCGGTCACTCGGTTTGAACGATTTCTCGTGCAAACTTGTGAATACTTTCATCTTAATAGTAAAAATATAATAGATAAGAGTTTTGTAATAAGTTTAAAAATACAAATGTAACGGTGTTCATGATATATCAGTTTAACAAAGGCATTTTTCAAACTTATTACTTATGAACTTGCTTTTACAGTGAATGTTTATTCGAAAAGAAACAAATAGTGTTGATATTCAATGACCGACAAACGTTGATTTATGGTCTTGAATTTGATATGCAACCGTTAAGTACAATGTAATTCAACTTACTTTGGCCTTCCGGCGGTGCATGGCTCTCAACTGGCCAGACGGCCGGTTCAGTAAGTAGCAGAGTTCAGTGTCATTCATGAAAACATTCTTCAGCCTAAAACCAATAATTAACAGGAACTGCTTGTAATCTTTTATTTTCTTTTTAGAACAGACATTTGACACATCAATCGTTTGAACTGTGTATTCGTCTTGCTCCTTATTATGTTTATTAATTGTAATAATGTATTATGCAGAAGTGCCCAACCTTTATAACGAATTCGATCATATCCGTATACTTGTAATCTTGGAAACACATTTTTCGGTGAAGAAAACTCCATAACACATTTCATAGCAGAGCTGTAAATGGGCAAAAAAAATAAATGCGCGTTGTCAAATCAACAACTTTGATGAAGAATTGTTGTCGCAAATTGGTGTACGCTAAGCTGCGATACCATCCACACTGCGATAGCAATTACTTGCTTACTTAAATACTTGCTGACTAACTTACAGTACTAAGAACCTATTAAAATTACGCAATTTCAATGTCGTAAATAATGAGTCAGTCTATCGTGCGTCCGTCTAACGTCTATCGTGCGTCCGTAAATCGTTTATCGTGCATCCGTCTATCATGCAAAAGTTTCTCGCATATGCAAATTTATATCTTTTAATATCAATAATTGATAGCATACATGTATTTTGATAGCACTGATTATTACAATTATTAGAAACCCAGTGCATAAATTATTGAAATGAGGTAATTAAGTCGGGCAAACGACATAATTATGCATTTCGCAGCATAAATAACATTATATATTCTGTTCAAAATCTGTTATAAATTCGCACGTTAAAGTTATGAGGAAAAAATAGAAAGATTTCTCTAGAAATATAGTAAAGACTAAAATGTTATGTTAAAATATTTCTCCGGAGATACTTTTTTCCAGTGAAGTGCCTCGAATTACTTACATGGAGAACTTCAAAACTGCATTCTCAAGGTTTTCATATATTGTGTTCCAAGTTTGCTTCGCTTCTCTCAAAGCTTGTACAATATCGAACAAATCGTCTTCATATATGACAGCAAGTGTTGGAAACAAGTTGTTGTACTTTGAAAACTCTCTTTCTGAGTTAAGAAGTTTTTCCGGCTCTACCCTGTCATCGTGTAATGTTTGGTTGCATGCAATCACACTTCCCACCTTTAAAACATAAGATATACTTTGTAATTAGCTGAATAGCTCTATTTTATAAACATGTGACCGATACTCGCAACGATTAAAAAATGTTACGGACAAGGCCCAGATTCTTTCCATGCCATTTAAAGTTAAACTTTCTTTTTGCAAAATCAAATCTTTATAATAATAATTGATTTAAAAACACTGAGGATAATACAATCAGTAAATTAAATATTTCATTGGAAGAAATAAAAACAATGTACGAAGCAGAATAAAATAAAAAGTTGAATCATAATTTTTATACCATCTTGGAAATCCATGGTTCAACTTTTTCTTTAACAAAAACCACCCGTATGGTGGCTTTTGACAAAAAGTCCCAATGGCAATATCTGAAGACACTGTACGATTCTAACTTTTGCTGATGAACTAAAATTATAGCAATAATAAAATGAAATAGTTGTGTAATCATTAAACAAAATCAAGACATCAACAATCAAAGGTTAACGCATGTATCACATTATGACTTCTACTAATGTCAAAAGCCTGTAAGATAGGCTAGAAGTAGAATACCGAGTTAATAAACCGAGATAGTTTAACACTGTAATATGCTGCAAAAGGACTTTCGTTGTGAAATGGGAGGGAGAAAGTAAGACCATGATTCGAACCTCTGACATGCAGCTTACATTAACATTACTGGCCCCACTACAGTTGGAATATGTACAATAACATAATTATGCGTATTAGTTTTTAAATTAATTCCAAAATAATCCTAAAACATGCATCTGTAAAGAAATCTAGTATATTTTACCAAAGATATTATAAAGCCAAGTGTTTTAACTATCTGGATAATGTTATCTATGAATAGGTTAAATTTTTTTACTTAACATTGAATACAATTTATATAATAAATACTTAAGAATAATGCCAAATGCGTAAAGCTAAGCACATCAAAAGAAATTATTTTTAAAGTCTTTGATTTTGTGCCTCTCTGGTGGAGGAAATGACATAATTAAAAACTATGACCAACTGAAACAACAATGTCCGTGATCTCAATTTGATTAAAATCATCTCATGAAAACCACAGGTGTCCGTATCATTGTTAAAAAATAAAATTCCAATAAAGAAAAAAATGTTTTTTATCGTCGTATTCCGTAAACTGACCGAAGTCATTCGAAAACATCATGGCTGTCAAAGTAAATATTTGAGACGAGGCAAACAAAAACAACGAAGATTTTAGCGTAAGATCGAGAAAAGGTACAAGTACTGGTATATACCTGATTGAAAAATAGGTATTTTATGTATGCGCCGTGTGAATATTTCATAGAATCGGATAGACACTAGGTAATGCCGTAACCAAAATGTTTTTTTGCGATCACCTCATCGATGTCGACCAAAACGTTTGGCAATGTTTGAGCCGATATGAAAAGCTCTAGCAAAAAATCGGTTTGAAGAAATTCCAATCGGTTTTCGCGACATGTTAGCATAATGAAAGACTCATCTATTGCTGTATTGTATAAGCTAGATTTGTTAGTATAAATGACAAAATTTTTCAGTTCTTTGAGGTCACTGTCAGTGTATGGGACCCGCTACATGGGGACCTTTATTTATATATATTAAAAAAAAAACAACATTTTTTTTCTTTATTGGAATTTTATTTTTTAACAATGATACGGACACCTGTGATGAAAACCGCTACTACCAGGATCTGACGAGGAGTCACCATAACGTCCTTTATCAACAACCTTCTGGCCATGTCAATGTTTTCACAGAGTTATAAAGCATAACATTATGTTGACACTCCGTGTATGACACTATATTTATTTTCGTTGTGTTATCGCAAACATATCCTTGAGGCCATTTTGTAACTACGTATCAGGTTTCCTAGTACACACCCTGATACCGGCTCTCCCATGTACAGGTGGTACGCACATATACAGCCCTCGCTAACGGATTTTAGAGGAGAGGTGGTTTAAGTATTTCTTATTGTATCTACGGTAATTCCAAACCTTGTAAAAAACGAAACATATCTGCGCCCTGGTGAATAAATAATGACTGTTCTGAACGTATCACTTTTTTTCATCTTGAAATAAACAAAATAAGGCGAGTTAAACGCGAAAGTTTGACTAAAAAATTTTAAGTCAAAATAAAAAGTAAAATACTAAGTAAATACTGAAAAAGTATTCACTTTTGATACAGTATCGTATAATCGTGTCTTCCTAAAACAACCAGTTTACATTACCAGCCTTAATGTATTTTATTTAATGAATGATTCGTTTTTAAAGATGGTAAGTGGTTTCAAAACAGCACTCACATCGCACATGTGTGTAGAGACAGAGTGGGACGTGCAAACTGCGGGTCCCTTTCTTAAAGCCTATGTCAAGCAGTTTGGATAATTATGGTATGTTTATGGTTATCGACCAATGACAATAGATATCGGTCCGATAACCATAGATATTGACAATAATTTGGTTTACCACCAGATAACAATAGTTATATGTGAAAACCCTAGATATCGGTGATATCCACAGTTATTGTCAGTTATGGATATCGCCGAAAACTATAGTTACCCATTGAAAACTATATATAGTTCACGGCATTAACCATAGTTACCGGGCCAGAACTAGGATTTCCATCATTAACTTAGGTTTCCGAAATTATTGCTTTGGATAGGGACCCACAGTTTGCACGTGACACTCTGTCTCACCGAGTTAAACTTTCCCGAGTTCGAAGACTGACATTCCGTCTCAGAGAGGTTAACATTCGTTCCAATTTTTGTCGAAAATTGTTAAAATATTTGAAAATTGAGACACTTAGTAATTATTTAGATTTGCTTTGAGTATTTTGACCTCCTAATCCAAATTACTGACGATTTCTCCACATTTTTAAGACATTTCTTTAGCTATACTTGGTTGAGTGCCAAAAAAGTACACACCTGTGCGATGCGAGTGCCGTTTTGAAACCACTTGCCATCTTTAAAAACGAACTATTAATTAAATAGAATACACTTAAGGCTTGTAGTTTGAACCAGTTGTTCTATGAAGACATAACTAGGCCTATAACATGCTGTATCAAAATGAATAAATTTGCAGTATTTACCGAGTATTTTAGGTTTTATTTTGAAATTTGACATTTGCGAGTCCAACCTTCGCATTTAGGTCGCCGTATTTTGTTTATTTCAAACTGTAGTCACAATGCTCTGATATGTTTCATTTTTAAAAGGTTCTAAAATCGGAGATTCAATAAAAAATACTTACACCACATCTCCTCTAAAATCCGTTTCCGAATGCTGTATGTGCGAGTGCCACCTGTACTTAGGACAGCCGGTTTACCAGGCTGTTTCTAAAAATAGTTAGAACCTGGGAAACCAGATTTTACTAAACATTTCTTAAATCCTACTTCCTTGAGATTACAAGTTATACTTACAAAATATACACCTGTGTCTTAAAGTACTGTCAACGTCGTTTTCCCCTTTAGCCATTTCTAATTTTCTGAAAATATTTTTCAAAGAAAGTTTCAAAGATTGAAAGAAAGCGAACGCCAAGAAAATTTAATACAATAGTCTAGAATAAAAATAACCTTACATAGATAGATCTATATCCTTGCGAAGTTCCGTTAATTTCAATACGGAGTATAATTTAAAATTTACCTCATGTAAACAAATATCTTACCATTACACGTTATTTTAATTTCAATAAAGCGTATGAAAATTGTCACTTTCGATTTCAATTGCAGGAGTTGATTGTTTCACTGCGCATGTCTGTATTTCATTAGTTTATTTTCTGATAACGACGGAGAAAGAGTCCATTTTTAGGCGGTTCATATTCTATAAATAGCGGTCGCGATTAATCTAACATTCAAAATAAGGATCTTCACTCAGTGATCCATTCTTCTGCGAATTCTAGGTTATACACTACTAATTCAATTTCCATAGACTTCCATTATAACCTTTCATCAATTTCTGAATTTACTATTGGGTCAAGCCCTTAAAATCATACAATTCTCATGAGAACCAACCTAGACACACCATAAAATACCAATTCCACCATAGCATGACCAATAAACTTTTTCGGCATTTTAGCCAGAAGTGTATCACCCCAGTCTCTGCGGAACTTTTGTTTACATTCTGTCAAAAATGATAGCTATTTTTAAAGTTGAATTTCACTTTTTTTTCATTATCAATTTCTTATATTATTTGTATTCAAATTACTACAAAATCATTATATTTTCTCAAAATAATTTTCTTTTAAAAATATTTATTTTCATTTTCTACCAATCAGGCTTGACTTCCTGTAACTAGTCCGCAAATTCCCTGCACAAAATTATTTAGAGGCCTGATCACCAATATAAAGTGGTGTATAACCTAAATTCTAATCAATATATTCACTGTCATTTAACAGCTGCCCTGTACCGACAAGTGGGTACCCTGTGGCAGTCCGCAAGATGGCGACCAGTTAAGCAACAAAAAGGTATATGTTATTTTGTTTCCAATTTGTTTACATATTGTAAGGTATAGACTTGTATACTTGGATCATATAATGAAAAGGACTGTTGAATAGTGTTGATTGATTAAATGCTTGCTGTGTCCGTTTGACCCTGTAATTGATAAAAATAAATGACCTTATTGGCTATTTCAAAATTGAAACGAGAGCGACGACTGATTTCGACTTTTTATTCTATGACAACTTTGTTGTTCTCGTAATATGTGATATCCCTTTGAAGCGCCTCTAGTTGCATATCTTGTGGTATAACTATTAAACTGAACAATTATTTTGTTTTTAAGAAAATGCGATTATAAGAAATGGCTAAGGTTTATATAATTTTTATTAATTAAAATAAATGTAATAAAAAGTGCAATTTATTGTCGAATTATGTTTGTATTTCATTTTCTGCAGAATTCTCCAGTTCGTTTTCATTACCAGTTCCCGGCATGAATGACCGGTTCGTTTAAAAATAATAAACAATCCAACCGGGTGATGCTCCCCAGATAGGTTTTGGACACAGAAGTATTTTGTCCATAAGTGTTTACCGAATTCAGCATAAAGATATTATGATATGGATAGTTCCTGGTAAAGATTAAAATTGTTTAAATATCAAATGAATAAAGTAATAAATTATGTAGTTTCATAATTATAACCCGAACAAATTTAAAATTAACTATAAAAATGGACACATGTACTAGAGATCTTGAACTTGACCCCACTTACTTGAACAGTGACATTTACTTAACTTTTATCAAACAACTGTGTGCCAAAAATTGTTTATATATGTGAAGCCTTTCATGAGAAATCATCTAGAAACCATTTTTTTCTATTTTTAGTAACAGTGAACAGTGACCTTGACCCCATCAGGCCCAATTTCAATACCAAGTTTCGTCTTCACAGACACTACCTATATAGCAATTTTCATCATAATATCTCATTCCAAACTAAAGTTATTGAGCATACACAATTTTTTTCTGTTTTTTAGTAACAGTGACCTTGACCCCACAGGCCTATCTTCACAGACACTACAATTATAGCTATTTTCATCACAATATCTCATTCCAAACTAAAGTTATGAAGCATATAGTTTTTTCTATTTTTAGTAACAGTGACCTTGACCCAACAGGCCTTACTTTCAATCCCAAAAGTCGTCTTCACAAAAACTACCAATACACCAAATTTCATTCAAGAATCTCATTCCAAGCTATAGTTAGTGAATGGAAATGAAGTTTTGAAGTTTAAATAATAGTGACCTTGACCTTGAACCCACAGGCCCCAAAGTCAAACCTAACCTGTATCTTGTTATGTTACATCTGTGTCCCAAAAAATATTTAAATCTTAAAGTATTTCATGAGTTATCGTCAAATAACAATTTTTTTTCTATTTTAAGTAACGGTGACCTTGACATTGACCCCACAGGTCCCTTAGACGAACTTGACCTGTATCTTCTGATGTTACATCTATGTCCCTAAAAAGGATTTATTTTTTTTTTTACGTTTCAGGCCCCAAAAGGGTAACCCCATTTATTCAATAAGATGTTACAGAATTACATTCAAGTTATATCACAAGATAACATGATAACATAATCAAGGTTGCATTTATACCATAAAATAATGAATATAATAATAAATGTATAATGTTATTCCCATATCATGTATCGTGGAAAAAAAAAGAGTCTGAAACGTGCATGTTCATGTTTTGTATAAAATCACAGGACATGAGTTGGAAAGAATATTGCATTCCTTCAGCATGGTCTTTTAAAGGTTAATCTATAGTAGTGTTTGTTTTATTAAATGGTTTTACATGAGACTTTAATCTGTTATACAAGTATGTTATGGTTGCGTCAAGTTTTGCAAAATGTCCAGTATATTGGCTAAAGTCACTTGTAACGGCGTATTTGATTGGTTTAAATATAGGATATATTTTCGATTTCTAATTTTGTGTTTTAAATAGTTTTCGAAATGAGGAATTGTCAGTATAGAACGACAGTCGTCTTTAAATTTCGTTTTGTAAATAAAATATTTTACAAGGATTGTAAAGAACCTGACAATTTCACTTTATTTGCTTGAGTTAAGTAAAAAAAACTTTTTCATCATCAGTTAAGGTAATATTGAAATGTATATTCGCCCATTGTTTAACAGCTGTAATAAATGATTTCACTTTGTTACATTCCAAAAAAAAAGGTGATAAATTGTTTCACGTTCTTCGTTACAATAAGAGCACAGATTATTCTGAACTTTGTCTATTTTGAATATAAAAGATTTTGTCACTAGAATTTTGTTATTAAGCTTAAATTGAAAATCTTTTAGTTTTATTTCCTGTATAACCATTAAATTTCTATACATTATTTTAAAATCGTTTTGATTAAAATTACCAAAATGTGGCGACCATTTCAAAGATTCATGTATAGTTTGTGTGTCCGTCAAGATATCATAAAAGTTCCTACATCCTTTTTTGTATTTAATAAGGTATTTCAAATGTGTGTTTAGGTGCATTTTTCTTTTAAGCCTTCTGTAATTCTCGTTTTTTTTGTCTGATTATATGTTTCCATTCGTTTGGGATAATCATTAATAGTCTTTGATAATCTAAAAAGGTGCCTCTAATATTGTAAATATTTTGCAACTGATTAAACGTGTAAAATTCACCGTCATCGTTTATTATGTCTATTAAAACTGCAATATATTTGTCGTTCCAATGTTTGTAAAAAAGCGATTTATTTACAAAATTGTGATTATACCATAATGTAGAAAAAAGGACATTATAAGCATCCTTAATTTGTATCTTCTTGCAAAGAAAACTCCAACTTTCTAATACGTTTTTCCAAAATGGATTTTGTAATTCTGTTAACTTTTCTTGTGTAAAATTTATCCCCAAAGTTATTATTTCTTTGGAATTAAAATGTGCTAACGCTCTCCAGCTTTCGCACCCCGAAACGGCTAGTGTTTTAAGCCATGACAGTTTCAACCCAAAAATGCAATTTTTTAAATCAATCATTCCAAGACCCCCGGCATCGATATTTCGTACCGACCGAGTTCTTTTGATCTTATCGGGACCATTATTCCATAGAAATTTGTAACATTTTTGTTCAATATATGTTAATAAATCTGATGACGGATTGGGAAGAGAGATGAATAAATGAACAAATCTTGATATAATAAGAGATTTTATAATAGTGATTTTTCCAAATAATGTTAAATTTCTCGTTGACCAAATGTTTATGGTTAGTTCACATTTTGCTTTAATTTCATTAATATTTTGCTCCCATATGTTTGATACATCTGCTGGAAAATTAACACCAAGTATTTTTATAGGCCCTGTCGTCCAATCTAAAGCTACATCTCTACATAATTTAATATTCGAGTTAGTTCTAGAACCAAACCAAACAGCTTTTGTTTTTTCAACATTTATTTGTAAGCCTGATAGTTGATAATATTTATCTAATGTCAATAAACAAGATCTAAGTGACATTTCTGAACCGTTAAGAAAAATTTGCGTATCATCGGCATATTGGCATAATTTATGTTCATAATTGTTTAAAGTAACACCTATTATTGTTTTGTTGTTTCATCAGACTTAATATTTCTGCACAGAGAATAAAAATGTACGGGGATATTGGGTCCCCCTGTCTGCAACCACGTGACAGTTTGAAGAAGTCAGATAAATAACCATTTTGTGAAATACACGTTTCGGCCCATTTTGAAATAATTTGATCCATCGCTTAAACGATGTGCCAAACCTATTAAAATTAAGAACTTTGTAAATAAATGCCCATGATATAGAATCAAATGCTTGTTTAAAATCAATGGATAGTAGCAATCCCTCTTTATTTTGTAGTTTAGATTCAAACAAAATATCGTAAACAATCCGTAAATTTTCTCCAATAAATCTTCCAGAGATAAATCCTATTTGATCGTGATGAATAATTTCATCTAAAATTTTCTTAAGAATGTTTGAAATTACAGATGAAGCAAGTTTATAAACAACATTTAAAAGCGATATAGGTCTCCAGTTTTTCAAAAATGTCTTATCTTTATTTGGTTTTGGTAAACACGTAATAACCGCTTGTACTTGCGTAACAGATAATTTCCCATTTCTGTATGCATAATTAAGTGAACCTACAACAAATTTTGATAAATCATTCCAGAAAAATTTGAAAAATTCAGTAGTATAACCATCCAGACCTGGACTTTTGCCGTTTTCCATGTTTGATAACGCTACATTTAATATGTTAAGAGTTATTTCACCTTCCAAACTTTGTACTTGAATTTCGGTTAATTTCTTTGGATTATCACCAATAATATTTTCTAGTGGAATATCATCATAATTTTCAGTTTCTGTATAAAGTTGTTTATAATAATTCATTTGATATTGTAAAATTTCTTGAACATTAGTATACTCCTTATTTGTTTCATCCTTTAATTTACAGATTGTTTTATTTAAATAATTTCTCTTTTCTAGGTTAAAGAAATAGCTGCTAGGTTTTTCTCCTAGATCTTCATAACGACATTTTGATCTCAGAATTACACCTTCGATTGTTATTTTCCTTTAATTTTCTAATTCAGCTTTTTTTGACAATTCTGTAATTAAATTATTATCAATATTTTGGAAGTTTGCCGATATACGTTTTTCCAAAATATCAATAGTTTTCTCAATTTCCGTTTCCGTTTTTTAAAATTGTTTTTTCTTGTAAGCGCAGTATTAACTCGTTTCTCCTCTTAAAACGGCTAAAAAAGTTTCTAAAAAATAATTGGTAATTTATGTTTAACTCTAAATTATTATTATTTGTGTTTATTTCATTATTATCAGTTTGTTCTACTCGGTGCTGGTCAATTAGTTGTTTTAGAGTGTTTTTAACAATATTAACGTAATGTTCGTCTTTTAATAGTGAATTGTTAAATTTCAAGAAACCTGGACCCCTTTGTACTTCTGATGATTTAATTTTTAGTCAAATACCCTTATGATCAGTTCTATAACTTGTTATTATACTGCTATCTATAATAAGATTTTGAGTTTGGCTATTTATAAGAAAAAAATCTAATCTTGATTGTTTTCTAACTGGATTAAGTCTTTGCCATGTGTACTGACGCTTTTCTTCGTGCATAACTCTCCAAATATCTATGTATTCTTCACTATTTTTATAATTTAAAATAACATTTCTTGATTTGGGATTATTAACATGTAAATAATTTTCATAATCTAATGCGGGATTAATAACAAGATTCAAGTCTCCGCAAATTATAACATACTCGTTATTAATATCATTTATCCTGTTAAATATAGATTCAAAAAATACAGGATTGTCATCATTTGGGCCGTAAATGCTCACAAGAGTTAACTGTTTGCCACATATTATTGTGTCTAAAATAACATAATTACCATTAATGTTATCTGTATATACTTTTTCGACTTTATATTCAAAACTGTCACGAAACAAAATTAAAAAGCCTATTGCTTAAGAAAGGGCAAATATATATCTCGTTTCCCCATTCTGCTTTAACGTAGGAGCACATCTTTGGAGTGATGTGTATATCCTGTAAACAAATAACATCATATTTTTTCTGTCGCAAATAATGAAAAAGATATCTACGCTTTTGTGGTTTTGCAATGCCTTGACAATTCTGTGAATAAACCAGTATATTTTCACCCATATCGATTGACTATAATTGTGGCACTATGACTCAAATTGCTTGACAAAAAAATCCATGCTGAAGGTTTGCAAAGTGAAAGAGAATAAACGAAAAAGAAACAAAAACATATATACAAGAAAGACATTATGCTGCAAACTGTGTGCAATGGTTTGCCCACAGCAAACATTTTTCTATTTTTAGTAACAGTGACCTTCACACTGACCCCACCAGCCCCAAAATCGAACTTGAACTGTATCTTATGACGTTACACCTGTGTACCAAAACTTATTTAAATATGTCGAGCCTTTCATGGGTTATCATCTGGAAACGAAGAATCCGACCGACCGACCGACAAACAGACAGACCGACAAGCTCACTCCTATATACCCCCTCAAACTTCGTTTGTGGGAGTATAAAAATGAAAAAAGGTTGAAACTCCAAAAATAGGCAAGGCAGAGTTACAAATCTTATGCACTGCAACTGCTTTTCTACTCAATGAGATCCTAACAACAAAGTTTCTTTGTGCAATTTATTGTTATAATTTTGATTATATAAGAAATACTAAAGTCTTGTAAATCAATGTTGACATTTCACTTAATTTGTAGTATTTTATAACTATTTGAAATGATAGTGTCTCTAGCTGGGAGCGAACCCGCACCGTCATGGCGACAGCACCTAGCCCTGCAATTCCTGCGACGTAACCAGCTGAGCTAACAGGGACAACCCCCCCAAAAAGGTTGATCGGATAGCTCTGATATACGTTACAATCACTGCTTGACATGGGTAACGGGTTATTTCACTGATAACAGTTCTGGCTAAATATATACTTTTAACTATTTGAGCCATAATCGTGATTAAAAAAACAAAACGGAGTAATCACTTGTAAAATGTAACAGACTGCTTGTGCAACTCTTTATCAGTTGAGCAAATTAGCAGGAAATATTGAAATCATGAATGTGAAAAGTTTTGCATTTGCTATTTAACTGTATGAAACGAACTTGTATGTCACGCACTGACTTTCTAGTTATCAAGAACGTATTGTAAATTAAATTAAAAGTGTTTATCAAATATGGTTTGCTATTTTTATGACACAGTCTTGTTTTTCAGAGTCAGTGTTGCCCAGCCATAGATACTTAAATCTTGTAATAGTGATAATGTCGGAGTTGTCTTGATCACGTTTACAATCGTCAGCCACTGCTCCCTGGATGGTCCCAAACACTAGGATAACTGCACCTTGACCGGATGTTGCAGCTGGGCGACACTAAGTAACAGTCCCCGTTCTGTAGCATCACATGTGCTATGTGTGTCATTGCGGGTGAGAGACGCGGTATGACGTCATCCATATCGATGTACCTAAGCTTGAGTTACTGTAGCTGAGTTAATGTAGGAATGGTTTGTATCATCTTTTGTCAGGATGACATCCTGTATAACGTTAACGATGATAGGACACCGGTGCTGCACGTAGATCTTGCCACAATGTGGCGCTAGCTGTCATCTTCTCTCCCAGTGGCCGGAACTCTAGCTTCTCCAGACATGCTGGATTCACGTGTAGCTCTCTACATGGTATGTCATAAAGATGCAGCATCTTCAGCTCGTTCAGACGATGTAGGTCCAAGGTGACGTCATAATCACGGTACTGACCCCACCAGTGGTCTGAACAGTCTATGTCCTCCAGCTTGAGCTGTGTCAGTGTTGTGGTCTGGCTGATATAAGTATAAAGACATTTAAGTTTGCTGTGAGTCGAGTGAACGCGATCAAGATACAATGATTGTAAGCATGTCAGTCCTGTGAGCGCCATTATACTGATATCGGACAGAGAACTAAGTCCTATTGATAGTGTCAGACATTTCAATGTACGGGCTGATTCAGTGAGAATGTCAGCCAGCCATACTGGTTCCTTGTTCCAGTCTTCTACTCTCAATGTCTCCAGGGTGGTGAACACACCAGGATCCAGCGACTGCATGAACGCTGTTTCTGAACTGGATATAGTAGTTGTAGCGATTTCACATTACCTTCAAAGTTGTTAAATCTGCTTCTGTTAGGATGTAATCGTGAAGACGGATGGAACAACTATTATTTCCATTTCTCAATCATTCTTGCAAATACTGGACCTGCATGGACTTATAAGATTTCATTGTTCTCATAGCGTCATAACAAACCGGGTCATAATTACTATACATGTATGTCCTATATGTACACGTTACAGCGTCAACGTCAACAATCGTCTGCAGCTCACCGGAAATACATGTATATACGTCAGAGTTAATACCACATAAAAAAACAAATACATTGGACATTTCTATTATGCCTGAAAGAGATGAACAAACATCAAGAATTGTTGATTTTACAGGTTCGTTTGCCATTCAGACGTTATATAAATAGCAGAGAAGAATTCTTGCACAGACTTGTGCTGAAAGAAAACATGATAACGTTTTACTGCGAATGTTCTTCTGTCCTAGGTTTGACACAAAAGTCCGACTTTTAAACAAAACTCGATTTCTTGTTTGGACATGTACTGTTTGGCATGTTTTCTATCAAAAAATCAAAGATGATTCTTTTTTCTCGCTAAAAACAAGGAATTATCAAAATCTCTCTAACGGAAAAGTGAAGTTCAATTAAACTTTGCACAATTACACGTTAACAAAAATTAGAACAGTTAAAAAATAGATAGATCTATATATTCCATAAAATTCTGATTACATCAAAATACAAAACTAAACAATCAAAAACACCATTTCAAATGTTGAAATTATTATAATGTTACTGAAAACAAATTGTGTCTTTTCCACTATGAAGATAAAAATCTTCATTATTTTTCCTTTGTCATTCATTTACACAACCAGGAAATTCAAGGTGAAACACAATTTTACAAATATCTCATTATGTATACATATGTAAGACAAAAACATATAACATATCATTGTCAGTATTTCAGTACTCGTGGGAGCATGAAGTGCTACCATAAATATATTTAGGGTTTCTATTGCAAAAACTGGTAAACGAGAATATTATTACAAACTTTAAGATAATAAAACCGTTAAAAGCAATGTACAGTGTGTTTGCTCAGTCACTATGGTTACCTTCGGAAATAACTGTCAAGTTTTTAACATCATGCAAGTCTGCCGTCATAATGTAATATTTAGGATCTCAGTGAAGAAATAATCCTTTCGCGATTTAAATACTGAAACAAATGAAATGTTGTCTTATTATCTTTTGCATGGAAAATGCATTGCAGTGTGAACAAATCATTTATTTGGTTTCTTGAAAGGATGTGTTTATATATATTGCCGCTCTTGTTGTCATATTATCCTTTGCCTACGGTTTCACTTATATGACATCTAGAACAGCAAAACATCCTTACATAGTGTCGAGAAACCACATATCTTTATTATAATATGTTTTTTTTTCACATAAAGTTAAAAAACTTATGTGTGTAAATAAATCTACGAATCTTTTGCATCATACCGAGAACTTTAATAACATTAGATTCACATATAATCACATATTGTCTAAAATTAATAAAACTCGATAATAAAAATGAAACAAAACGTATTTAAATGATGCTTAAAAATGATGCTATTATTTTTTCAAAGCATTTCTTTTCGTTTATTTGCGATTCGGCGTAACCTATGCCTATGGCTTTTACAATTAGAAAAAATATTACCATGTCATAAAATAAAAAGACAAAAAAAGCCAAAATACATATAAATTTTACATAAGAAAAAGACACTTAATATATTTAATACATTCTAAGCTTATAGCATTTCTCACTTCACTTGGAATGATTCAAAATATTTCAAAATACATAATTAGGAAGCAGCATTTTACTAAAGGGTTTGATAACAATTTTACATAGTGAAAGACATGTAATTAACACAAACTAAGATTACAGAATTACTCAAATAACTTGAAATGATTCAAATTAATTAAGAGCTCAACAGTAACACCAATGCCTTTAACTCCAAATCAAGTAATTAACCCAGATGACGACTGCACGAGTGAACTTGCAGAATAATTTAGTGGAAAGCGATATACCATTACTTCTTTTGATCTATAATAATATATACCATTACTTCTTTTGATCTATAATAATATAGAGTCAAGAATTGATGTGCTGCGCAGTGATGTTGTTTGAAATCTTGAAGAACTCTGATGAATGTCCCTTCGATTTCGACAGTCTAAAACAGCCTCCTTCTCCATCCTGGATGGTCACTAACAGCTGTCTAACTTTGCTGTAACGGCGTGTGTCAGACGGCTGACAATGACCAACAGATTTCTCCGTTTCTGGGATGCCATGATTATCACGAAAGTTGCACGGTGGTACGCCGTGGTAGCTGACCGAAATGCAACAGAAGAAATATTAAGCCCAACTGCCCTTTCATTGCCAGTGAGAAACGTAAAAAGTCACTCTGAGCTTGAGGTACGGGAGCTGAAGTAGCCTGTCGACACTGAGGAACAGTTTTTACCACGACGAAGCAGAGGACGAAAAGTTCAGGCCACGAATAAGACGTCACTGGCACATTGTCTAGCTCGAAATGTTCTCGTTTTGTCACTGCTTGTAAAAAGCGCTGTATTCCTTAACCCGTATCGATCCTCTAAACTTGATACTCTGGAGCTGAGGCACGCTGGCGGACACTGATGAACTGTTTCCTCCCCGCAGCTTATGACAAAAAGTGGGAATCAATCCCGTACCGTACTGCGGCAACGCCTAGCAATGGAACTCGGGGCACGAACTTTTGCGAGGCCATAAGGTGCAACATTTTCAAATAATTTAAACGATACAAGTCTAAAAAAGCCTCTGTCCTCCAGTTTGAACTGTGCCATAGTTCTGGTCCGGATGATATACGAGAAGCGTTATTGTAAAGCACACTAAGAAGTACAAAGATTGTAATCACGTTTAATCAGATAACGTCCACCAAAGATTCGTTTTGAAAATACGTATAAAATTGTCAAGTTGACAATTTTCATCTTTTCGATTAATGAATCATATGTTTAATATTATGTTTCCTTCCATTAGAGTTTTCATTTAATAGCAAAATCACATCATCAGTTTTCTTCCTCAGTACTTAAGACATGTATGTTCTCACCGTTCCTTTTACGAGTGCTCTGCATATGGGACATTTTCGCATAGCCGGGGCGCAATCAGCGCAGGTGACAAGATGCCCGCAAGGCAGGAAGACTATGCAGACTGTCTGGTCTAAGCAAATCTTGCAGAGTGTCTGTTCTTTCAGCTGCTCATTCTCCGCTTTGATGGCCTTTGGATCCTGAGCGATCGATTCTATGAGGGAAAACATGGAGCAATGATGTAAAATATGACAAAAGGCTTATAAGAACGCATTTTGAAAGTGCTGATAAGAACAAACGAATTCTTAAACTAAATCGCTGACTGTTTCAGCCTGTTAATAAAAACATCTAAAACATGTAATGAAAACTTTTAATCCTAGCTGGATTCTATCTTTCTAACCAAACTGAGGGGGGCTCATGATCACTAAGGAAACGTATTTAGGTTACAGAATTTTCAATTTTTCAATTAATGTAACGCGACAACTCCAATCGCCACGTATATGCGAAAGTGTTGCGTAACATTATTTATTTTTATACACTTGCCATAGATTCACATATAAGAGACGCAATGTCGTTACAAACATTTTCAAATCAACCTCTAATTCCAAAATTGTTTAAGGTGCATGTACACTTGATGAAAGAAAATATTCGTACAGTTTAAATCAAGTAACACGAAAAACTATATTTATCAGCTGAAGATATAGAGCACCCCTGTCGTAATAAGTTATTTGATTTTGCCATATTAAACCAAACGTTACATCAATTCACCAGTATTGTCGATCATGTGATATGTATTTAAAGTTTTAAGTCGGTATCCAGAAAACTCAAGAAGTAAATTACACAATTTGTAACATATTCTTTCTCCGGTAAAATAATATACTGTTTTGGAAAAGGACCCATGGGTTGGTACTAGGCCATAAAAAGTGAAATATGCATAGAAGGAATGGCCACATCCAGCAGACACAGCCTCACCATACAGCCAAAAAGTAGAGGAAAAGAGAGTATGGTATCACAATAATCAATTTCAAAATGGACGCCACAAACAATTAACGAAAGTGAGAACCCGAGGGGTTACCGCCTTGGAACGGTCAGTGGCAAAACAAATTGCCACTGGGGGGTTTAAACCAGGTTGTAGGGTTCACCAACCTCGCACTTGCCCCAACAGGTTCTCGTATCACAAAACAAGTACAAGTTGTCTTTGTGAAATAACTCCAACCCACCCATCGGCTCAACAATGTTGCATGCAAAGCACACAAACATATAAAACATAAGAAGCTAATAGCATTGCAAAGCCAAAGGGCGGGTACTCAATGATCTTACCGAGACCAGAGCACCTAGAGTAAAATCAGCAAGCCAAAGATGACAGGGATAAATGAAACAAATCCATCTTCTATGTTTTTAAGAAAAAGGTGAAATGTGCATATCAGGAATCGCCACATTCAGAAAAACAGCCTCCCCACACAGTCAAGAAGAGGAGAGTGAGAGAACATGGTTAATAAAATAATCAGTTTGCAAAAGAGACACCACTAATAATTAACAAAAATGAGAACCCGAGGGGTTACCGCCTTGGATCGGTCAGTGGCAAATCAAATTGCCACTGGTGGTTTAAACCAGGTTCTAGGGTGCACAAACCTCACACTTGCCCAAACAGGTTCTCATATCACAAAACAATTACAAGTTGTCTCGGCGAAACAACTCCAACCCACTTATCGGCTCAACAAATTTGCATGCAAAAGCACACAAACATACAAAACATAAGAAGCTAATAGCATTGCAAAGCCAAAGATTTCCCCATAAACCATCATAAACTCTTTAACCCCTGCCACCGTCGTGCAACAAAAGAGGAAAGCATAACGATCAACTGTAGATGGGTTAATCACCAGGCCTGCAGAGCGCTGTACAATATCATGTTGGAAACCTTTTTTTTTAATTTACAGATGGTTTTTACGAATAATCGGGAGAAATTAACATAGCCTTTTATCTTCGTAAGTTTATAAATTAAATCTCCATAAAAAACTGGCTGGGAAATACCTTGTTGCAATGGTGATTTTAAACTGCATTTGTATTTATGAATTAGATCTGGATATCGGCGATAAAACTTGCAAAAGGTTTTCCTTAATTCGTGATACCGATAATCTTGTTTCAAATTTTTTTCTGTAATGCAAAGATTACGTTCATTGAAATCATTCACATCGTTGAAAGCTCTTGAAAAGCGAACAAGCTGTGATATATAAACCCCGTAAGATGTTGCACGAGGAACATCGCCGTATAAAAACGGAAAATTTACTATATTAACATCAAGATCATCTCTTTTATCATATATACTCAGCAAAAATAGAAAGTACCCACTTTTTATGCTTATATTCTCATTCACATATTTTCATTTAATTACGAACACTTCAAAAGGTGTTTTATTAATTAATCTCAGTCGTTTTTAAGTTTAATTGTTCGTGAACATAATCTTCCACACCTAAACCTGAGCAAATGCCCATCAGATAACAATGAATGATGGATTAAACACCCCTATATATTCAATTCAAAGGGAGGTAATAGGAAATGTTTGGGATTTCTAGCGTTTTTTTTATAGAGGACGAGTTGTTTTATTAATGATTTTTTGTGATTTTATTGACATAAAGAACTGGAAAAATTGATTTAATTCCAACAAATGTGAATATTGTTTAGAATCACTTACTTCTTCCTAAAACCCCAATGATAGCAAAGGGAAAGATAACTTAGTCGTGACTGCAGATTTTTAAGAACATTTTATTTCTTTGTAATGATTACAGCAATGCAGATCTGTTCAAAGAAGATATTTTCTATTTTATTTTTCTAGTTTTACAAAATCACAGGTAGAAAAGTGGGTACTTTTTATTTTTGCTGAGTATATTTTAGAAGTGACGTAACCATTTTAAATGGACAGATTTAGATCAAGAGTTAGCTTGCTTTTCTGAGGTGTTCGCTTTATTATGCTGTAGTTCTTTAGGATAAATATTATAAACCAGTGACGGACAATGATTACTTTCTATATTTTATAAATAATCAATGTACCTCGAGGTGTATTTAAAAGCTGTAATAATATCATCTTGATGTTCGGTAGAAAGAGATAACAAAGTCTCTTTCATAACAGTATAAAACAGATCAGCAACAAGGGGTGCACAATTAGTACCCCTTGGAATGCCTATTAATTGTTTATAAAAAGAGGTACAAAATCTCAAATAAATATTATCCAATAAAAATGAGAGCGCCTGGATAAGGTCTTGACAGGTCCATGAAGTATAGTTATCATAAGAAACATCTGTAAAGAATGCCCTATGTTCATTGCAAGCGATAAAAGTTTCATTTTCTCCAGCAAAAGTTTTTTTCAATGAGACTGGTAAGCTTGTCTCTTATTAAATTATGAGGTAGAGAAGTATATAAAGTAGAAAAATCATAGGTAGAAAAACAGAACGCCTGAAAATTATTTGATTTAAGCTTCTTCAAAACGTCATTTGAATTTTTTATAGACCAAAATAAATTTTTGCTAGTAGTTTCAAAAACTTTTTCACAATACCTAATTACATGTTCTTTTATAGCTGTAAGACAAGATTTTAAGAGCATGGATAATTTAATTGTTGTACAAGAACTAGAGTTTGCAACAAAACTTGCTTTGTACGGTGTTTGTGCATTTTAGGCAACCAATACAGTAATCAAAAGCAGATTTACATTCTTCTGTTAAAATGTATTTACTACTTATCGAACTATCAGTAATATGTTACGAGGGCTTTTCGATAAATTCGATGAGTTTTGCTGTAACACTTTTATTTTCAATTATTTTCTTCCTATTTTTACTTTTGTTTTTTTAACTAAATATGTATATATTGTATAAAAATCATAGAACGTTCTTAATAAACGCCAAAAATTCTCGTCAGCATAGTAATCCGCGTCTTGCTTGTTGACGGGCTCCATTTTTCTTCATAAATATTCTTTAATTATTAATGCTAAACATCAATTTATAAATATTAAAAAATGGCGCAAACTTAGCATACGTTCAAGTAACGTCATGATGTCATTTTCGTGAAAAGTCATTGCCATTACAGTTATCGTAACGGAAACATTGTCCTTTCTCTCCGGTACTAAGCATAATTTCGTCGTTATGAAGAAGACGAAGAATTACGTGCAGCTGTAAAGTTGTGTGTTGGGCTGGGTATATCGCCAAAAGAGACTATAGATATTATTGAGGAGTCAACTACTACAGATTCTTGCAGCAAATCATTTGTATACAAGTGGTATTAACGGTTTTCGACAAGAACTTCGCTTAAAGACGATCCACGCCAAGGGCAACCAGCAACGGTAAAGACGTCGATATTGGACGCTGTTCGTGATATGGTTAATGTCGATTGGCGCGTTACGGTTAAAAGCGTTATAAAACTTATAAAACTTCAATTTTTTAAAATTGTTTAACAAATTAAATTTAAAGTTGTATTGTAAAAATGAATATTACTTTTTGCAAACACGGTTTTTCCGTCTCATATTCCTGTTCGCAGATGCTACGCCGAGACCTTGTTGACGCGATTGCTAGGAAACGACAAGGATTGGATCTGTGTGATGTTGTATCCAGCAAGACAACGCCCAGCGCATCGCGCTGCATCTACATGCTTTACGTTAGTCCGCTGGGATTCAAAGTATTCGAAGAGCAACCGCAAGATTCTCCTGATCCCGCTCATGTTGGACTTCCGGGTATTCCCGGAAATCAAAGCCTGTCTTCGCGAAGTAAATTTGAAAGCTTTCAGGAGTTTCGCCGCGCCACCAGGGATGCGATTAGATCATTATCACGTGACTGATACATAGCTACATTTAACATGTGGGTGTATCAGAAATGTGTTAGCATTATCAGCGATTACGTTGAAAAAGTGCGACGCTCACTTGACTTATGAATGACGTCGAAGTTGATTTACATTTGGAAGTTTATCCATGTATAAAGTAACAAGTTTACCATTCGATCCAATTTCTTTATCTTTGTCATTTGTCTTTTTAGATGTCTTCTTTTCTTCTTTCTTTTTCTCTTTAGCAATAGGCTTTTGTGATGCGTTTCCACTTTCTTCGTCATGACATTTTACGTTGGAAGAATCTTTCGGAGCAGAAGCTGACGCTCCTTCTGTAGGACCAACATGTGCGACAGGGTTAGCAGGTGAACCTGGAGTAGGAGCTGCTTGTGTAGAATTACCAGCTTCTTCTAACGCTAGGACCTGATCCATCAAGAACTGTGCCGTGATTTCAGTCTGACCTGAATTAAAGAGATGAAAGAATTTTGAAAGCCACCAAACACGACAAATATATAAAAATTTATGGCTCCGTTTGAGTGAGCCTATTCAAGGGTAGTTACGGATATGCATATCTCTTCCCTCCGCCAAGCCCGGATTGCGCGCTTTTTACAGAAATAAATGTATCGTGCTCAGCCTCAACCGTCTTCAAAGACAGTGAAAAATAACAGCACTGATTAAATGTAAGGGGAGAATTTTTACAGCCGCCACACGGGACAAACGTAACTGCTGTTACATTAATATTTAATTAGATGTTAACTCTAAACTCACCGTATGGCCACGGAAACTCTTATGATATTAATTTCTTTACATAAACGTTAAGATATTTTACTTACAGATCACAGTTCCAAGATTTTAAAATATTTGTTGAATTTGCATTCTTGCAATGCAATTTTGCTAGTTGCTTCGATGGTGCTTTTATTCTTCAAACATAGTGTTTATCAGCATGTTTAGATGTGCACCTGGGATTTTGCTTCTGGCCACGACCGTTAAGACCAGAGTCATAGCCCCTTATGAACTAAATACATTTGAAAAAGCTCAGCCAAATTGCTTCATAAATATTTTCTCTAGAACGCATTTGATGTTTGTTTTTTCCATTCCATTAACGTAAAGGTAGATTTATGGAAACGCATAGGGTCCCCCCTGGTAATCTAGATTGCGATAATTCTTTTAACGTCAAAATTTCTCATTTTTAAACAGTTCCGAGATATTTTTACCGTTTATCTGCAATATTTTATTGGTTAATGACAGATATTTAACAAGAAGACATGGATATGTTTGGCGTTATTATGTATTTTAAGCAATATTTTTCGAGCCAAACTTCTTTCGATATAAAGTTATCATGAACATGCTCTCTGAAAGTGGTGAAATGGCGGCTAGCATTATTATGTTGAAGGTTTGGACAGCCAATAGAGAATTTAAAAGCGAGAATACCCGAAATGCTCAATTCAGAATACATAGCCTTCCCACAGAGTAAAAAATATAGGAACTAGCATAGGTTTACATGCATTATAATCAATTTCAGACAGGACACCACAAAGAAGGAAAATCAGAACCTGGGGTTACACCGCTTTCGTGGTTTAGCCAGGTTTTAATGTGACCAACCTTATTTTCTCGTGTGAACAAGTACAAGTTGTCTTAATAAATCAAATCCACCAACATATCAGCTCGACAATGGTAAATTCTAAAGCACACAAAATATGAGAAGGTAATAGAGTTGTCAGTTATGACCCCTCGAGACTAGAGCAACTGGGGGAGGCTGTGCATTCTGAAATACGCACAGTACACCCAACGTTTCGATCACTATAAGTTAACACAGGTATTGTTGTGGGAGTCTTGTGAAGATCCCCCATGAGTATTCCATAGCAATAATTATTATATACACATGGAAGTTTAAGGTTCCCGTTAGACTGGAACTTTTAGCACTGATGGGGGCAAGTGATGAACAGTCAACATAATGTTGAGACAGAAGCAGATATATGCAGCCCTCGGTTGTTCTTCACAGAAAAGGCATTTGGTTTGCTCATTAAAAACAAACAAAAACACTATGTATTGTAACTGAGCATTTACTTTGACGTTGATAATACTAGTACCATTAAAAGTTGTTACCAACCAAAGAAAAAAAGTAAAAACACTTTGGCATGTCTTTACCCTTAACCTTTTTTAAGGAAACATGGTGAAACAAAATAACCTACTTTCCAATAATAATATATGTTATTAAAATTTTCACGTTATACATGATAAAAAATTCATCTTTCGCAGAAATATTGGTATGGTTTAAATAATTTCGCGAATAACAGGAAAAAAATCAGTTCTGTCTGCACAACTATTTCACGTGATACAAAGATATTTTTGGCTATTCAAGTGAAAAATATCTCTCTATACATGATAATAAGATGTTAAGATGCGTAAAAAAATATCGCGATCTAAATTAACAGGGGGGACCCTATGCGTTTCCATATAGATTTGTTTAATGTCTCCTCGTATATTTAGTCATTGTTAATGATCATGACTTTCGACTCTCTGGTGTGAAATGTATGATCAATAACGCTTAAATATGGCAAATTAGGTTTTAGTCATTGAACTTTAGGCATTATAAACTAAAATGGTAAAAATACCTTATTTAGTTTAGCTTAAGCATGCTTACCACTGAAAGCAGCACAACTTACGATTTTGTCTAAGAATATTTTCAATCGCCTTCTTGATTATTCGTGGCTGGTATCCCATTTCCAGGACACTCTGTGAAGAATCAGATAAAAGGTAGTTTTCGATCTCCCGAGGTGAAAGCTGATTTGCTGCAATCAAATGTTCATTGTTTAAAACTCAAATTTCAACGCTTCGCTTTTCTTGAAAAAAACTCTGCCTTAACATAGCACATATCTCATTACACTTAAGTTTTCTCAGGTAAGACTTGCAGAAGAATATGAAAACTACATTAAATAATGCATCAATCGTCTTAACTATTATTGTATTTAGTATAGTGAAAAAGGTGAAATATGCCTATCAGGGATGGCCACATCCAGCAGACACAGCCTCCCCACACAGCCAAACAGTAGAGAGGAAAAGAGAGCATGGTATTACAATAATCAATTTCAATATGGACGTCACAAACAATAAACGAAAGTGAGAACCCGAGTGGTTACCGCCTTGGAACGGTCAGTGGCAAAACAATTTGCCACTGGGGGTTTAATCCAGGTTCTAGGGTGCACCAACCTCACGATTGACTGGAACGAAGCTATACTTACTTCATTTGATAAAAAAAATTTTTTCTCTAATTTAGTAGGAAGCTTTATCTATGTAGAATTTTCATCTAGTATCAGATACTACTTTAAAGAATACATTAATCATTAATAATATAGGTACAGATCATGCCAAAAGTGCCTATCTCTCACGTAGCTTCCAACATCCCAAGCCCAAAGGAAGCTCAAGTTACCCTGATACCACTGACAAAATCAGTAGATATTATTTATTTATAAAGCAAAACTTACATTCTAAAGGGCCAACCAGTCAAAAAAAGTGCAGAGCTATATTTACTTTTGCTTACAGTAAATTTAAAAGTGTCTCAAATTCCTCATATAACCCGAACAAGTACACGTTTTAACAAATTGATTTCTAGGTAAGAATACAAATATATATGCATAAAATGTAAATTTACCAGTTGCATTTTCCTGCGATGCATTCTGAAAATAAAAGTGATCATTATTAAAATTTATGCTGATGTGTACTTGAATATTACAAATTCATGATATTTTTGAATGAAAATCAATAAATTAATTGTTAAAATATATTTCATTTCGTCAAATAATGAGGTGGGAACAGAGAATCATGTACAAAATTGAGGTTAAAAATAACAGAATTAAGTCATTTGACCTGCAGTTGCTTATTTCTTACAGTTATCAACAAAATATATCTTGTCCTTTCAAGATCATAAAGATGTTATCAACTTCCACTCGTATACTAATCATTCACCAAAATAGTAAATTTTAATAGATTAATAATAGCTCGTAGGTGCCTATACGCGAGCACGCGGCATAATACTCATGATTCACACCAGAATGCACCAATGTTTACTAAATGTTCCTGGAGGGCATCCCCGCGGACCCCTTAGCATCACAATCCACATAAATAAAGGGCTAGCTACGCCCATGTGACATATAATAAACGTTCCTGAAAATGTGTTTTATAGTTCTAAGAACACAAAAACTTACGTCCTGTGAATATTGAACTGCAAGTTGTACCAGATTTACAAACTCGTCCCCTTCCTTTTGCTTCACAAAGACACAGTTCTTTGCCCATCTTGCATGTTCAATCCATGGGTTGTCATCTTGGGTCCAATGTCGCAGCCCTAACAATTTTATCAGACTTTTATGTTTAATCTCATAATGAAAATTTTCAATCCCATTCGGAATCAAAATGTTGAAATTGTTGTCCGAACAAAAGAAGGTTGTTTTGCTGCACAGAAGTATCGCCTATATTCAATGCGTAATTGTGTAAATTTTGACGGATATATATTCAGCAAAATAGAAATATGTCACTTTATAACTTTGAAAAACTATGGAATTTATTACAAAATCTATATGTTCGCACTCTCTCATAAAAACTAACAGACACATGCCAAGAAATATCAAAATGCATATATACACACTAATTGAATAGATGTTTAATTTTCATTTCCAATCATAATAAAAAAATCTTCAATCAGCACTGAAAAATAGGTAAAGTATGCAGTGTCGGGTTACTTTTTATTGAGCAAATATGCCAATAATAATAATCTTAAGGACTGAACAAGATTGCGCAATTAACTATTTACCTATTCCACAGTAGAAGCATCTTACACAGTCGCCGAAACCTGAAGAAAAATAAAACAGGATTAAGTCTCTTTTTCGTTAATCGTTTCTGGTGTTTAGTTTGAAATTGATTGTTTAATAAATCAACTTTTTCTTTTTCCTCTATATTTTTTCGCAAATTTCCAGTTTGATGTAAATATACCCATTCCTTAATATCTACAAATCATTCAATGACAATCTACCTTCAAACTGAATGATGTTTATACGAAATTAGTTAAAAAGTATTTTAAACATGACGTGTTAATATTTATGTAAATACATATATTTATTTTGCGAATTGTATTTTATCTCTCGAAAAGAAACCAAATACAAACAGAGTCTGGTATATTCAAAAGTACAGCTCTTTCAGTATTCCAGTAAATATTTAAACGAAATATCTGGAAAACAAGGAAAATGTGTGAAAACTTTAAAAGTACATTGTTAATGATATAGTAAATAGTTTAATGATAAAAACAGGACTAAATAGACCTACCAGCATAGAAAAATCCTGCATCGGCGAGTTCATCGGGCGAGTGGCTAGCACTATCAGGCCAGCCATTGTAACTAGCAATCCTTGCCGGTTTCGTTGCATACTGGCTGTGCTTTGGGATAGCCGTGTTAATTCCTAAAAAATATTTCTTAAATTTCATGTTTTTATGAAGTCCCCTTTTCCAAATCGCAATATAGGTTTTTAATCTTCTTAAACAAATGTTTTATATTATCCTTGTACAAATCAGCGTTTCAAAATAAGTTCTAACATATTACGTTTTATATATGATCATATCATAAATGTAAACGAAGTAACAATATGGCAAATTATAAATTAAACATACCGAGTTGGCTGGAACTTTGTGCATTTTGACTGCTTTGAGGACTAGGTGCAGGGCTGCGTGTCCTTTCTGGTGCCCAGTCATTGTTTTTATTCTCAGATGGTTCCTGGCTTTCCCTTGGCTCCAGAATATTGTCTATATACAGCAAGCTTTTACTGAATGGGCCGTTGAATTCGTTTCTAACGTTCACTTCGTCGTTTTTGGTTAGAAACTTACATGTTGGGTTTATTCTTCTGTGGATTGTCATAGGTTTATCGTCTGCAGTCCAGTTGTACCTTCTTATTCCACAACAATAGCAAACGACTCCGTCTCCGTCAGATGCGTAGTAAAACCCCGCCTCGGCAAGCTTTATTAAGTAAGGTTTATCATCTCTGGGATAACTTCGAAGTGTGCAGAAACGCAATAGTTCATATCTCATTGATACATGCGGTGCAGGAGGTTTGCCTATTGCAATCTGATCGATAATAGCCATCAAAGGTGGGAAATCTGGCACAAACCCTACGATTAGGTCAACTTTTGGAACCGGCAATAGGTGTAGAGGCATCCATATTGAGTCCCGTAGCAAAAGTATTTGATTGAATTCATCCTCACTGAATGTGCTATCTACTTTTTTTCGCCTGCATGCTTGGTTTTCTTTTTCTGGGCTGAGTTTGTCAAAACTAACTGCGTTTACAAATTTCGCTGTCATTTTGTAAGCTCCCTTTTTAATAACAGTGTTATCCTGTTCATACAAACTCTTCTCTGATGGCTGTTCTGTGTGTTCCTTCAACCTTAATGTTCTTTTCTGTTTTAAATCAAAGAAGATTTCAACTCCGCATTTTCTCTTAGATGATAAATTGTTACAGGCAGCAATGACTTTTTGAATGTTTTTGCTTGTTTCGAGCTTTTCAATAGCAGTTTGGGGGATTCTTTTTACTTCGTTTATAGTGTACTCTTCATTGCAAATCCTGTTCATTTCTGTAAACTTTCTTATTTCATTATCACAGTGTTCGGCATATACTAATGCAGTGTTTGGATCTGCATCTATTGTCTGTGTAGTGTGAAGAAGTTCGTTTGACTCTTCCAAGCTCCCATCGACAATTGGTAGCGGTGTTATATATTTTTCAGTGAGACTGTAGAACATTTCAGGTGTTCCAGAACAAGCTGTATCTTTAAAACAAATAAAAAGATAATAAAAGGTTACTACACCTCCAGTCTTTTACTATCATAAAACATATTAACTTTGCATGTGCTCACTTATATAGCAGAATTGAATCACTGAAAGAGAAAAGGCTTTTTTTGCTAAACGAGAACCGTGCAAAGCCCCTACTCACCTGGTTTTATTTTCTTCAAGAATCATTTTTTAACTGATGATGTAATAAATGCTCTCTCTCTCTCTCTCTCTCTCTCTCTCTCTCTCTCTCTCTCTCTCTCAATGGCACTCTGTCTTTGACTGTGTAGGGTGGCTGTGTCTTTTGAGTGTTGCTTTCCTCGAATTGTAACAACTCCGATCCCATTCAAATTTAATCCGATTCCAAAATACAAATGGTGGAGCGACAGTATGAAATTAAGGTAGTATTTAAGATTTTTACTTAATACAAAAACGAGTGGAATGAGTGTTCGGTGAGTTGAAAGTGATGTGATCGGTACGACAATTTTAGATTAATTAAAAAATATTTATGCTTCAATCTTAAATTCAATAAACTTTTCTTTCAAATTAAAAGCACTGACTTAGTAAAACTGCCCAAGAATATAAATTATTACGCGACGTAAAAAGGGATTCCTGTAAAGATTCATATGCTGTGGAAGAAATAAACTAAGCTGAACAATGAATGAGTACTTACCAAGTCGATGAAAACCTCGAGCAAAACAAGCGTCTCTTTCTTCAACATACTCAGTTCTACATGTAGCATCTTCAGCTATCAAGACAGATTCTGTTTCTGCCTTACAAATATTCGGTGTCGCCAGTGTCGCAGAAGGTGCCCCCTAATGTAGAAATTAATATTATGTAATGGTCATTGTATAGGCTAACAAACATGCGGATTAATTTCATTTAATATTTGTGTTCTTACCTTCAACGTTCAATGTGTTTTCATTCTATAAAGTTTTGTTTCTTTCGATCAGTGCTGTTATCAGTTTGAAGGTCGTTGAGCACGATACTTATGTACTAAGTTAATAGTACTTCTAAAATTACTTTTGTTTTTATATTTCGGCCAGTTTAAAGATAGGTCGTTTCAATATCCCAGCCAATAAGGTTTTGGATATTGTCCAATCACCCCCAAGGATATACTTCCTGTTTTTTTTTTTTAATTTTGCCTTTGGCGTTGTCTGTGATACGCAGAATTTATATTCTAAGATCCCCTATCAAAATTCTATTCTGTTTAGTTCCGCCCATTGTTTTCTCGTTTAGGGCAAACCCATTCTTTTAACAGGGGACCATACGCCGCTGAACATGGAATGGTATTCATCTGAAAATACCTCATTAAAGGTTCCATGTTGCCGCTGAACATGGAATGGTATTCATCTGAAAATACCTCATTAAAGGTTCCATGTTCACCGCCATATGCATACCATCGTTTGGGATGGATCAAAATTGTACTGTTTATTGGTGTAAATATTGAGTTGCGCTCAATCCGGGGATAGGCGGCGTGGGCAGTAAAATGCAATCCCATTAATGCCCATGAACAGGCTCAATCAAACCGAGCCTGCAGTATTTTCATATTTGTCGTGTTCGTTGGCTTTCAAAGTTCACTTTTCATCTATTGAAACAAATGTTTTATCACTGGCGTTTAAAAGTCTGGCCCTATAATATACTTGTCTACTGTTTAATTGATATTTTTAAAAATATGTAAACTTTTTTCAGTTCGATAATTTTAAAAACCACTTCATTCAAGTATCTTTCTGAACAAAGTCTGTCAAGACTACATAGACGTTTTATAAAAATAAAATTGTAAGAATGACCTTGCTGAAGATTTAGTGCCTTGATATTTTGAAAACAACGAAAAGTATCGTGCTCAACGACCTTCAAAGGAAGTAAATGATAACACCACTGACTGAATTTATGGGCCCTTCGGGGAGATTTTTAACAGCCATCACACGGTGCAAACAACGCTACTGTAATAATGAAATAGTTGAAAAGGGAACTTTGAAAGCCGAACACGACAAATATGAAAATAATGCAGACTTGGCTTGGCTAAACCTGAGTTAAACTAGAATTATCACTGAAAGTGATTAAATACCCCCACATGTATGCTTGATAATTGAACTGGGAATACTTCGAATCAATGGCATAATGTGCCCCACTTTTAATCCAGTAGCCACATATACAGCAAGTTTCATCACAATATCTCACTCCTTCTAAATTTATTGAGCAGAAACGTTTTGAATATGTTAGTAACAGTGACCATTATTTAACTTTTATCTTACAACTGTGTGCCAAAAATTGTTAATATACGTGAAGCTTTTCATGAGAAATCATCCAGAAACCATTTTTTCTATTTTTAGTAACAGTGAACAGTGACCTTAACCCCATCTGGCCCAATTTCAATACCAAGTTTCGTCTTCACAGACACTACTTATATAGCGATTTTCATCACAATATCTCATTCCGAACCAAAGTTATTGAGCATATATAGTTTCTTTTTATTTTTAGTAACAGTGACCTTGACCCCACAGGCCTTACTTTGAATCCCAAAAGTCATCTTCACATAAACCAGCAATACACCAAATTTCATTTAAGAATCTCACTCCAAGCTATAGTTAGAGTGGAAATGAAGTTTTGACGTTTAAATAACAGTGACCTTGACCTTGAACCCTCAGGCACCAAAGTCAAACCTAACCTGTATCTTGGTATGTTACATCTATGTCCCAAAAAATAATTAAATCTATGAAGTATTTCATGAGTTATCGTCCAGAAACAATTTTCCTATTTTAAGTAACAGTGACCTTGACATTGACCCCACAGGCCTTAAAGTCGAACTTGACCTGTATCTTCTGATGTTACATCGATTTACCAAAAAGGATTTAATCTGTGAAGTGTTTCATGTGTCATCATCCGGAAACCATTTATATTTTTAGGAATACTGACCTTGACCTTGACCCCACAAACCCCAAAGTCGAACTTGACTTGTATCTTGTGATGTAACACCTGTGTACTAAAAATTTTTAAAATAGTTGATGCCTTATCGTCCGGAAAGCATATTTCTATTTTTAGTAACCGGACCTTGACACTGACCCCACCAGCCCCAAAATCGAACTTGACCTGTATCTTATGACGATATACCTGTGTACCAAAAATTATTTAATTCTGTCAAGCCTTTCGTGAGTTATCATCCGGAAACGAAGAATCCGACCGACAGACCGACAGACAGACCGACCGACCAACAAGCTCACTTCTATATACCTCCTCAAACTTCGTTTGTGGGGGTATAATAATTGTGACGCCGCGTCTTGTTTTCATGTTTGCTCTTCTTTTGGGAAGCCGGTCATAGCCTATGCAGGACGGATATTCTGTTCGTGATTCAGTTTTATGCGTACAATTTATTATAAATATTTGCTGTTCATTGTTAGCCAAAGGCATTTGGTTGCCGATTTGCTAATAAAAGTTTGTTGTTGGTGTTGTTGTTGTTGTTGTTGTTTATCTCTAAATATTTTAGCAGAGCGTCCATCCTCTCTACTTTCTGTTCGAGCGGCTGCGTAATTTTGTTACTCTATGACAAACATTGCATGATCTTTTTTAAACTGGCGTTAATTTTTTTCAAATTATTTTATTTCATCACATTTAAAAAGTATTTAGATTAATTATACATATAAAAGCATTAATGGGTGGCGTTTTAGCGCCGGTGACGGTGATGCTATTAAAGAACGAAAATAGAATTGCAATTTAAAGGGAGAGATACAGCCTTCTCAATTTATACTGTATAATTATACATGTTTTTCATGTGCGCCTGTACTTATAACAGTACACCTAGCTGTCAAACCAAGGGTTGTTATTATGAGGCCCCTCTGATTGTTAAACCGCATGCGTGTAAAATTATATTTTCACCATCAACGATTACAAATTATCAATTAACCATAACGCGCATTTCTTTTGTTGTTTAATTCCCATGCACGTGCTTAAAAACGTCGCCATGTCTGGTTATTTAATAAGTTATTTATTGTCCTGTTCATTATACTATTACGGATTTAACAGTCGGGCCTCAATTTAACACTTAAGTAAATACAACAACAGCTGTTTTACAGTTACTCGTCTTGCTTTAATAATCTCTATCAAAACATTGACCCTCAACTAAAATTACCGATGTCTTAAATCGAGAATTAAAAAAAATCAAGAACAAGCATAGCCCCTTGAAGGCAATGTCTTTTTATGAAACGTCATGGCTTGAACAATACAGTAAAACGTTCTTCCTATGAACGTTCCTGTGAAATATTTCTGAAATCTAGCTGGCCTTTTCTGAGGAAAAAGATGTTTAAAGATTTTGACCTGTGGTTGAGGAATGGTGGACCAAAGGTCATCATTTGAAAAAGTTTAAAAACGTGAATGCCAGGACGCTTCTTGCCAAATTTGATTAAAATCGGTTCAGTGTTTCAGAGGAGATTTTTAAACCAAACCGTTGACGAACGACGGACGGACAGAGGACGCCGGACTAAAATCGATGACAAAAGCATACAATGAGTCTATAGCTCAGGTGATACAGATCATATTCACTTTCAAAAGCCTTTAAGAATACTGAATTGTCTGTGTCCGAAAACAGCTAGGATCTACTCTACATCGTTTTAAACTGTATGTCACACTTATTTTGGTTATCGTAAGACCCCTCTAGAAGCATCTCTGGTAGAAATAGCGACCAACTGAAATTGGCCATTTGCTTTTCCCTCAGCATTATTTACAAGACTTCATCAGTTGAAAAAGTTGGTCAAAAGCCAGTAAAGAAGATTAACGCAAAAAATCAATACATTTCTACCTGATCACTTTTTTGTTGTTTTTTTTTAAACAAAATTCATACGTCGGACAAATGTCAAAGTTTCGCTTACATTGTGTGGTGCGGAATAACATAGAAGCTAAGAGCTTTATCGGAAATGCATTCTTAAAGCCCCTCTGAACGTGTAATTTACATGGTACAATTAGATTGTGTACCTGCAAAATGTCCACTTCATCAGGACAAGCTTGCCTTCCTTGTGACAGGAAACATTTATCGATGTGGTCACTCTGTTCGAAATGAAGTGGGTCATGATGTTGGACAAGCAAACTTGTGAACAGTTTCATCTAAATGGTAAATACAACAACTTTCAGTTTATAATAAAATTTTAAAATTAATGTTTTCATGATATATAAGTTAAACAAAATACATTTTATTGATAACTATATAAAATTACTTCAGTATTTTTAAAGAAACAATAATGTCGACATTCATTTCCAAACAAACATCGATGTACTGTTTCAAAACTGAAGTTTGGTAAATTGTATTTAACTTACTTTGGCCTTCCGGCGGTGAGTGCTTCTCAACGGGATTGGCCTAAAATTAATTATAAACAAGAACTGTTTCAAAGCATTTATTTCCTATTTGTTTGTTAAAAAAGACCTAATTATTTTGCCACTCGGTCCATATGTAGGCCTATCACTCTTGCTCCTTATTATCTTTATTTATTGCAATTAAATATTATACAGAAGTTCAATCTCAACCGTTAAATCGAAATAGATCATATCCTATACTGATAATCCTGAAAACGCAATATTTGGTGAAGAAAACTCCATCACTAACATTTCTTAAGAGGTCCGTCAATGTGTAATACAAATAATTATGTAGCGTCAAATCAACAACTACTGATGAAGCATTATTGTCGAGAAGACGATGTACGTTAAACCGCGATATCGATAACTTACTTAGTAACTTACAGTACTGTAAACATATAAGGTCACAAAATATACGTAAACTGTACGTCCATCTATCGTCAAACGTGCGTCCGTCGAAACGCTATCGTGCGTCGTCTTCTGTCTATCATGTATGCGTCCGTCTAAAGTGCGTCCAAACGTCCGTCTAACGACTATCATGCGTCCGAATTCCGTCCATCGTGCGTATTCCAAGCCACTATCGTGAATTTCTCGCATATTCAAATATATATCATTTAACTTCAAAAATGCATCCAATATTTTGAGAGCACTTTTAAATTTTAAGAAAATAGTACTTAAAATATTGAAATGAGGTCATAAAGTTGAGCAAACGTCATAAATTAATAAATGCATTTCGCGGTAAAAATAACAATACAATGTTTATATTTCATTTAAAATATGTAACATCATAATATTATGTACATTGTGAGAAAATAATAGTTAGATGCCAATATATACAAGTAATTCCTCTAAAAAATAGTAAAAACTATAATGTTAAAATATTGCCCTGAAGAAACAATTTTGACCCAAATTTCTTACATGTAGTACTTCAAATCTGCATTCTCAAGGTTTTCATACTCTCTGTCCCAAGTTTGCTTCGGAACTTTCAAAACTAGAACAATGTCCAACAAATCATCATCATCGCCACCTTTAAAATGTGCTTCAGCCTAAAATTAATATTAACAAAAACTGTGTGTAAAACATTTATTTCCTTTGTAATTGTTTGAAAAGACCTTTTTACACATCATTAGTTGGAAGTAATTCGCATTTCCACTACTGCCTATGAACAGATTTAATCAAACTGATCCATTTGTATTTTCATATTTGTCGTGTTCGGTCGGTTTTAAAGTTAAGTCACTTTTCATCGATTTCATATTCGACAGCATGTCTTTTAAACAAGTTATGGTAGGCCTACTTTGAAAACTTTCTTTCTGATATGAGTTCATCCACCTCTACAGTGCAATCGTGTTTGATAATACTGCAAATTTTCCTTGAATTTGATTGGATAATTTGCCGTTTATGTATGTCCGTATTTACGGATTGGCCGTAAATTTATACGAAATACACGTGCCTTGAGTTCCCCCTTTACCCTCCCGTCTTCTGTTGTCGTCCACAATATTTTGTTTTAAATTTCGGGGAAAATGCGCGTTATTTAGACAATCTCCTAATTTGTAAAGCAGTATGCTCAGGGATTATTTAGACAATAATAATGTAATGTTGTTTACGTTGAAAACAGAAAAAATAATTTTTTAAGGATAAATATCGAATCGACATACCTATTTGAAGCTTTATATAGTAGTAACGTCACGCAAGTAATTAACTGACGTCATACAGATGATTTTTGAGGTTCTCAACGGGGAATTAGGCGTTCGAAATAAAATGAGCGAAATAAAATGAAAGGAAAACAATGTTTACTAATTATGTTTTGCCTGAACAAAAAGTTTGGGTGTCTGCGGCTCGGTACATGTAATATTACAGAATAGCAATATATCCTCACATACCCTGTCAAGAAACCAAATAACTGATTTATATTTTGTTGCATGCAATCACAGTTCTCAACGTTAAAACATGAGATGTACTCAGTAACAACCTTTATTAACAAATATCGATTAAAAGCACAGTTGGTAATACATTCTGTTAATTGAACATTTCATTGGAAGAAATAAAAACAATATTTGAAGCAGAATAAGAATAGAAAGTTTAATCATATAAAAAATTACCATCTTGGAGATCCATGAAACTTCCGATATGGCGGCTCTTGTCAAACAGTGAAAGTCCCAATCCCAATATGTGACAAAACTGAACGATCCCTGATGAACTAAAATATAAGTAATAATTAAATGAAAATCAAGAAAACAATAATAAAAGATCAACGCTAGTCTTATAATATCTAACTAAGAATTCTTCAAATCATTTCAAATGATTAAAAGCATATGAGGCGCGCTTATCAGGTCAGAGCAATCAGAAAAATAGAAAAGAGCTACCGAGTTTGTAAATTGAGATACTGAGTAATTTAACGTTGCAATATGCTGTAAAATGAGTTTCGTAGGAAACGTGTAACATGGGATATGTATATTCTTTTATACATTTACTATATAAAAGTCAAGCACACTTCTGTATTAAAATCTAGTAATTTTCACTAAAATTATAATTGCTATATGCGTGTACGAACTAGCTAGATAACTTTAAGGTATATGTAAAATTTCTTCACTAAACATAGATAGTACATAAATTTTATATAATAAATATTTAAAATTTAAATTTAAAGTAAAGCACAGCAAAAATGATAAACTTGATTGCGTGTCTTCAAATGGTTATAATATCATACATGTCATACTAGTAATTGGAAACAATGGACAAGTCAAACAATAAAATGATCTCTGACTGTAAGCTATACTTACTAATTAACGGTTCATACCAAAACCATGATAGCAAAGTACACTCGTTTTCTCCTTTAGCCATTTCTGATTTTCTGAAAATATATTTCTCAGAAATTAAATAAGAAGTCATTTTAGTAGAATAAAAACAACAATAGTAATTTTCTACCTGATTCTATTGCCTGGTGTCAACTTGCATCGTAACTATCACTGAAACATTTAAGTTTTAGTGACTCGTCGTCAGATCCTGTTCAGGAGATGATTTTAATATTTTAATCAGATTGTCATCATCATCTCCTACAAACCTAGATTATATACATAAAAATATTCAGAGATGTTCAAAATAATTACTAACACCCGAGGTTTGTTTTTGATTACAATGGAAAGGCGACTACACCCTATACTTCAATGTTTTAAAGAAATTTAAAATTTCTAAAGAAACGGCCCCTACTAAAGAACGGAAAAAAACGAAAGCTGCTAAGCAGTTGATACATAACAAACTAGTTTAATTTACAAAAGCATTCATTATATTCTCGAGAATCGGGGTAGATGGCGTCTCTCAAATGACTTACCGAGTCACCTGAATATTCTTACTTTATAATGGAAATGAATTAAACCCCACTGAAATCCTCACACACAGATTGCGGTCTTTACATTAGGCACACTAATTAACCTTAATAATTTAATTTACAGATTTGTTTTAAAAATCATTGAAAACGTGTAAACTGTTGACAGCTTTTGTTGTGTGTTTACGTCCAGTCCTGACTAATTAATTCACTGAAACAAAAGAAAATACAGTTTACAACAGAACTCAGTAAAATTGCTGTATCCTAATAATGTAACACGCACTCAAACTCAGATTGGGGAAACACTCTAAAAACAATCAGCCAACATACTGGTTTATAAGAAATGCTGGTTTGAGGGAAATATTCAAATTCGTTCAAGCCATTCTCTAAATGTAGTTTTTAAAAACTTGAAAATACATTTGCTGAAAACTTATAATCATCAAATTGCTTATAAACAACGTGTATAAATGTACTTGTCATGTGGGATAAATTATTTATCTCTTTTTCATCCTGATGAAGGTGTGATTGTCACTATCTTTATTTTGTTAAAATGCACATTCTCTCATACACATTTTAAATATACAAGTGATTCTTTTTCTTTTCGTATTACAGTTATATTATCATTTGATTATGTCCATGATATTTTTATAGAAGGCCATGTTTAAACTAAGGTATATGACTATTTTGTTTTCTATATCTGTACATGTTACTTCTTTAAATAAAGAATTTGTAGTTGTTGTTGTTGTTGTTGTATCAAAAAATGAAACTACAATCACACAGAACACAAAATATCCCCGTTTTCAGAAAAACATATTTCTAGTTATCCGAAAATTTAGGATATTAAAAAAATATGCTTTTTTGAAAACGGAAATATTTCGTGTTCCCAGTGATTATACTTGCATCTCTGTTAAACCTATATATCTCTACTGACATACTGGCCAGAAAAGGACCAATAAACAGGTGTCTGTGTATTTTGTGTTAGAATATATATCTGAAGTTATCTGTTTCTTTTGTCTACTTTCGGTTTAGAGGATATTTAAAAAAATGAAATGTATTTTAGGAAATTGTTTAACACACTGTTCTGCATCTTAATGATTTTTCCTTTTCATAGAATTCCACTCTAGTTATTTCAGCTTTATGTTGTTTAGAATAATCCTGTTTACAAAAAAACTCGCAGCCGTTTGAAAACATGTGGTTATTGTTCGCCAATATTGACATGTCATAAATGCATTAAAGTTTGACCATATATTCGGTATACTCCGTGTAACGACCTAGATGTTTATCTTTAAAGTTAAAATCCTTTTATTCACTCATGTCTCGGTAAAGACAAAATGATGATAACATGCCATTACAAATCACAGGTGCTCGGCTCATGTGTCCACCATCCCCCTATCCCATCACTACAACCCTCCTATATGTTTCCCTCCCATATATATTAAGGAACAACTTATCATTGATGACATTGTTAAGGTCCGTAACTCGAATGTAAACAAACTTCTATGGCTCTATTAAAACCCTGATTTTGCAAATCTAAGCAGAAAACCGTACACAATTGATCTTCAGGTTTTGTGTTGTTGTTCATTTTTGTAGTTTTTATTGTTGTTGTTGTTGTTTTTTGTTGTTGTTTTTTTTTAAATTGGTTATTTGTTTAGATTCAAACCCGCAACATTCATATCTAATTCAGTAGTTTGATTTGTGTACAGCTTCAACACAGTTATAGATGTTTACCCTTAACAAATATATTCCGTGATTATAAACCATTGTTTATCCACTGACTTTTCACGGAAATAAATGCAGTGCCACTGTGCCAGATCAATATTGGTGAACAATACATAGAACAATACATAGATATGATTTAACAAACATACGTGTACGATGCGGAGTTTTGTCGTTGTTGTTGTTGTTTAAATGAAAATTAAAAAGCCTCGTTACTCTTCTACTTTCGGTTTGGAAGGCTAAACTGATGTATTTATTAGTTAAATCCAGGCATTGTTATGACACTGGCCGCAAACATCATCAAAAAGTATTTGAGGGATACAATGTACCAATAGTTTTAAAATTAAAGATACTTCAAGCATCAATTCTAAGTTACAATATTTATTTTCATTTTTATGTGTCAGTGCTATGTAAACTGAACATTCTTTCATATAACTTGAGAATGCAAGCGTAAATAGAGCCTCGGATATTAATTACACTTCTTTGAAATCGAAAAAAAAAATTCTCTTTCATTTTTTTTAAATCCTAACATTATCCAAAACAAATTGAAAAATAGTATTTACCTGGTGGGAAAGCTACTGTATAATTTTAAATTGTTTAGAGTTTTGATGCAAATTGGTCATTTTTGTTTCATTGAGTGCATTATTTCTTCTGAAATGAGTGTAAAAAGTTAATAAAGACACAGGTGATTTCACTTGAATATTTTATTTATGCTCATTACAATGTTCACGATGTATTCCTCGCTTTAAGGTATTGGAAACATGCTCCTGGGATGGGGTAATGCAAAAAAGAAAAAGGAATTTTTCTAAGAACGTTAAGTTCTTTTAAAATAAAAACTTGACCATTTCAAACACTATTCTGAATACTACGTTATAATGAAAAGCAAACAACTTAAAAGATAAACACAACTGACTTTTACTGGTAAAAGCATTTACATCCATCACAAAACTGAAGATCATTTAAGCAAATGTAACGCGTTCAAAAGCTGATTAATATTTATAACTACAATTTGTTGTTGAGATAATACTGAAAGAAAAAGCCAACTTGAAGCTATTCGAGAAAGACTTCCGTCATGTCTACCTTCGTTTTCAAGGGCAAATCATCTTTTCAAAACTCAACATTAATTCTCACTGACGGACCAACGAAAGTTTAGAAATATAGTGTCCAATCGCTGTAATTAAATTTCGATGCTCAGGTCATCTGAAAATGCTTTATTTACATAAAACAGACACGCACAAAAAAAAAAGAAATACTGTTTGCATAAGAACTCTGGAATTGCTGTTTAAAACGTCTAGAAAAAAGATACCATTTATCTACAATATTTTGCAGTCATTTGTCAAAATAATGTCACAAATTTTAAGTAGTACAGCAAACTGTTTTAACCTTTAAACCAAAAGTAGAAAGTTAAGAAGTTTTTTCTTGAATTTCTTGAAAACCCTAACACTATTTTGACGAATTGTCTTAAACAATCAATATGAATGTGTCATAAACTGACATTTTGTTCTGATTTTTTCCCTGTCTTTAACAGCCACCTGTGTTAAGCAGCCACTTTTTGCTCCTCCCTTTGGTGGCTGCTTAGTAGAGGTTTGACTGTATTTCCGGTATAAGTTGTTTTTGGTATGTTCTCATGCTAAACGTTTTCATTTTTTTTTTTAGTTTATGTTTGGTAATAATATGGGCGGCTAACACCGCCAAAAATGAATAATTTTCTTTAATTCAATCATACCACAAACACAAGGGGGAACAAATCCGTTCAATTCGGACAAAAATGTTGCAAAGAAAGACTTTAATTGTCAAAACAAAGCAGTTTCTGCTTCAATTCGGTGTATTTACAAACCACGCAGCGATATTGCTCCTAAAACAAGACATCAAGTAATCCAATTCAATGGAATGTTATTAGAAACGGTGCTTATTCTACATTAATTAAATGCATCAACACACTCAATTCGGTGCAACCTCGTTCAATTCGGTGCAACCTAGTTTAATTCGGTGCAACCTAGTTCAATTCGGAGCAACCTCGTTTAATTCGGTGCAACCTCGTTCAACTCGGTGCAATCTCGTTCAATTCGAAGCAACGTCGTTCAATTCGGTGCAACCTCGTTTAATTCGGTGCAACCTCGTTCAATTCGGTGCAATCTCGTTCAATTCGGAGCAACGTCGTTCAATTCGGTGCAACCTCGTTTCATTCGGTGCAACCTCGTTGCAATCGGTGCAAACTCTGTATAAATCTCTTATCTGGAGCAGGCGCCATGAGAATAATTAATCATTAATCATTTCAAAGAGAATTTTGCATATTAGCTGGTTCCGGGATAGTTACCATAAAAATCAAAGGGTGCATATTTATAATATTGTTTAATGTCAGTACCATCAATATCAAAGCAGATGTATGGCTTAAAATCGCATAATGTAAATTTGAACTCATATTAAGATTTATAAATGTTTTAAATAGTTTTCGTAGCTCGAAAAATAACCTCCTTACCTAAACTGCAGACCAGTGTTGATAAGCCAGCTCAAATTACAGTTATTCTTGGGAAGCGAAGATTCTTGTTCAGACTTTCTGTAATAATAATAATAATAATAATAATAATAATAATAATAATAATAATAATTATTATAATGTAAAGTGTTCATTACACGATTTTCAAAAGGAATATATTACATAATTTAAGTATAAAATAGCAGATTATGAAACTAAGAATGAAAATACTCTAATACTGTTTATTGATTTGGACTATTAGATCTATCCTATAACTAGAATTATCACTGAAACTGATTTAATACCCACACATGTGTGTTTGATACTTGAACTGGGAATGCTTCGAATCAATGGCATAATGTGCCCCATCTTCAATCCAAAGTGTCGTCTTCACAGTATCCACATAAACAGCAAGTTTCATCACAATATCTCATTCCTTCTAAATTTATTGAGCATAAATGGTTTGAATATGTTAGTAACAGTGACCTTTACTTAACGTTTATCAAACAACTGTGCGCCAAAAATTGTTTATATATGTGAAGCTTTTCATGAGAAATCATCCAGAAACCATTTTTTTTCTATTTTTAGTAACAGTGAACAGTGACCTTGACCCCATCGGGCCCAATTTCAATACCAAGTTTCGTCTTCACAGACACTACCTATAAAGCAATTTTCATCACAATATCTCATTCCGAACCAAAGTTATTGAGCATATATAGGTTTTTTTCTATCTTTAGTAACAGTGACCTTGACCCCACAGGCCTTACTTTGAATCCCAAAAGTCATCTTCACAAAAACCACCAATACACCAAATTTTATTTAAGAATCTTATTCCAAGCTATAGTTACTGAGTGGAATGAAGTTTTGAAGTTTATATAGCAGTGACCTTGACCTTGAACCCACAGGCCCCAAAGTCAAACCTAACATGTATCTTGTTATGTTACATCTGTGTCCCAAAAAATAATTAAATCTATGAAGTATTTCATGAGTTATCGTCCAGAAACAACTTTTCTATTTTAAGTAACAGTGACCTTGACATCGACCCCACAGGCCCCAAAGTCGACCTCGACCTGTATCTTCTGATGTTACATCTATTTACCAAAAAAGGATTTAATCTGTGAAGTGTTTCATGAGTTATCATCCGGAAACCATTTGTCTATTTTAAGTAATACTGACCTTGACATTGACCCCACCAGCCCCAAATTCGAACTTGACCTGTATCTTGTGATGTTACACCTGTGTACCAAAATTTTTTTAAATAGTTGATACCTTTCAGGAGTTATCGTCCGGAAAGCATTTTTTTATTTTTAGTAACAGTGACCTTGACACTGACCCCACCAGCCCCAAAATCGAATTTGACCTGTATCTTATGACGATATACCCATGTACCAAAAATTATTTAATTCTGTCAAGCCTTTCATGAGTTATCATCCGGAAACGAATAATCCGACCGACCGACCGACCGACCGACAGACCGACCGACAAGCTCACTCCTATATACCACTTCAAACTTCGTTTGTGGGGGTATAAATATGTTATTGTTTTTATCTGCTATAATATACCAAAGTAAGTTTTTTATGTCCAAATTAGAGAAACGCAATACAAGCAAATAAGAAATAAAAAACTCTTTTACGAACAAAATGTCACAAGCCCCTTTTCGCGGAATATCAGCTAATGATATTATTAAAACAAAGGATGGGGAAAATTAAACTAATTTAGATGGAAGAAAGCCAGGTCTAGGTCGCTGCAATTGTGAGATTTGTCTTTTTCATCGAAGCCAGCAGCAGCAATCGTCAGCAGCAAAAAATCACTGTTTTCAATGTCATCAGCATTATCATCATTAATACAAAATCACCAACGGTTCATCATCATTCGCAGGCGCAAATAATAAAAATAGACTGGTAACGTATTGCGGTTTCAGCATATCCTCACTACATAGTAGCAATATTGTGGGTCAGTAGGTCGTTGGTAAAGGGTATTAGCAGTAGCGGAAGCTACTTAGCTGAAACGACAGAAGAAGCAATTGCAAGTCGTATAGATAGCAACAGAAGCAGCAGCACTGGGAAAAGTACTTGATGTTTTTGTGGTTGTGGTGGTGGAGCTGGTGGTGGTGGTGGTGGGATTACTCAAATTAGAGGTAGAATTAAATAGTAGTTGTTACTGTAAAGGTAGAATATTCAGATGCAGCGGCAGTAAAGATTTAGGTGGAGGAGGAGGAGCAGTAAAAGAAGCAGCAGCAGCAGTAATAGTAGTAGTTTTAGTCGAACTGAATGCAATAAAAGTACTTGTTGTTGCTCTTTGAGAAGCTTTTAAGCAACAGCATAACTACTAGCATGTGGTTATCGAACAGTTTAATTGTATGAGACTGCTGCACCCTAGAACTTGGTTTAAAACTCTAGCGGCAAAATATTTTGCCACCGACAAAACGGTAACACTTCGGATTATCATTTTTTTGTTGTTATTGTCTTTTTAATTATCTTTTTGACTGAATGTGGCTATTCCTGATATGCACATTTCATTTTTTAAACGCTTGTTTAAAAATGTCTAAACATCAACCGCCTAGTTGTCCGTTTGTTTATTGTGCATAATGTTATAAAAGATATATAAAGTATTAACATTTGTAGTAGCAATAAAGCAGATTATTCGTATTAAGCATGAATTGTAGATTTATTATTATGTAACTTCGACGAAGTTCATAGAGGAACAATCGTAAATACCAAGAGTAAAAAGAATTGTGCTGACTTTCGATTATAATAAGATTCAAAGATTTTGCTATAATTTTTAAAGAATACTTCAAAATCGTAATCTTGATCTTAACTTGCTAATAGTCTAATTATGATTTCCCAAGGAAAATCTGTTGAAGAACATTGAACTTTGAACGCGTGTTAAACACTATCCCTGAATTCCATGGTGTAATTTGATATTATTCTTATCAGAACAGAACAGAACAGAACAATACTTTATTAACTCAAACCATGAAATACAGGTACATGAGTATACAATTCATAGTAAATAACATATTCACACGTGACATGGTTAACAAACAAAAAAGTCAACAACAAAAAAAAAGAAGATGATGTAGAAAAAGGGGGAAATGTTACGAAAATTACTGATCATATAGGTTTATTATCGTAAAAAAAACAACAAGAAGATATTCTAATAGACTGTAATAAAAATTATAGACATATATATTATAGGAATGTACTGCTTTAATGTTTTCGGTAGGTTTATTTTTAGCAACAGGCTGTTGGGTTTTCCCAATGGTGTAAAATGACGTCATACCGTCTGGGTCAAAACACGTGTAGTGAATTCGAAAGATTGTGTTTTATTGTACATGGAATTAACGTGATAGATTTAAGTGGTTTAAAAAACAATAAGGATTTCATTGGATTATACGATAAAGATGCTGGATTATATTTTCCGTGAATGTATTGTAATCATGTTTCTATCAGCGTGTAAATAGATCTGTAAAAGTGGTAATGTTCAGCAGTGTAAACATTTTCAAAATGAAGTGATGGTTCAGTGGCTGTGCCGTTTATGGAAGTTACATTGCAGATTGTCAATGAATGGGAAATAACAACAAAAATAATATCAATGAAACCCCCAGTTAATTAATCAACACGTCACACTTTCTCGGGACAAGTTACCTCTTGACCCAGAATAAAATGATATATAAAGATTGAAACTGCATTGATTAGTCAGTATGCATCTCGATACCATAGTAAAATATGTTCTGTAATTTTATAGGAAAAACGTAATTATAAATTGATATTTTTGTTACATCAGAAGTCTCATACAGTGACCATATGCTTGCTGAATTTATACAATGACGTGGATTTATTTGAAATTGTACCCACTAGCAATAGGAAACAGTTCGTGGAAATTCTGTTCAGATGCAAAGACAGATTTGGGTCTACATTTGTCCGATGAAAAATATGTCACAAGCTGTGTTTGGCTAAAGTAAATGTTATAAGCCTTTATAACACTGAATATGCACGTGAAATTTCCCAGTGGGTGTTAAAGGCGGTGCAGTATTGTTTTCTTTCATATGTCTCAAGAAAAACCCCTTCTTATTCACCCAGAGTTTTTGTGTAACAAAATTTTGGTATATGTAAAGCCTGCTTTATAAATGCGTTATTTTAAATAAATCTTAAGAAACTGTCTGTTTTAATTATTATGTAGACTAACAGGTTATAGATAGTTTAAGCTTAAAAATCTGAAGATAATTGTGTTACTCAAATTTATTTCGAAAATAAAATGTAACATTTGAAACCATTTTTTTTTCATAACAATATATTAAAACAAGCAAACATTTTATTTCCTATTATATAAATAATAAAAAAAATCAATTTTGTAAATATTAAGCAGTTTGTGTAAGGAATTGGCATTTTGTGTTGACTGGGAAAGGGCCAAAGGGAAGAAACTGCTCTAAGGACTGCTACAGCGCCCCCTCACCGAATTCACTGGCTAAACTTCGAATTGAATGGAGTTCCATCGGCTTAAACGATAATGAATCATATTGGATTGTGAAGCATTGCTTTAAATTAAAAGATATCGGATGAGAAGGGATTTCTATAATTAAATGTTTTGCTTCATAGTTTTAAAAGATATTATACTGAATTAAAACACAAAGATACATGTTTTGAATTATATTACTCTGTTTTGGATGAACTCCCTTCGGATTAAATGACATTGTGCACTTGTTTGAATGGAACTCCTTCGGATTGATTAGCAGTTTGTCGTTTTGAGCAAAGTTTTGTACCGAATTAAATGAAAATGCATCAAATTAAGTTAAATGGTCCTATGGGTTGAATGAGTTTGGTCTGAATTTTGAATTAAAATTCTTTAAATTAAATTAACTTATTCATTTTTGGCGGTCTTGGCCGCCCATATAATAACAACACGAATTAGACTGAACTGTGAGTGCAAACATTTATTCATCCATTGATAAATACATTTCTGCACTAAAATCTACGTGGAAATGACTAATTTTCCCAAATTCATTTTTAAAATATCAGCCAGTTTTCGCCATTTGCAATGTTTGTTTACTATTAACCTGTTAGCCTTGACTGAGTCACAGGTGGCAGTATCATTGTCTTTACCCCCCCCCCCCCTCCCCCCCACTCCCCCCAGACCCTGCTACAACTCTGAAAATATACCTTGGTACTTTCAGTCAACATAGTCTTTCAACATCTACACAAAATTAATCAGAAAAAAAAATCTCGTTGTTATACAAACATAATCAGTGACAAGGTAACAAGTCCGCTATATGTCTATTGCCCAAACAATGTGGAACATCAGATATCGTAGATTCTGCGTTTACAGTTCATGTTCAACGTAAACAATGACATCTGCCATTCTTTCAAATCGAATGGTCTTTAATACAATCGGTTACCTCCTTCAGATTAAAGAAATGACTCTACACTGGCCATCTTTCTACTTTTCTTTAGTTTTCCGACTCGAAGGAAGCCATTTTGAATATACGGTGCTACTAATCACCCCAGGACACCCCACACCAACCCAAGACACCCCAAGACTCTAAAAAAATCGCTATATATCATTAAAAAAATAAATTTAGGGGACATATTCGCCTAAAATAATGTTGATTTTATATTAGCGATAGGATTTTATTTGTTTACATGCTGATTGTTACGATTGTTGCGATTTTTTTAGAGTCTTGGGGTGGTGTGGGGTGTCCTGGGGTGATTAGTAGCACCGTATATTCAAAATGGCTTCCTTCGAGTCGGAAAACTAAAGAAAAGTAGAAAGATGGCCTGTGTAGAGTCATTTCTTTAATCTGAAGGAGGTAACCGATTGTATTAAAGACCATTCGATTTGAAAGAATGGCAGATGTCATTGTTTACGTTGAACATGAACTGTAGACGCAGAATCTACGATATCTGATGTTCCACATTGTTTGGGCAATAGACATATAGCGGACTTGTTACCTTGTCACTGATTATGTTTGTATAACAACGAGATTTTTTTTCTGATTAATTTTGTGTAGATGTTGAAAGACTATGTTGACTGAAAGTACCAAGGTATATTTTCAGGGTTGTAGCAGGGTCTGGGGGGAGTGGGGTAAAGACAATGATACTGCCACCTGTGGACTGAGTTTATACAATAAATACAAAAGATATATCTTTGCGAAATAATATCAAGAAAGAACAAAAATTAGAAATGCCATGTAATATCTTACCGTAATAATTTATTTCAATCCCATTTCATTTCGAATACAAAAACTTTATGCGAATTCAAGGTCTGGGTTTTTGAAAGTCGGTTTTCCCGTTACGGTCACGTGAACTATTGACCTAAAACTCCTCGCTGAGGTAAGTTTCAGTTTGTGTACATACATTGTAGGAAACAAAGCAAATCAACGCGCGGAGGTGCATTGACCTGTGTATTTTCGCTTAAAGGTGTTTACGGGACATGTTTACATCCGCCAAGTTGTAATCACTGACCTGTAACCACTAATAATAGAAGTTGACTTGCATGGTATACATGATCGATAACAGCATTTTCCATGCATACCAGTCTTCATTAATCGATAATTCAGATTATATTAATAGTATGTCAATGCTGTCACAATAATATAACCGCGTGCTTTCTACTTAAAACTAAAAACTAAAACTATACAATAAAAATACAACATAACAAGCTAGCTAGTCTTCTTGTAAACATTAATCATATGACATTGGTCTAGCAGGATTTTACTTATTGAAAGGTCCCCGTTCGATAGATTTAAGAAGCCACACTATTAGCTTTAGACGTACAATAACTTTGCTCGAAACTATTATCAATTCAGTATACATGATTTTGTAGCAAACTGAGAGGAACTGATTTTAAAAACAAGAGGGCCATGATGGCCCTGTATCGCTCACCTGAGTACAAAAGTACTTTCAGCTTTACCCCAGGGCCAACATTTAAATAATGCTGGTAAAGGGTCTCTTTACTATACTCAACACGAAATATCTAAGGTCTAGTCGCATTAGTTTCAGAGAAAAATGATAATTTATGTTTTCCTATATAAATCAATGCAAACTTAGAGAACCCTGGTGCGTGGCCAATTTTGGCCCAGGGGACATAATTTAAACAAACTTGGAAGATATCCACTAGACAATGCTAAATACTATATATCTAAGCTGAAGGCATTGAGATTTCCAGTAAGAAGAATTTTAAAAATTGCCCTTTTTACATATTAAGGACCCCCGCGGCGGAGCCAATATTGACCCCAGGGCTAACATTTAAACAATGTTGGTAAAGGGTTCCTTCACAATACTCAACACCTAATATCTAAGGTCTAGTCCTATTAGTTTCGGAGAAAAATGATTTTTCACGTTTTTCCTACATAACTATTATGTAAACCAAGAGAACCTTAGGGCGTGACAGATTTTGGCCCAGGGGACATAATTTGAACAATCATTGTAGAGTTCCACTAGAGGAGGCTAAATGCCAAATATCTAAGCTCTAGGCCTTGTGGTTTCAGACAAGAAGATTTTTAAAGTTTTTCCTATATAAGTCTATGTAAAATGAAGTGACCCCTGGGGCGGGGCCAATTTTGACCCCAGGAAAATAATTTGAACAATCTTTGTAGAGTTCCACTAGAGGGTGCTAAATGCCAAATATCTAAGCTCTAGGCCTTGTGGTTTCAGACAAGAAGAATTTTAAAGTTTTTCCTATGTAAGTCTTTGTTAAATGAAGTGACCCCTGGGGCGGGGCCAATTTTGACCCCAGGGAAATAATTTGAACAATCTTTGTAGAGTTCCACTAGAGGGTGCTAAATGCCAAATATCTAAGCTCTATGCCTTGTGGTTTCAGACAAGAAGATTTTTAAAGTTTTTCCTATATAAGTCTATGCAAAATGAAGTGACCCCTGGGGCGGGGCCAATTTTGACCCCAGGGAAATTATTTGAACAATCATTGTAGAGTTCCACTAGAGGATGCTAAATGCCAAATATCTAAGCTATAGGCCTTGTGGTTTCAGACAAGAAGATTTTAAAAGTTTTTCCAATACAAGTCTATATAAAATGAAGTGACCCCTGGGGCGGGGCCAATTTTGACCCCAGGGAAATAATTTGAACAATCTTTGTAGAGTTCCACTAGAGAGTGCTAAATGCCAAATATCTAAGCTCTAGGCCTTGTGGTTTCAGACAAGAAGATTTTTAAAGTTTTTCCTATATAAGTCCATGTAAAATGAAGTGACCCCTGGGGCGTGGCCAATTTTGACCCCAGGAAAATAATTTGAACAATCTTTGTAGATTTCCACTAGAGGATGCTATATGCCAAATATCTAAGCTCTAGGTCTGATGGTTTCAGACAAGAAGATTTTTAAAGTTTTTCCTATATAAGTCTATGCTAAATGAAGTGACCCCTGGGGCGGGGCCAATTTTGACCCCAGGGAAATTATTTGAACAATCTTTGTAGAGATTCACTAGAGGGTGCTAAACGCCAAATATCTAAGCTCTAGGCCTTGTGGTTTCAGACAAGAAGATTTTAAATTTTTTTCCTATATAAGTCTATGCAAAATGAAGTGACCCCTGGGGCGGGGCCAATTTTGACCCCAGGGAAATAATTTGAACAATCTTTGTAGAGTTCCGCTAGAGGGTGCTAAATGCCAAATATCTAAGCTCTAGGCCATGTGGTTTCAGACAAGAAGATTTTTAAAGTTTTTCCTACATAAGTCTATGTAAAATGAAGTGACCCCTGGGGCGGGGCCAATTTTGACCCCAGGGAAATAATTTGAACAATCTTTGTTGAGCTCCACTAGAGGATGCTAAATGCCAAATATCTAAGCTCTAGGCCTTGTGGTTTCAGACAAGAAGATTTTTAAAGTTTTTCCTTTCGGCTGCCATGGCAACCAGAGTTCTGCATGGAATTGATTTCTTTGAACAACTTTGGAAGAGCTTCATGCAAGGAACATCCGTGGCAAGTTTCATCAAAATTGGCCGAGCCGTTTCAGAGAAGAAGTCAATTGAAGCAATTGTTGACGACGGACGACGCACGACGCACGACAGACATCAGGCGGTCACAACTCACCCTGTCACTTTGTGACAGGTGAGCTAACAAACCACACACAAGTTCTGTGTTGAATTCTATATATAATTATTTAATACACTATTTTATATTTAAAACCGTTCTCCGACATGCTTTGAATACAAGAGCACTCAAATAAAACAAATAGTTACCCAAATCAAAAGGGTTAAGTATTTTGAAAATCGAAAGCTTCTTAAATGTTACGCAGAAATATTAACTTGTAAAAGACCCTGAAAATAAAAAAAACTCAGTTTAGCCCCCATGTTGCAGCATAAATAAGGTCACGGGTTGCCCTCAACCTCCGGTCATGATCCATAGCCTGTCATCAAATCATGCTAAGGATGAAGAAATATCAACTCTGAGATAAACCGGGCCAGATAAACGGCATAGTATAAAGTATGGAGTGGAGTCTTGGAGTGGAGTCTAGAGTCTGACCTTGGAGCTGAATTTTGGAGCTGAATTTTTGTGGTAAAATTTTGGAGTGACCTTGAAATTTATTTTTAATAGAGTGACTGAATCTAGACTGGAAACACACTGTCGGAATTGTTTCATTCGTCTATTACTTCTTATGATTATAATGTTATGTTTTTTTCATGTCGCTAAATAATTTATTTTTAACATGCCAAGAAATCCCCACAGCAAACTTCAGCCTTTCAGTTTCTACACAGCTGTCCTGAAATGCCCTTAATTTGACCACATGACCCTATTAACCTTCTCTAATTGCAGTAGTTCGAAGCAGGCGATTGTTAATTCATCAAGGTTTATCAGTTATCATGTAGTGGAGTTGCAGATGATACTTTATACATGTACATGTATACTGTGGTGGGATTTCTGTGAACATCTCTTAATTCATGTACAGTGTATCAATAAATTGAATATCACTATCAAAGAATATGGTAGGAAGTTTCTGAAATAAATTGATAAAATAAAAAAATGAGTGCTTACAGTATATGTATATGCGATAAAAAAATGGGCTTTATGTTATCGAATCAAATATTTTAACAGTAAATAGCCCTTTCCACCATATATACGATTAAATGGCATGGACGAACAGTGTAGATCCAGATCAGCCTGCACATCTGATCAGGATCTACACTTTTTGCGTTATTTCTGATCAAAAAGCGAACAGTGAAGATCCTGATCAGACATCACGGATGTGCCGATTGATCAGGATCTTCGTTATGGTAATTAACTCCATCTATTATAAAAGTGCAATTAAAAATATTAATCATAAATAGCTTAGAAGACATTCGTGTGTACTGAAACGTGCTTTTTACATAAAAAAATAAATATGTTTACTATGAGATTTGAACCCGTCTAAAGATAAAAAAGAATATGATTGTCATAATGAATAATAAAATATTTCAAAACAAAGACCAAAACCAACTCCAAGGTCAGACTCCAAATTCTCACTCCAAAAATTCAGCTCAAAATTCAGCTCCAATGTCAGACTCCAGACTCCACTCCAAGATTCCACTCCAAGACTCCACTCCATACTTTATACTATGCCCAGGTAAACGAGACAAACAGCAACAATCAAGATGAAGCCATAGAAATTACCAGTATATTGAAATCTAATCTTTAAAAACTGTCACAGTATGAAGCATTCAAACTATAAAAATGTAAGATAACTACTTTTCGACATGTAGCACAGGTATTTCTAAAATTTCATCTTCGAACCAGAGTTACGGTTTAATCAAGGAGAAAATTTAAGGCGGTGTGGTAAAGTTGGAATTCAGTAACACAAGATTATGTATTATTGTGTAATCTATTATGTCATTTGCCATAATACCATTTTAAGTATCTTTTATATATAATCACATTTCCTATATATCCTTTATTAGCATTACTATGGTAATTAAAGCATTGCCAAGGGAAGCAACTGCTACTGTACTTAAATTCAGGCTTACGCCTATGTAATTATATGACTCATCATTAGTACTTTAACCCTGAATGCATTATTTTGTTTAAACTGTATTTTTCTCATAACATGATGATATTTAAATAGTATTATCTTCGAAATCAAGAATTTTCTGTTAAATTCAGTAAACTTTTAAGGGACTAGTTCTTGTTGCTCAGGAACTACTTTCCTTTGTTCTATAGAATAAAGATACAAAATTTGCTTTGTTTTATGTGCTTACTTAAAATACTTTGTTGTGTAGATCCAACATCGATTTATGCATCTTATGTTATAAAATGTTTTAATGTTATTTGTAGTGCAAATAAGTGCACAAATATGATTTAATGGATAATTGTTTAACCCAGTTAACTTTGTTTATAGATTATATTATTTTAGTGCATTTTGATTGGTTGATAATGGATTACTCCAGTGGGAGATACCATTAGTGCTATAAAACCAGAATTTCTGTTGAATTTATCATTCTGGCCACAATTTTCTAAAATGTAACAATTAAAACTCAGAGCTTGATCCTTAAGATCATAGCTATTTAAAATGTAATTTCTAAATTCTAAAACTTGGATTAATAAGGGAATTTAGGGGAATATTTCTAAATTATTGTTTTATTTACATTAAAGCAGAAAAGAAGCTTTAACTTTGGCATTTAATTAGATAGATAGATTTAATTATAGACTTATGGAACTTTGGCATTTTAGTAATTATTTATAACTAAATAGACCACCTTTCAACAAAGACTTTGTCTTTGTTTCTGTGTTATAGACTGGGTTTTTAATCCCTTTTGGTTTTAAACTCCTGGCTATATCATTATATGGGAACTTATGGTTGTTAGATCCTGACTGGTAGACTTGTGAGCTATCCGTTGGTCAACTGTACTTTCTTGAGCGCGTTTAAAGATCTTTATTAAATTCTACATTTATTTTTTAGGCCAGAATCACTCAATTTAAGTTTAAGGTTATTTTCTTTAAGACTTGGCTGGCACTTATATGATGTAAATACTTTGTATTATTTCATGTAATGTACATAATTATGTTCATGATTTAGATTTAGTTCTTTTTACATTACAATTCATCAAAACAGACTGTTGTTTCTTTTCAATGTAGATTAAGTACAGCTTTTACATTAAAGAAAACGATTATCATTTACTGAGTTCAGTTTCCTGGCTGGGCTTATCAGTACATATTTTACAGCCAGTGGTGTCATCCTGACAACGCATTTAAGTTTTACGGGTTAAAAACCTCCCGTTTTATTTTTAAATTATCACTAATTTAAATTGACCTTACTTTAAAATACATTTAAAATCTAAATTATATCACTTTATGTAAGGTCACCCCAAAATTATGTAACGACTGTAACATCAAAAAGTAGCTTTACCACAGCGGTAAAAACAGCGAAGAAAGTAGGTTTGTTGTAACATCATTGATTAAACCACTTCTAGTCGTATATTCGCATATTTAAAAATATAGATACAATGTTATATGTTATATTTAAGATTTATCTTATATTTAAGATTTATCTTACACTTATGATTGAGCAGACCTGTCATTAATAGACATGTATAAGTTAATCCGAATCCGATACCGTTAGCTATTTAACGGTTATCATGGGGGTTTTCTCAAAATAATTTTGTACGATATTATACACACCGTTCAACCCGATAAGGTGAATGCCGTGGGTAAGCCGACGGCAGTTGCTTGTGTACATGAACGTTTTTCGGCGAAACTGAGTATTGGCCTGATTTTTACATTTTCCCGCAATATCTTAGCAGGAAAAAATATACATATTGATTCCCTGTTTGTTAAGGACTCTACTGACGAAATCTTGACGCACACAGGATATTATTTACAAAGAAATTGCAGAAAAAGTGTGCAATTTTGCGACAAAATATGTCATTTGACGCATCGGCCGCAAATATCCTTTTTTATTACCAAATCTTAAATATTTGAACTATTCCATGATAAAGTTCAACTTTTTCCCTGTAATTATTTGAAACCACAGCTTCCAATTCGCTTTCTCTAGAAAGATATTTACTTTTAAACTTGGTACGTCGTGGAGATTTCGGTAACGACAACGGCCGTTAACACTAAAATATTGGTACAGTTGAATCAGTTTCGTCAGTGGATTGGATAACGTTAACGGCCGTCAAGTGAAAATTAGCTTTGTCTCTACAATGATTAACACTGGTCTTGAGAATATAATTAAATGTTTTTGTTGTATCGTGATTTGACCGATGGTTTTTTTAACGCGCACATTGCCAATTTTGTTGTATATTTTTTCCTTAAACAGCAAGTCACAGTCAGTTGAAAACGCTATATTTACGAAAGTTTTGAGATACTTACTGTTTTACAAATTGAGTTTGATCTGACAGAGATTACCACTAAATATATTTAGACTACATTCTAGAGATATGACCATGATGTCTTAGCCGTATTGTCACCGAAGCAGATATGATGACAATGATATATAAAACAGTGAAATATGCATATCAGGGATGGCCACATCCAGCAGACACAGCCTTCCCACACAGCCAAACAGTAGAGACGAAAAAAGAACATGGTATTACAATACTCAATTTCAATATGGACGCCACAAACAATTAACGAAAGTAAGAACCCGAGGGGTTACCGCCTTGGAACGGTCAGTGGCAAAACTTAGTCGCATAAGAATAGTTGTTTTTCGTCTGTTACATATACGAAGCAAATTTAAAGAACTTCAAATACTTCATTCTGAGTTGAATTTTACTCACTTTCGTTGTCTATATCATTTCATTTATAAATCAGAAGTAAATCAAGACCGCCTGTGCTTCGAGTATTCTTTAAGAGTAATGGCTACTAAATGAAAATGAAGAATAATAACATTTATTTCCGAATTTTAAAACTATAATATTACGCACTCGGTATGGTTCGTCCCCAGATAAAGTTCGAGCTGAAATAATATACGCTGGAACATTTTTTCTCGTCTGCAGGCGGCTGTGCAAGTGCATTAAATTTCAAAGTTCATAGTAAATGATATAAGGATTTGTACAAAGTTAGATAAAATATTATATTGTATTTCATTTGAATGTGTACAAACGCTTGTAATTCTCTTTTGACAAGTGTACGAAATAATTGAATACTTAAAATTATTACAATTCTAAAATTGCATCAACAACAAAACGTTAGGTAATATATACAACCTGGAAATCAGGTGTTTTGTTATAAATGTTTTTTCTTTTGGTAAACATACTTTTCAATATTTATCATAATTAATACACAAGGAGTAGCCTAGATTTGTTAACACTAGAGTCTGATACACTTTATGCATAAAGCAGACAACAGCGACGTTGAAAATAAGTTCACTTGACGGCCGTCAACGTTATCCAATCCACTGACGAAACTGCATTCAACTGTACCAATATTTTAGTGTTAACGGCCGTTGGCATTACCAAAATCACCACGACGTACCAAGTATAAAAGTAAATATCTTTCTAGAGAAAGCGAATTGGAAGCTGTGGTTTCAAATAATTACAGGGAAATAATTGAACTTTATCATGGAATATTTCAAATATTTCAGATTTGGTAATAAAAAAGGATATTTGCGACCGATTCGTCAAATGACATATTTTGTCGCAAAATTGCACACCTTTTTTGCAATTTCTCTGTATCCTGTGTGCGTAAAGATTTCGTCAGTAGAGTCCTTAACAAACAGGGAATCAATATGTATATTTTTGTATGCTAAGATATTGCCGGAAAATGTAAAAATCAGGCTAATACTCAGTTTCGCCGAAAAACGTTCATGTACACAAGCAACTGCCGTCGGCTTACCCACGGCATTCACCTTATCGGGTTGAACGGTGTGTTATAGAGTATCTAATTAACAGAGGTATTTTTCGGTTTTAATTGTGTTGGTTGTGTTATAACAATGACATGTGTGATTAGAATGCTTGTAAAAATTCGTAAGTTTTGTATTTTACATACATGCATACATTTTACGGTGTTCCGTTTGAGCAATCGTTGAGATCGTGAAAACATGTCGGATATTGTTAAATCAGGATGCGAGGGCGCCAAGGTATTATGCGAGCGTGCGATTTAAGTATCGCCCACTTGCATCGTGTTTTCGAGACAGCGCATCCTGTTCTCGCGTTTTCGTGATCTCGTCTGCAAATCACGTACACTAAATAAAAGCAACAAAATGTTAGGGAAAATTTCAGGATAAAACATTTAGTTAAATTGCCAATCAAGCTGTAGAAAATTTAAACTCTTCCTAAAAACAGAAATTGTGTATTTCTGCGACTGTTGGAACAAAAAGAAAACTTTAACCAATTCTTGAAGAAAACAATCTTTTGAAAGCACGCATATAAACAGGTTTGGTATACCGTTAATTTAGTCAACATTCAAAGATGATAGTCTTCAAAGAGAAATTTGAAAAAAAAGTCAGAGAAACATGTCTGACGATAAAATTAAAAAAAAGGAGACTCACAAGACTACATATAGAACATTTAGGGAAAGCAATAGTGTACGCTGACCTTAATTACAGCGAGACGCGAAAACAAGATGCGAGACCATGAAACTACAATGCGAGGTCGCGAGAACACGATACGAGGGTACGAAATACACAAACATATATTTTGGTATCAATATCGCGCCCTCTTATTGTCTTATCGCGACATACATGGTTATTACTGGAACATTGTATGTGCTACAAGCATATATGATATATCCGCATACGGCATTTTAAGCATTTATGTCGTTTTTCTCTGCTCTTTTATGTTATTTACGCTTAAGTATACTGTGTCTTTACAGCTCAAAGATTCGGGTAGATTTTCTCTCCAAGTAGTTACATGTAGCACTCTTCTGGCAATAGGTAATGATTTATTTCATACTTGTTGCATTAACTCAAACTTTTGGCATTTTTGCATGCCGAAGAAAACCGCTTCCGACATTCTGAATATCACCTGAATGGCGGTTTCATTGATTTGTGTATTAATTCCATGGTAGCATCTATTTCGGGAATAATATTTTTCTTGTGGTTCAGTTTCAGACATATATATCACGTGCGATGTGCCGTCTACTGCATGAAGTTAAAGTAGAAGTTTCGACCATACTTCTTGCTTTGCTTTCTACTCTTCTACAGAGGGCCAATGTGCATATGCGAAAAGTTTTCAATTAAAAAAATGAATTAGCGTCCGCAGTTTTTTTATTTTTACTGCAGGCACACTCACACTAAAAGATAATGAGTTTTTATACTGGCGCGCATGCGCCAGTATTAACTAACGATGCTGTGAACTCTGCGACGCGCAGTCCTTAACTTCGGGTGTATCATTGCGACCACGAGAGCGTATCAAGTAAGTGGTCACCGCGAGAGCAGGCCGAAATGTTCTGCACAAGTGTGAAGCACAATGCAGCACACCATTCCACGAATTCTGAGCGATTGATAGTAAGTTTCCGTGTAATTTTGGAGCATTCATGCCAAAAATTCCATCGAACAATGTAGAGTGAAATCATGACCAGCTACGGCAGTGAACAAGCAACTGGATATGAATGAGTAGTTTAGTTACGCCTGAAAGATTTCGTAGTTGTGTGGCATAAAAAGTAGTGCATTTTAAGAAAATACAAATATTTCGAGAAGGAATGCGAACTTTGAAAGATAATTCTACAAATAAAAACAAGAAAACAATATTATGTTGTGATTCGAACAACTATGAAAGGATATTAAAAGAACGATTAAAAACAAATCAGTCACGTGACAAGCGGGAGATAGCGTGGGATGCCATTTTGGTAAGGTTGGAGTAGTTGTGGATCGAGACCGGGCCGGGTCCCAGTGTTCTCTCCAGACAACCGTTAACAAGCTTTGATCTATTTCCAACAAGTGTTAAATTCGCCGACATCCGTTTATTCAAAATCGACATGTCATAATTTTCTGTTTCTTGCATTGTAAACACAGGTTGCTTTTCAATACACACCTCATTCAAGGTTAAGCAATGGGCGATTTGACCAATCACAATCGATTTCTTTACTATCAGCTGGATAACTCCGCCTCTCAACGTGGTGAATTCGCAAGTCTGTCGTTGTCGTTTGATCGTATTTTGGCTCTGTTGACTCTTGATATTCTCAATTAATAGCGGAACCCGGTGTGTTTAACATAATGTTCAATGATTTTAATGAGATGCGATCATGAGTAATTATTTGGTTATTCTTAGTTCTGTGATTAGAAGACAAACACTTCGAAAATTGTACTGTATACATGTATGAAAATAATTGTGCGATAATGGATTTGTTTTAAACAAATCTATTGGCAAGTTGCATTTAGAACTTAAATTGCAAAAGAAATACATTCTGTGGCATTTTACTGCGCTATCATCGTAACGATCAGTTCATTTTCGTCGGACACATTTTCAAGTATGCATGCGCGAAAGAACGACGACTCGTCAATTCTATCTTATTTCAAGAGAAACCGGCCTTGTGAGGCTGATGCCAACTCCATCGGGCATTCTGAACTTCAAAATTCTAGAAATGAGATCGAGATCATTTCCGGATAGCCCTTCAAGAGCGACTCTTACGACGCCAAGTACCCCTTCACGTCGTGAAATTACTCCGACGCCGGACGCGGTACCCCAACATGCCGAGACACTGAATCAACGCCGGCTACCTCGAACAGCCAGTTCGATCCAGTCAGGTGTCGATCCTAAGTGGAAGAAAGTCTACTTCTGATTGCAAGAAGTTGGCAATGTTTTTTTATATATATTTACTTAGCCTTGTGACTTGCATTAAATAAATAAAATAACTCAATTTCATGCTACTATATATAAAAAGGGAAATATGCATATCAGGAATCGCCACACTTATAAAACACAGCGTCCCCTGCAGCAAAAAGAAGAGAGGAAAATAAATGATTTGTTTGTTGATTGTTTAACAAAAAAGGGGAACCGTATGGGTTAGCGCCTTGGAACAGTCAGTAGCAAAATAATTTGCTACTAGGGGTTTAAACCAGGTTCTTGGGGTGCACTACATAATTTATTATACCTGTTTGTGTTAACTGAATACCTATTATGATATTATTTTTATATATGTGAAGCTATCTATATGTTTACTGGTATCGTAAATTAATTTAATTTCAGATTGTGAGTTGGGTTTTTCCACCTTATCAAGAGTGAAGACTAAGCTTAGAAGCAGGCTTAACAATTCAACATTAAATTCATTGTTAATGATATCCATGGAAGGTCCTGATGTACTGAAGTTTGATTATAATAAGGCAGTCAGCGCTTGGGCCCAAGAAAAAAAGAGGCTTCTGAAAGTTTAATCCTAATTCTGTCAGTTGTAATGAAACACTGAGTTTGATATGTGTGAGATATCTTGGACAATGAAGGTGAAAAACTAACTATACAGAGTATATAGTTGACATTGTAACTTGATGAGATCAGATCAGTTTATGTTATTAAAACACATGTTGACATACTGTTTACACATTGTTTCACATTATTTATGTTTTTTAACTTTGTACCTTTCTTGGCTCTAAAGAGATAAAAAAAACATCTATGTACTATATACAGTTTTTGCAGTAAACTTTGGTACAAATATAAAATTGTATAAAATGATAGTTAAAAAATAAAGTTTCGCGAGCTTATATCCACGAAATAACCAGCGACAACCCTTCCAAAAATCCTGGGGAGACCGTCAGTTAGTTGGCGAATATTTTTGTTAATGCATTGTTGCGATCGACGTAAAATTAAGATTGTAACTGCTTCAGTCTCTTAAGTTACGTGAGCCTTGTGCATTTCATTGTTGACAATACTCAGTTGTGGCGGAGCCTGATCATCGTTATTTTAGCAAAATTTAACCACTAATCATACGCTTCTGCATCAAAAAGACCCCCACCTAAGATTCAGGTGAAAAAAAAGTGGAAAACCTAATTTCCTTGCATCAAAATACAAGTACCTGCATCTATTGAAATCCCTGAATATATACAGAATTATTTGCTAATGTTGATGATAGTAACTGTCACAAAGTTTAACGAAAAATTCACACATAGTTTCATATGTTTACAGTAATGATATATGTGCAGGGCATGTTCGATTCAACCAGCGCGCCAGTATTTCAACGCTTTCAGCGCTTTGATTGTATAACGTGAAATTGTTTACAGTTACAGAGTTTTAATATCAATGGCGAGACGGCGAAGTCCTGCTCATGTTTGTGTTGTTTTGGGAGAACCCATTTTATTATGCCGCCGATCTTGCAATGGTATTAATCTTAAAGAACCCATTTTATTATAAACATCGCTTTTTTTATAAAATCGTCAACCATAGTCAATAAGACATTAGTTTTACCCGCATCCCATAAATTTTTACATGTTACCGAAATTATGTAGAAAGAAGATAAAATGTCCGCAAACCTTGTCAAATTTCAGGATTTTATCTAAAATCTCTGGATTGTAAGACACTTCTCCGGATTTCTAGATATCCTGGCAAAATCTCCGGATTTAAAAAATACTGCATGATACCTAAATTTAACTGATTTAAGACTGGGTTCTACAATTACCTTAACTAATATTAAGACCCAGAGTTAGATAATCATATATGCACAAATTTGGTCTACCACAGACTCCCAAATTTCCTGTTTATTGAGAGATTGCGAGAACCTGTTCAGTGACCCGATGTCTCGGGCACACATGTACACAACAGCCAAGTGTCATAAAACTAAACTCGGACCTGGATATCGCACACCCGTTCATTTTTTTTGGTCCATGGTCATTTTGAATTTTAGATATGAAAATAACATATTTTAAAGCCTTCAGCAGCAACAACAACGAACTTCAACATCAAAATAGTTTATTATAAAAATAAAAACTCTCAGGATTTTTAATCGAATAGTTTTGGCCGGCCTGCTGTCGGGCAATGTTCGTTTGGTTCAATGAATTTTAATGATTTCTTGGGTTGTAGCGGGAATCATACTATTATATACGTAATATTCATTCTCAAAAACAAAACACGCAAGTCGCATATCAAGTCGGTGATGATCGACATAAGAAATATAGGTCTCATTCCGCAAACAATTATAGCGTAACCAAAAATACCGTAAAAAGGTAAAATGTCCGATATGTTCATCACAGGTTTATTTTCATAAAAATATTCAAACAAATCCTTAAACTTGCATCCAAAAAATACCGCAATGAACGATGTTAAAATGCACATAACCTTTCTTGAAGTGCCTGTAAATGATCACAACGTTATTTAAATTTTAGAAATTCGAAATGATAAATCAAATTATCTCTTAGTCAATTAGGGCTTACCACTCACCTCCCAAGCACGTTCATCGATAAAAAGAAAAATATCAAAATCTCAATATTGGCCAAATGCCGTCCAATGAAACTTTGCACAAATGAATGTTACTAATGTATCTTTATTTTGCATACGGTAAGACACGTTAAAAAGTAAGAACAAGAAAAGTATAACACACACGTGTTATATGTGGACGACATTCATTCTAATGATGTAATGTCCTTGAGCCAAGTTGTGGTTGGATCCATCTGATTGTAGATATGAAGTGTATAGTTGTTTGACCTATGATATGAAATAGAGATCAAGTATAAGTAGTTATATAAGTGGTAAATTTTATTGAATATCACATATGACTGGCAATGATGTGATTATGATATCTTGAAGAATATCAGCATGGATGAAAGATCCCTTGCTAGAGGGAAGTGGATATTGTCCACATAAGTTAAGCAATGTAGTAAAAACGTTTAATTAGACTAGATATCACAAAACATAGACATGAGAACTTCTGACATAAATAGATGTTGCAATTAAATGATACAAAGTAAAAAGGTGTTTTATGCAATCCACATTAGTGGTAAGAAATCTTTTATCACAATGAAATTGTTAAAGGTTAACAAGAACCTTTCAATAGGAAGGATTCACAGCTACGTCATCAATTTGTGTTATCAGTACCACATGATACACATTTCTAGGAAGGTGGTACAATACAGTGTAAACAATGGTTCCTTGTGATAAGATATTTGCTGTAAATTTAACAGAAAATGCTGAACCTTGAGTTAAGTTTCGCTCATCTGACATAACCTGAGCATTGAAATGTTTAACTAAAACTTTGATAACAGTGTCAAGGTTTATATTTGTCAGGGAAAATGCAAGCATTAATTTAAGATTCATAGAAATTCTCATAGTATTTTCATATCAAGCAGTTAAAGCATGCATTATATAATCTTGAGCTGGAGGTGGTCAGAAACAGGTGCAGTTTCAGTATCTTTATGATGTATCATGACTAATCTTGTCTGTATATTTATGTTAAAGATATTGTAAAATTAATATGGCTAATTATGTATGTAGGTATTCTTACCAGTAATTATGTTAATATACTTAAGGACATTAAAAACTGACGGTGGTGATAATTACATTTTGACATTATTACGCCTTTCCAATAATTCGATGAATTTATTTGGTTACCTCCCCTGTCCAGTCACGTGACTGCTTTACAGGAAAAAGGATTGCTCGCTGTAATAACGTAATAGGGAATATGTACCTACAACTTTCTTTTTTATCATAAAATTCTTTTTTGAAAAATATATTTTCTCTTTGAATTAGTAATAATACATCAGCGTCATGATATTTTTGAAAATAATTTATAAAACAATCAGGTTTCTGACTAAAAGCGTCAATTCATTATTCCTCGCATTAAACACTAAACGACTTGAACTAACAGACAGTCGCAGTGTTCTCTTCACGGCTTAATTGAGTCTCGTTTCCGGATTAGCGTGTCTATTCAACTACTGACATGTTGTGATTATGTCGGCGGCGATTGATTTTGAAGGCGGCATGCCATAAACATGTCAAACTGTCTCGCACACGGGGTCATCTGTCAATTACTTAAAGGGGCAGATATCATTGACCAATAGAGATCGTGTAATTTCTATTTGCAAGGTATCTACACCTCCCAATTCCTAAGTATTTCGGAGTCCATTAACTACTGGATGTGCCAGCAAGTGTATTTGATTTAGCACTTAAATGGATTCTTAATCAACATTACGACACGTTATAGAGACGAAAGCCGTCAACAAGAAACAAATCTTGTCAAAACATTTTATATATGTTTAATTAGGAGTTTGGGCTTTTATGCCAAAATTTCAATCTGTCAAACCTAAGAAATCTAAATTGGATATGCAACCATATTGTGATATAAATATTCCCATCTTGTTGGAAGCCGGCATCTAAATCCTTGGATTTTATTTTACGAATGATACTTCTACAACAAACAATCAGATTACCGATCCTGTTTTATTTCAAGACAGAATCAATCATATTTGGTTGTGAAGTATACGTAATATTTTAAATATTCAAATAATTTATTCGTTGACCATAAAGGCCTTAAATTTTTAGGACAATTCTATTGTTCAAATGTGCAAGTATCAACAAATTCAGATTGTATTTTTTTTGTCTACAGATCATGTAACCAGATGTTGACATATCACGATTTCCGGATAATAGCGCATTACTAGCCTTAGTAATTTGCAACATTTACACCGGTAAAATATATTTTCAGCAGAAAAGATATTAATAAGAAATTGTTGTACATAATTGGTAAAATTAATGCTTATGTTTGTCCAAATTGAGTTTCATACTGCCTACTATCAACAAGGATGGTACATGTTCTTATATCATTAAAAATCTAAATATCTAACAAATAGTGAACATAAAAAAGTCTGGCTAGAATAACAGACCAGCAACTTATTTTTTCACCGCCGGCGACGAACGATGACATGAAATATAGCGGATAAGGTTAGCTATTATGTGCTTAAGCCATTAGCCCGATCGTTCAGCTATCCTGCGGAGCCTCGTTTTGGATTGATTTTCGGTCGCGGGAAGTAACTCGTACAGGACCGCGAAACTGTTTATTGGAAAGGCGTATACCAAAGCAAATCATACCTGAAATAAGTATATGCTGGTCTACAATGTTTAGGCCCAATGCTACCATGCTGAAATATGGTAGCTATCCCATATGTTGATGTTCTTTTATTTAAGTAAAAATTCTTTCTTTATAAATTCAAATATTTATTGTGTTACTTAATTTTGAAGTTTATTGTCATAATCAGTTTGATACTTAGTTGCATAATTGACATCAATAATTCTTTGTAAGCGGTTTGACAATTTTATTACCGATAAGATGTAGATATCCCTTATAGTTGTCATGGAAATGATTGCCCGAGGCAGATAAATTATCAGAAGTTTAGGGATTTTATAACTACACCAGGACATTCTAACTTTGACTTTACACTAAGAAACATCTAAATTTTATATAAGAGCGAAGGAATACCGCTTACAAATAAGGATTACCTTAACTGCATTCTATAAATAGTGTTTTATATTTGACCTTTATTTGCAAGTGAAAACCTTGCTCAGGATTACCTGAAACAAATATTGTTAACATCAGTTTATTGTTATTTATCGTTATCAACAATCAAATCGAACTAAACAAATAAATACAGAAACTTAACACGTGTTCTTTTCTACCGACGGAAACCCGACGAATTTAAACCGGTTATACCAATTCGTCAAAATAATGTTAGGGTTTTCAAGAAATTCAAGGAAAACTTACTTTCCTGGTTCAAACTGAAAGTAGATATCGAAATTTTAGCCTGTTTTCGCCATTTTTAATGTTTGCGACCCCTAAGTGTTTTATTTTCGCAGAAAGAATAATGGCACTTTTAGTGTAAATATCGCGGTATTTGAGGTAAACGAGATTGATTTAGAAGCTCAATGATTCAATAGAAAGTGATTTTAATAGATTCGTTCAATCTAAATGATTAATATGAGACTGATGTATTTGTACATGTATGTTAATATCGAGCTTAACGCTCGGGTCGCGAATCGACCCGAGCGTTAAGCTCGTCTTAAGGTCGCAGGAATGCCCATTCACTTAGGCTAAAAAACGATGTGCCCAACTTTTGCGCTGGTTCCCTGTTGTACACAGCATAAGGCAATGGAAAAAACCTGACCGGTAAAAACTTACGGCAAAGTATTGAAATTAACTCTTATTTTTGTAAGCATTTACATTACAATTATTTTAAGTCTAGCATTTTGGAAAGCTAGAAACAAATACTAAGTTTAGAGAGTAGGTTGTCGTTCCTTGTAACCAATAGCAATACAAGCAATAACAACAACTAAACCATCGGACATTTTTAGACTCGGGGAAATCAAGTTGAAAACTATTGAGCTTGTTAGTGGATTATTAGGCATTCAAATGCAATGGAGAATTAGGCCCTGTGACGGACTGTCAAGGTCATGGTCAACTACTCCAGGCAATGCTACACTCAAAGCAGCTCACACATTTGACCATACCAATATAAGCCTCAAACAGAACATGGACCTCAAGCTAACTGTGCCAACACCCTACCAAATGAGCTACCTATGCGGCAAAATTATTCATTCCATATCTATAAATCAAGGGAAAATTGCTTATTTATATTGACTGTAGATACAATTCAAAAAGAAATGGCTATTTGTTCTGCCTCTTTTTATTAGTTTAGTTTTTTTAACTCTTTCCTCCATAGACACACCTTTATTACGTGGAAGAACATTGATGATCCAGATCAGCCAGCACATCCTTGATGTCTGATCAGGATCTGCACTGTCCGCTTTATGATTCGTTAGGTTATTTCTGACCAAAAGGCGACCAGTGCAGATGACATGAATGTGCACTGGTTGCACATGTATATATATGGAGAAAGGGTTAAAATTTTAACTATGGACTTTATGTTAGATTATGCTCAAAACACTCCGGTATTTTTCAGTCTGTAGTTGTAAGGTTTGTAATTATTAATTTATAACTGCTTGCCAACTTCCATCAGAATTAACAAATGGACATGGCTGATCAGTTTTTGTCTGGTTAATGATTTTTTCCAGTTTTACCATACATTGTAAAGAAAATCACTGAAAACTGAAAATTGAAAAATCACTAAAACTGAAAAAAATGGAAAACTAACAGTTTACTATATATTAGGTCTGAAAATGTTGACTAAAAACCTGTAATCTTATGATGAAAAGGTTTTTAGTGAACAGTAAAAATTGCAAATTTATTGAGCATGTTAAGGGTAATTTAACAATGATTCAATTACGTTGGCATGAGTTGGAGTTTTAAGTCAGACTATTAGAAGACAAACATTTTTCATTTACTTCTTATAATTAATTATAAATTGCAAAATAAAAAATGCCCTTTTGCAATAACTTGTATTTGTTAAAAAATGATTCATGATAATTGTAAAGTAACTGACCAAATGAACTATACAGTGTCTGTTAGTTTACAGACAGATTGTAAGTCAATCGTTTAAAAGCCTTCAGGTTTTAGGAATAATAATATTATCAGTTATCAGTTGGGACCAAAAATTTAGCAATAAAGCAGACTTCATGTACCATATTTATGTCATGTACAATGAATAGCAACATATCTTTTCATATTTCTTACAACATTCAAATAACAGTTACTGTTCTTTTGGGAATTTAAAGTGTCATATTATTACCATATTTCTGTCATGTGCACAATTCAACAGGATTTTATGATAAAAATATGTATGTCAGAGGTATATGAGGTATAATCAAATAAACTATTAACAAGGTGTCTGTTTGTTTTATTTTTGCACTTTTGTTAATATGCATATTATCACTAAATTTGTTCAGCTTAAAAAAAATAAAAAAATATGCTTTTACAATCATTTAAATTTCTGACAGAAAAATGTAGATTGCTGTGTAGAGGAAGAAAACCATTTCTTTCCATGTTCAGTGCTTGATTTTGCCACTATGTAAAAATCTTAAAAAACTTGGATCTACTTCTCCTAAACTGGACTTTTACCCTGAAAACTGGAAGTTGCACTAATACTTAATGCAAAGAATATTGTTTGTGTTTATTTTTCAGCAATTATAACAGTACAGAAGTTCACATTTTTAATATATTATGTAGTTTTTAGAGAAATCTACCTATTTTACAGTATTCTGCCTACATCTCTGCAGTTGAAAATATAAAATCCATAAAATACTATCTGGAATAAGATTCCGAATTTGAAATTCATATTTTCCAGTCTATAAATCACATGTATAAAAGACTCAGCAGAAAGAGATCCAAAATAATAGATAATGGCATTTTGATATGCAATCATTTATTGCCAATTGATCACAAGTTTTCTACCATAATCTGAGTTCTTTTAACATTGGTATCATACATTTTAAAAATAAACCAACTTTTTTAATGCATGATTTGATTGACAACTACAATTCATTTAATAATGAAAATAAATATAAATGATGATTTTTTCCAAATCAGTTACTAACACCTGTAAGGGAGTGTTACAGATGGATAATCTGACTACATGTTTAAGTTAAATTTATTGAGATTATTTCATCTATTTTGGCCCAATAACAGAACTATTATTCAACTTAAATGACTAACTCTATCATGCATATTCAAGTAACTTTGCTCAAACATGTACCACATTGTCACAATATTTGCACACAGCATTTATTGCTTCGTAATCACTGTTACAAATAACTGAAAATTCCTATGACATTGTCATGCCTGGAGATGTTTTCAAATGATTTTGCACAAATATGCCCCAAAATGTATATAATGAATAACGCTACATATTTAGGTCTCAATGTGATCATGATGTAAATGAAAACAGTACTTTTTAGGTCTAGATTATAACTTAATTCATTTACATGCATACGTATACATTTTTGAATAGCATAACATAATTTTCTGTGCCAATGCAAGTTACAAATTCAAGTGTAATCAAGGTAACACACTAAAATAATAAAATTTAGTTTTCAGTCAATAAAATATGAATTATCATGCACAATATGACGTAATTATTAGAAATAACATGTATCAATTAAAGATTTATCAATATTTAATATTGCGTTAACTGAGGTAAATAAAAAACATTTGGGTTGTAAAATTTAAGCAAGAAGCCTTACGTTTTTGTTTTACTCATTAAAAAAACCCAAATGCTTTTCATAAGATCATAAGATTTGAATTGAATGTCAAATTGCCAGTTGCGCATATTTTCATATCATAAATATCATGAACAAGATGGCTAACAAATGTTGGGCACATTTTTAAATAGTTTGGCCAAATACATGACATAATTAATCATAATCCGAGATCACTTAAGCTAGAGCTCGATAAGAGGCAGTGCCTTAGTTCATATTATAATATATATATATATATATATATATATATATATATATATATATATATATATATATATATATATATATATATATATATATATATATATATATATATATATATATATATATATTTTTTTTTTACTGTTCGAGGCCCCACGAATGTTGGAAATACTATGTAAACGTTAATTTACTGACCATTACGTATGTGACGTTCACTGACGCCGTGGCGCATGGCCACGTCACGCACCGGACGTCACTTCAGCCAAGAGTAAATAACGTGGCCAGCAATAAAAGGTCGAACCTGGAACCGCTGCTGTGTTTTTTCTTATATAAGAAGTTTATTCTTACAACAAGGTACGCTATAATATTGTTCTGTATTTATGGTATTTGTGGTCTCTGTAGATTAGTTATTCACAAAATTGAAATTTTAAGACCTTGACTCAGTAGTAACTGCAGAGTAAGATATTTAGCTTTATTGGAAGTCTATATGATTAGAATTGCTATAGTCCAACCTACACTATATAAAATGGTGTTTCTACAAATAAATATAATAAACTTGAAAAGATTACGCTTATGTTTTTTCACTTTGTATTATTGTCTTATTTCTTCTATTATCTACATTTTTGTAAGTTTCCCATACCACACCAACGTTACGAAAAGGTTTATGGCGTCATGTGTAAAAGTTAAGATAGGGTTCGTGTCAAACATTACTTTATTATTGAGTTATCCAACTATGCGCTCGTTTAAGTATTTTAATAAGAGTTCGTCTTTTTTAAGCATTGACAGAAAAACATCCAAAACTTGAAAAACATCCGAAAATAATATATCTTAAATCGGAGACTTCACACACAGATTTCTGACCATAGATCAGATGTTCTGTTTTATTTTGACACGTGCTGGACAATTTAAACATGAAGTTGAAATTAAAATTTCTTTTGTCCGATTAAAATGCTAAAGCAAGAAGTATAATGTATTTGTTTTAAGCAACCGAGGCACCAACGGCAAAATGTGGTTTCCGGCAAACTACGAATCAAAGTACTGAAAGTACAGAAAACCAGCGAAGCGATTTTGCTTATTGAGAATAACCAGTGCCATGATTCTCATACATGTATCCATTTACGAAAAAGCAAAAGAACTTGGTTCACTCGCAAAGACCTTCATCTTGTCTATATACTAGTGGAAATAAGGGTTTCCAAGTATTATCTGGATGAAGGCTTCTGTTAACCATTACTCCATAGATATACCTTCATAGCTTGGGCGAACAGTTTAGATCCATATCAGCTGGCACATCTGTGCGATCTGATAAGGATTTAAACTGTTCGCTTTTAGAATCATTAATTTTTTTTCTGACCAGTAATCAAAAACTTTAGATCCAGATCAGATGGCACTATTGTGCCAGCTGATCAGGACCTGAACTGGAAAGGCGTATACATTGAGTAAAGGGTTTTAAAGCAAGAAATTATAATATTGAAATCTGTGTACTAATATCCCAAAGACAGAATGAACACAAAAAGGCGAGACCCCATCGATGGGAAAGATTATGCATTTATTTGAAATAAGGAATATATAATTGTTTTCTTCATTGTGAATAACATGTAAAGGAAATCATAGAAAGATTAAGATAAACAACCGAGAGTCATAACATTGCCGAAAGCATTGGAAAGTAATGCTTAAATTGAAGACAATTTCAGAGGAAAATGAATTACTAAAGCTTATATCATAAATTTCCACCGTATTAAGTTGTATATAATAACGGACTCGATGGTTTTTTCATGTAGCATATTATTAGAAAAAGGTGCAAGATTTAAGACATTTTTAAACAAATCATTGAGTTTTGGTTGTGAAGGAGCTGGGATAAATGTCCATTAGCTTACAATCCGTTCACATAACATCAGTTTCAGCAGACAGATTTGTCGTTTTTAATTTTAGGCTTCATCATGGTTTGTCTTCTATATTCACACGTACTTTAACTGTTATTTGGCTTTCTTCAAAACGCGGGAAATTTTGACGTCACTGACATTTGCATATTCAATGAGATTTCATGTACTCCGAACAAAAATAGTAGTCATCTCTAGCTTAATCGAAAACGTAAACCTAGTAAACATCTTCACCTTTGGAAAAAATGTAAAGTATGCATTATTCCTGAAATAAATCATAGTCCGTTCCTTGGACCACTTATGGCCTTATTGTCGACGTGTCTCCTGCCACGTACGTGATTGCCGGACACGTACCGCGCTTGCTCGTAGCGCTCATGTTTCGAATACATAGATCTGTAAATCTTACATGTCCATATTTCTGTACGAGTAATATCCGATATACTAGTTTTAATATGTAAAATTTTACACATCTCAATAGTTTACTGTTTACTGTTCACGCTTATATGAGGAAATCCAATATATAAAAATTATTCAGAATGATGATTGCTTCATGTTCAGTGATTTACAACGCTCATGAACGCCTATCATCAAATACTAAACAAATGTTCGCAATATGTCTTAAAAATTTCAAGTGAAAGGATTTGCGCATTGAGTTCATAAAGTGGACAATTGAAGAAAAATATGCTAGGATGGAAATTTATCATTATCGTTATTGTTTCAAAAATAAAAAAAATGATAGTGCCTCTAGCTGGGAGCGAACCCGCACCGTCACGGCGACAGCGCCTAGCCCTGCAATTCCTTTTTACCAAAAAAATATTTCGTGAAACAAACAGTTTAGCCGCGGAACAAACGTCCAATATTGAAATGGCTTTAAAATGACAAAATAAAAAAAAATGTTTTCATTGTTATTTTGAGCTTCGAATTAGCAGAAAAGATATATTAAATATTTCAGAATTAATATTTGGCTATTGTAATATCCTAACATCGGGAATATCGTTTATATCTCTACCTAAAGGTAACATATCTGTGACTCGCTAAAGAATCCCTGGCGGCTACAACCCCCAGATAAAATTGGTTTACTGTTGTCGATTGTGTTCTGAATTAGGGACAGCGCAGTGAAGTAGTCAAGTATTCTGTCAGCGATAGGCAAGAGCCAACTTAAACACGTGACAGGAAACTTGGACTACTTTGCTTGCTCTGATTACTCTGAAATGCGTTAATCGCCGGTTGCCAGTACCTCGTTTTGGCTTCATGCCGGTTTCAGAATTGTGATTAGTAAAACCAGCTTCGCTGGTTAAAAATTAAACAAGTTACCAACAGGTGATCATAAAAAAATTACCGGCATGACCTGGGAAAGAAAATATGAAGAAATTATGGAAATTATTTTTAGAACTGTCAAATGTTTTCCTCTGTAGCTTATATTTCACACAAATTCCGAATTCTGACTTACATAGTTAGGTAAATCATTATGGTGCGGATTCAAGTTTTCCGAAAACCATTAGAGATGGGTCCTGATTGTGAGCAAATGTTATGCATTTTTATTCACATTTTAACTGATTGTTATAACGCTTTAGTAAAGGAACGCTGATTACTAGGTTCTGTCGCACATTGTTTTAAATTCGGACGCATCGCCTGGCCTACCAGCATGTTCATACCCCTCAACCGACAAATACAGGCACGAACGGTTGATCCATGAGCAGACGTCGGTGTATGTATTATTTATGTTTGCTAGTTTTTATTACATGCACCACTTGGAAAGAAATACTTATAATAATAATAATAATAATAATAATAATAATAATAATAATAATAATAATAATAATAATAAAATAATAATAATATTCACAATAATAATAACTACTTTATTTCACGAGGATGACTTATTTGACAATGTCAATTTTCAATAATGCCCTCGAAATATGTACATGCACATAGACATTTGACAAAGATAAACAGTGTAATATGGTAACAAATACAAATTACAAAAGTAACAAAACTACAAAGCTACAAAACTAGTTGTGCACAATGGAACTACATTTTATGATAAGGCGAAGGCTTTATGTGTAAATAAATGTTTTGCGAAAGAGTTCACTGGTTGGATTAGGTGGATAGAGCTGGGGATTTGAAACTTACTGCAAGTTTTTGAATGTATGTCGGATGTGAATAGGAAATGTTGTTGTAGTTGTTTTTTTTTCAAGTAAACTGGAGCTGAGTAATTGAAAACTTTGAACATGAGTATGGCGACCTTCTCATTATTTACGCGTTCAGAAAAAGTCATCCAAGAAAAGTTCCGCAGAAGGAGTAGCAAAGTCTTAATCAAGAATTATCAGATTATCCTGGCTGCCTGCTTTGAAATTTTACTAATCTATCCTTAAGACTATGTGTACAATTTCCCCAAATTATGCAGCAGTAATCAAAATGTGGTAAGAGGTGTGCGTTGTAAAATTGTATTCGCATCTTTAAAGTTAGGACCTTTTTGATACGGATCAAGAGAAAAAGAAGATTATTACACTTTTTCAGGACTATGTTAACTTATTTGTCCCAAGATAGAGTGTTTTCGATAGTAATTCCAAGGAGCTTCTCTAAACTAGTAACACACAATTCACCGTCATTATCAAAGATATTTGGAAGTGTTTCATATTTGTACTAATGTAATTTTTATAAATACTTAACGTTGTTTTTGTCACATTAACTGACATGTGATTTGATTTGCACCAGCTTTGAACGGCTGATAAGACTTCGTTGAGGCAAGCGGCAATGTTTGGCACTGACCTGTCCTCAACAGAAAGTGTCGTATCATCTGCATGGTAATAGCTACGGTAGATTTTAGGTGAAGTGGCAAGTCATTTATATACAGAATAAAAAGAATCGGGCCAAGTACATAGCCTTGGGGAACACCTGTAATTACAGGGTCGGGTTTGATTGGATACCAGAAATGTTAGTTTTCTGACAATCTACGTTAATATTTATGCTCTGTTTGAAAATTTAATACTTCCCCTGGCCACATGTGAAATAATAGCACATACCGACTTTAAATAAAGTCGTTAAGGCTTAGTGGATAGACCTAGAGTTTAGAAATGGGCAGCTCCATGGAGCACAAGGGGAATTTATTGGCAGGGATCATGGCAGGAGCAGATATAATCGAGAATCGAAGATCGTTATATGTATTCTCTTCACAGTAGTTTACGAGCTCAATAATAAATGTTTGTTGACATACAGTGATAGTATTGTCCGTCCGTATGTCTGTACATGTCTTTAATGAAACAGAAATTAATTATATTGGATTTTTGTAAGCTTGGGATGCATGAGCTCTGATTAGTTGTGGGTTACCGGAATCGTCGCTAGTTAATCATTTTTATGCCTCAGTGCAACCGGATAATTTTCATGTACTTACAGGCAACTAAAACCCCGCTTTCGGCGAAAAACGTGTTCAATGATGGCATTTTGAAAACATGCACTTCGCAAAACTTTGACTATGCAGTCTTTGTCGTTATACTGCTGTTAGCCATCATTTGGTCCTATTTTAAGGTGAATGAGAAAAAATCACGCTACGGGTTATCAGAATATCAGCGTTAGCCGAAACATAAGAAACTCTGGTCTTAATTTGGACTACTTCTGTACACTTTTTATCTCTTCACACGGAAGAAAAACGAAATTAAAATGCAGAACTTCAAGATTTCAACACAAACTTCCGTATTTAAATCACAGCGGATAAAATGTCTATTATCTTATCTATCACTCCATGAATTAATCACAAACTATGCTATAGAGGCATATACTGTATACCTTACTCGTCGTAATAAAAACAAATCAATTCGCTGTATCTTTAGCCATCACGCTGTTAGACCGGTCGGCGTCATTTCACGAGATTTCACAAACGAGATTACATACGCACTTGATTACATACATTTTGTAGGACTATCAATAGTTCATTTGCTAACTATGGGGGCGTTTCTATTTCAATCATATACGAGTGACGAATAATGTATTAAACTGTTAACGCGAACTGCGACGGGAGGGGATAAATAAGTTCAGCATTTCGACCCCTATTTTCGGTTGGTTTGCATAAGTTGTTGCACATCAAATCAGAAGAAAAAGCAGAGTAAAATGAATACCAAAAACATGCCAGCTTCAACATTTTTACGCCGACTTTATTCTGGTCGCCAGGTTTGTGAAGAAAAGTAATCATTATTTATGGTTGATAAGCAACGATGAAAAAATTATTTATTGGAGTTATATCATTATATTTCAAATATTCATATTTAAGCTTGATATCAGTTTTAAAGAAAAAGTTAGAATTTTGTAACATAGGACATTTTTGTAGTTCGCAAAACAGGTATAAGTCTCTTTGTCACAAATGAGCTGGGACAAACTATAGAAACATTTGTTATGATCCATATAACGTAATGTGTTCACTGTCTTGACAGTATTACTAAGTCGCCGTTATGCGATACTGAGAAGATTTTATTAATTGCGGAGGAAAGGCATAAGTAACGGTAGGATAAGGGGTTTAAATTCATATCTCAACCTATAATAATTGTTTAACCTAGTTTTAATACTCCACGCGGTCAATATTTAAAAATATTCACGAAATGATGGCACCAATTTTATCTCCACTATTTTAAGAACAGAGTAGCACTAGGTCCATAACTTTAAAACTACTAGAGATGTCAACCTACCAATAATTTAAAGAGAATACCTATATTTTACTTGCACGTTATGTTAAAAATTTTTTTTCAATTAACCAATATTTTATTAAGTTTAGCGAATGAAAACTCAGAATTCATACCGACCCTACAGTAATTGCGATGCATTGATGAACTTCAATCAAATGAATATGAATGACGTTATGAGAAAATGCTTGAGCATCCCCCACCCCCCCGACCGCTTCTAATCATCTCCCTTTAGGAAGTTTTCAGACAATATCACATGTATTTTCTAAAAGTTTATTAAGTCCCAATGTTTTTGCAGTTTAGTTTGCACTCTGGCGAGTGGGACATAGGTGTGTTAAGGAGGTATTTCTATGTTATTCATAACATTTGTTAAAAGTATAATTTCACTTCTGTTTTGATCTAGCTACTGCTAAACAAAACTTACAATATTTTTATAAAAGGCTTATATTTACATGTAGCATACCCGCGTTATTAAGATCACATTAGGGAGTTGGAAATGGTCCTATTATCGAGGTGGTCTTATTTTTGGAATGTCTTAATGTGGGGTGTTACTGTATCTTGTTTTAATTGATGTATATTTGATTTAAAACTTTTCTCAATAACATATAATTTAGTATATAACATACATACACATCAATTGGTAAAATTTAAGCCAGGAACTTACCTGTAACTTGTGTTACATTTATACATAAAAGTAACGCAAAGTTACAGTTTTTGAAAGCTGCCCCATCAAAGTAAACATATCCGTTTGTTTTTATTAAATATCATATTGGAAAATGTAATAACTGTACAATAATCTAAATATGTAATCCAATTACCAATCCAATCGCGATATTCTTGTTTTAAATTATCAAGAATGAAAAAATGTAAGCAGTTGATTTTTTTTGTTAATTGTTAGAGTTCTTGAAACACAGATAACTTCAAATTTTAATCATATGTATTTGAAGTATGTTACTTACTTAAGCTTCCGTATTGTCTTTTATTCAGACGATTCAGCCAGATTCAAATAATTGACTCAATTTTGATCAAGTAAAAACCAAAAAAATGGACATCTGCATTTGTGAAAAAGAAATACGTTTTTATTTAGGCAATAATGTATAGACTTCAGAGAAAACGTGTGGATCACACCATTTAAACGATAAGCTCAAAACATAACAATTGCTTCTTTGTGTCAAATGTTCAGTTATTGTCCAACATTATTGACCTGGCACTCTTGCATTTGACCTCATATTCGTTAAGTTTCGTAAATGTTACAATCAGTAGTCCGGCCTCTATTCAAATACTCCACACATCACCGAGGTGTAAATTGAATAATATATCGGTGTTTTCGCTGATACCCGTGTTTATTCAATGACCTTTACGAAAATTAATGAAGTGCCAGGTCAATATTGTTGGACAATACGGAGGAAAACTGCAGGTGCCTATATCACATAGTTTAAAATAAACACTGTACTAATTACAGTTTAAACCTTCTAAACATGTTATTGTTGACTGGAAACAAAGTTTAATGGATTAAACACAATGTTTATTGAATATAAACAAAAACGACTGCTATTTTATCAACTATCATGAGTACATGTATGTCAAGATTTACAGAAAATAACTTTATAACAAATACCAATTAAACATAGACCAGTAACGTACTAACATACCTGTAATTGTACGTATTTGTATTAATAAACAAACTAAAAAGTTATACGATAAAAGGATAATCGTGCATATTTTTCCTCCGTTACTATTCTAGCTTCCTCCGTAACCTTCCTCCGTAATCCAAAATTACAATGGTAAATTTTAATTATCTTACCACTTCTGACCATATAACTTGACGGCTTCTGTGATAATAACGAGGTAGTCAGTTGATAACATCAATTTAATTAGCCCTAGAAGCAATCATGATACTTTTGGTTACGGAAGAAAACATTACTTAGGAAATTTTTCAAAACATTTTTTGACTAATATTTGCAATAAATAATACTTATTTAGTGATGGTAAGTATTAATCAATTGATAATCATGTAACTGATGTAAACTGTTTGATCCATAGAATTAACATAGATTAAAAGAAGTTAAATACACAGTTACGGAGGAAAATTTTATTATCTGACATCAAGAATTTCGTGTTAAGGCTATTACCAACAAACATATAAAAAAAGCCGCAGGTGTTTTAATTTTAAATACATAAAATTTGATAATTCTATAAAATATTTATGCCTTTATAACTGTTTTTATCTTATTTAATACCATTAGCAGTCAGGTTTAAAAATGGTTACGGTAGGAAAGTAGTTTTTTGGCGACATCCCTTAAAACCATTGTCATTGTTTGAAATGGCATCCAATTGCAACAGAACTTTCTAATATCATATTTTCACGTGCCTTAAACATTTAAAACAGCAAATTTCTTAATTGCCAATCATCATATTTCAACAATTTTACGGTAAAAATTAATGTTTTGCCTGGCGACATGCAAAAAAGCGATGTTACTAGACATTTAGCATGCTATAAAACTTAAAGGAAGTAACATAAATGGCTATCTCAGTGATGTTTGTTCTAAGAAAACATCAGATCTCTCCCCAAAATAGCAATATTTAATTGTAGAGTTTTAACCTTGAAGATTTGTTCGTCCAAAGGCTGGCGACATGTTTTTTTTTAAATTGAGTCAATTTTTTTTAATCCGGCTGGATTACGGCTGATACATTCTATAAGCAGCCATTAATAAACCGTGTAGACTTTTTGTTAGCCTTGACTGGAAAATCATTTGTTAAACAAAAATAACTAGAATTATCACTGAAAGTGATTAAATACCCCCACATGTATGCTTGATAATTTAACTGGGAATGCTTCGAATCAATGGCATAATGTGCCCCACTTTCAATCCAAAGTGTCGTCTTCACAGTAGCCACATATTCAGCAAGTTTCATCACAATATCTCATTCCTTCTAAATTTATTGAGCAGAAATGATTTAAATATGTTAGTAACAGTGGCCTTTATCTAACTTTTATCTAAGAACTGTGTGCCAAACATTGTTTATGAGAAATCATCCAGAAACCATTTTTTCTATTTTTAGTAACAGTGACCTTGACCCCATCAGGCCCAATTTCAATTCCAAGTTTCATCTTCACAGACACTACCTATATAGCAATTTTCATCACAATATCTCATTCTGAACCAAAGTTATTGAGCATACAGTTTATTTTCTATTTTTAGTAACAGTGACCTTGACCCCACAGGCCTTGAATCCCAAAAGTCATCTTCACAAAAACCATCAATACTCCAAATTTCATTTAAGAATCTCATTCCAAGCTATAGTAACTGAGTGGAAACGAAGTTTTGAAGTTTAAATAACAGTGACCTTGACCTTGAACCCACAGGCCGCAAAGTCAAACCTAATCTTTATCTTGTTATGTTACATCTGTGTCCCAAAAAATAATTAAATCTATGAAGTATTTCATGAGTTATAGTCCAGAAACAATTTTTCTTTTTTAAGTTACAGTGACCTTGACACTGACCCCTCAGGCCCCAAAGTCGAACTTGACCTGTATCTTCTGATATTACATATATGTACCAAAAAAGGATTTAATCTGTGAAGTTTTTCATGAGTTATTATCTGGAAACCATTTTTCTATTTTTAGTAATACTGACCTTGACATTGACCCCACCAGCCCCAAAGTCGAACTTGACCTGTATCTTGTGATGTTACATCTATTTACCAAACAAGGATTACATCTGTGAAGTGTTTCATGAGTTATCATCCGGAAACCATTTTTCTAGTTTTAGTAACAGTGACCTTGACACTGATCCCACCAGCCCCAAAATCGAACTTGACCTGTATCTTATGACGATATACCTGTGTACCAAAAATAATTTAATTCTGTCAAGCCTTTCATGAGTTATCATCTGGAAACGAAGAATCCGACCGACCGACCGACCGACAGACCGACCGACAGACCGACCGACCGACCGACAAGCTCACTCCTATATACCCCCTCAAACTTCGTTTGTGGGGGGTATAATGATTGAATTTAGGATTTTCCAAACAAGCAATCTCACTAAAGTCAGATCTAACAAAATGTTAGATCTGATGACAGCCCGCAGATACCGTGTGTACGTTATAGCGGTTTCCCCGATTACTATTTTTAGAAATTGTCAACACAGGAAGCATGATTTATAACGCTCGCAAAATGATCTGAAAATGTCATTACATTAGAAATGAATGTAATACTTCACAAGCACATATATCTTCTGTGAAATGTGTCTTACATAGGCTGTCAACACTTCCCATGGTTTTAAATACTATGTCTACTTTCTCTTTTGCGATTTTGTAGGCGACAATCTGATTGGTTCAAAGGGTTAGTGATAAAAGCACGTTTTAGTTACTCGTCGTCAGATCCTGATAGCGTAGCGGTTTTCAGGAGATGATTTTAATCAGATTGCCAAACAAGGATATAGTTTGCACGAAGAAGAACTTCTACTGCTCATGAACAGGCTCAATCAAACTGAGCCTGCTATACTTTGGTATTTGTCGTTGTTTCGGTGGCTTTCCAAGTTACCTTTTCTCCTATTTTTGAAACCTATCACAACTATTTAGTTATATTTTCTAAAATTGAAAATAATACTGATCAATAACCTATAGTGTATACAAACCGTAAATTATGTGTTTTACAGTCAAAACTTTTAAAATCTTTGTATATGATTCTTTTAACCCTACAATACTTCCATAACATGAAAGTATGAAGCATAATTGCTTATTAAATGAATGTCAGCAATGTTACTGATATAATAAAAACAACAAAGATCACTTCAAACTTCAAAGAAAACTTTATTTCAATAGCTTTGTACAGTGTTATATGTCGTTTTGACCATATTATTCTCATACCATTCATGTAATGCATACGAATTTTATAAACAATACAATTTAAAGTGTACAAATATTCAGTTCTGTCTTTTTAGAGCAAAACTAATGTTGACTATATATAGAACATGTAAGTTAAGAAAACATTGTACTGAACTAAATAAAAAAAAACGTTTTCCAGTGGTCAATGTATATTGAAAGCTTTGTTGTGCATCAAGGTCTTTTAGCACAACATATTTCCTTAAAATAAACATATATATTTTAACTGTTGGGTATCTTTTTATTATTTTCTTGAATTTCATTATTTCTTAGTCGAGCTCGTTATAAAGTAATAGTTGGATATATCATTAAAGTAGTGTAAGAGTAACTGTAATTTAAAGAGATGATTCTATCTTAAAATTATGGCTCTTTTATTAACTAACAGCATGCTAATGTGTGTTTGTTACCTCAAATACATCATGATCAACATAGCATCTCCATTGTAAGCTAACAACTATTGTTCAAGCAAGTTCCAATAGGTATATTATGTTAATGTGGTGATATATAGTATGATAATAAGTTTTATTTATTATTGAAATATAAACTTTCAAATTCATAAAGAAATGCTTTTCAAATAAATTCACACAAAATCTTTAACCTTATTATACAGATGCATTTTTTATAAAAACAATAAAATATTGATATACAGCTACGCATAATGTACATACATGTAATGTCTAGCTCGGTTTATCAGTTTATCTCAGGAATTTTGCCAAGAGTTTGCATTATTATAATACAATAACAACAACATCAGCAAAATATCTTTTATTGCAACACATCATTTACATGACGTTGGTTACGAACAAACGGAACCAGTCTAAAATTTAAGTTATAAACTATATGTGACGCGTGCAGAATTTTAGAATAACATAAATCATATAAAGATAATTCAATAATTTCCTCAAAAAGTACCTCACACAAATTTTACTAATTTAAAAGGTACCTTTATTACTGATTTTTAAGTGATACAAAATTATCACGATTTGTTCGATTATTACAAAAGTTTGGTAAAAATTTACGTCTAATTTCTTTAAAGTCAGGACAATTGATAAAGTAATAAAAAACATTTTCTATCATATCTGGTTACAATTCAAACATATTCTGTTTATTCCTTCCATTCCTAAATATCAGCCAGTTTCAATGGATAGGCAATGAAGGCGACAAACTAAAACAAATCAACAAATTCCTAAATAAAGCATTCTTTCCCGACAATAAATAATTCTCGAACATAAAGGCGTTTTAAAACTTTGTGTCAAATTATAGTGGTTTTTATAGGGACAATAATTCCTTTCGTCCAGTTAAGCAAAATGAACAATCTGTTGAATATTTTTACTAAAAACTTTTTAGATGAAACGTTTAGCTTCAAAAACTTACGGATCTTTTTATAAAGACTGGGCTTCTCTAATCGATCAAACCAATAAATGTTTAACTTATACATTTTTTTAAATATAACTTTGGAATAGAAGAATATTTGAGTGATACACCGAAATCCTATCTTTTTTACATGATAAGATTCAGGACCCGAAATCATAGACTTCCTGTCAAAACGGGTAGCTGGTCAAGAATAGATTATAACCTTAGATATTGTAACAAGTGCCAAAATCAGTTGGGTGACGAATTCCATTATCTATTCCAGTGTCCTTTTTTCGAAAATAAACGTAAAATGTACATTAAGAAAATGAATCAGTTATGTAACACACTAAATATAATAGAATATTTAAATCTCTGCAAGTTTGTTAAAATAATTTTACATGAAATATCATTCACATATGTAGACATTTATTGTGCATGTATTGTGTATCCTGTTAAGATAATATGTTACTGTTCACTTAGAAATGCAAAACAAAATCTGTTGGTATCATTTTGACTCTACGATATATTTTGCTATTTACATTGCCTATTCCATGGTCAAACTATTTATATATACCAGATTTTATATCACTTTTTTCAGCGTGTACTGCATGCGTGTTCATCCTTTATTAATTGTTAAATTCTTTAAAAAATATTATATATCAGATTGTATTTCACTTATTTCAGTATGTTCTGTACGCTTGTACCACCTTTAAAATTGTTCCTTTCGTTGAATCCTCATTTTGTCACTCAGATGACACGAGTGAATAAACGTGTTTTGACTTGACTTGACTAGAATGAAGTATGGAGTCACAAAATCACTATTTAGAAAAACTGTGTATATTTGACATGTCCAATGTATTGTTGTGTTATTTTCATATGTTTTAAATATTGTATTTCCAAATATGTAAAAACATAAATTTAATAAAAGGTATGTTTCTGATTATGTTTAAAACTGATTTGTTATTGAGGCTAATAATAATAATAATAATAATAATAATAATTACCATACAATCGTCTCATATAATTACATCAAGTACGCTGTAACAGTTAAGATAAGTACGAACAAATGAATGTTTGTAAGTAAGTATCTATTAAGATAGAGTGAAAAGAATTAAACGTTTTATTTAAATAAAACGTAACAAAGATTAATGAGAAAAATGAAAAAAAGTGAACCGTGCACATCAGAAATATCACTCTCAGAAAACACGGCTATCCCTCACGGCCGAATATGAGTGTTATCATTTTAATAAAAACAAAAATAAATGAAATATTGAAAATAAAAATTGAACCGTGCAAATCGGAAATATCGCACTAAGAAAACACGGATATCCCACATAGCCAAATATGAGTGTTTTCATTTTAAATAAAAACAAATATTAATGAGAAAAATGAAAAAAAAAAGTAAAGTGAACCGTGGACATCAGAAATATCTCGCTCAGAAAACACGGATATCCCACATAGCCAAATATGAGTGTTTTCATTTTAAATAAAAACAAATATTAATGAGAAAAATGAAAAAAAAGTAAAGTGAACCGTGGACATCAGAAATATCTCGCTCAGAAAACACGGATATTTCACATAGCCAAAAATGAGTGTTTTCATTTTAAATAAAAACAAATATTAATGAGAAAAATGAAAAAAAAAAGTAAAGTGAACCGTGGACATCAGAAATATCTCGCTCAGAAAACACGGATATCCCACATAGCCAAATATGAGTGTTTTCATTTTAAATAAAAACAAATATTAATAAGAAAAATGAAAAAAAGTAAAGTGAACCGTGGACATCAGAAATATCTCGCTCAGAAAACACGAATATCCCTCATAGCCAAACATGAGTGTTATCATTTTAAATAAAACAAAGATTAATGAAATATTGAAAATAAAAATTGAAACGTGCAAATCGGAAATATCACACTCAGAAAACACGGCCATCCCACATAACAAAATATGAGTGTTTTCATTTTAACAAAAACAAAAATAAATGAAATATTGAAAACAAAAACTCAAACGTGCAAATTGGAAATATCGCGCTCAGGAATCACGGCTACACCACATAGCCAATTATGAGTATTATCATTTCAATAAGTTTCAAGTTTCAAGTCAATAAAACAAAGGTTAACGAGAAAAATGAAAAATAAAACAAAGATTAATGAGAAAAATGAAAAAAGTGAATCGTGCACATCAGAAATATCTCACTCAGAAAACACTGCTACCCCATATAGCCAAACATGAGTGTTATCATTTCAATAAAACAAAGATTAATGAAATATTGAAAAAAGTGATACGTGCATATTAGAAATATCACATACAGAAAACACGGTACCCACATAATCAAACAGCGGAGAGGAAAGGCGTGCATGAGTTTAAAAAATGAACAATATCAAATAAGACACCACAACAATAAATGAAAAGGGGAATGGTCAGTTGTAAACTATTTGCCACTTGGAGTTTAAATCGGGTTCTAGGCTGCACCAACCTCGCATCCCCCTTCACCCAACAGATTCTCGAATGAATAAACAAGCAGACGTTGTCTCGGGGACTCAGCCCGCCAACCCATCAACCTGACAATGTTACATGTATTTGTTAAAAACAAAATAAATGAAACGACATTTCATGTTCATTTTCATTGAACATTAAACAAAAAGAAAAGATGACTTAAGATAAATTAACTGGATACTGGATATTTCAATGTTAATAAAGAATCAGACTGAAATTTTATAAAATATCATTTTCTAAGTGATCATGCGGGAAAGTCGGTTGTTTTGTGCTGTGGACAATTTTGGAATTTACAATAAAAGATTTTATGAGTTATATATTGGATCTTTTGAAGTAGCTATATACAACGTTATCATAACTGGTTTAATACGCTTAAAAATTACAAGGAAGTTTTACGAAAAAAAAGACTGTTCTTTTTCAATAAATTTTGCAAAAATGAGCTGCTGAAAATCTTAATGAACATTTAATATTATGTTAGCGTTTCAAAATAAAAATTTTTGGTTGCAACAGTAACTAGTCTATCTCATACAAAACGGAATTTAAATTACTTTTACGAGAATACTGAAGTGAGGGTACCCGTTAGTTACATCTGCTCCTTGGATCAGAATATCACTGTAGGTAACTTAACACTGTATAACGTCAGCACGACTGAACTTGCTGAAATTAATAAGATGGACACATGATATCAAGATAACGCCAGAACGACTGAACTTGTTGAAATTAATAAGCTTTCGTCCATGATGGAACACGATATCAAGATAACGTCAGCACGACAGAACTTGCTGAAATTAATAAGCTTTCGTCCATGATGAAACACGATATCAAGATAACGTCAGCATGACTGAACTTGCTGAATTTTATAAGCTTTCGTCCATGTTGGAACATGATATCAAGATAACGTCAGCACGACTGAACTTGCAGAATTTTATAAGCTTTCGTCCATGATGGAACACAATATCAAGATAACATCAGCACGACTGAACTTGCTGAAATTAATAAGCTTTCATCCATGATGGAACACGATATCAAGATAACATCAGCACGACTGAACTTGCTGAAATAAATAAGCTTTCGTCCATGATGGAACACGATATCAAGATAACGTCAGCACGACAGAACTTGCTGAAATTAATAAGCTTTCGTCCATGATGGAACACGATATCAAGATAACGTCAGCACGACTGAACTTGCTGAAATTAATAAGCGATTTCCTCCATGATGGAACTCGACATCAAGATAACGTAAGCACGACAGAACTTGCTGAAATTAATAAGCTTTCGTCCATGATGGAACACGATGTCAAGATAACGTCAGCATGACTGAACTTGCTGAAATTAATAAGCTCTCGTCCATGATGGAACACGACATCAAGATAACGTCAGCACGACTGAACTTGCAGAATTTTATAAGCTTTCGTCCATGATGAAACACGATATACTTCTGTCGGACTAAATGATTCAGACTCAACCATCGTTTCTGCGAGAGATGTTGTTTGAAATCTTTAAAGAATGCAAATGACTTTCCCTTCGATTTTGACAGTGACGTTTAAAACAGCCTCCTTCTCTATCCTTGATGGTCACCAACAACTGTCTAACTTTGCAGTAACGGCGTACGTCAAACCGCCGACTATGAGCAACAAGTTTCTCCACTCCAGGGATGCTATTATTATCACGAAGGTATACGTTGATACGCCGTGGTAGCTGATCGACATGAAGACAAAATTAGCCCAACTGCCCTTTCATTGCTAGTGAGAGACGTATTATGTTCCACCTAGCTTGAGTAGCCTGCCGACACCGAGAAACAGTTCTTTCCACGACTAAGCGGACGAAGAAAGGTTCAGACGACCACGAATCAGACGTCACTGGCACACTGTCTAGCTCAAGAGTCACAGCTTATGAAAGGCGCTGTATTCCTTTATCCATATCGATCTGCCCAAGCTCGAGAAACTGAAGCTGAGGTAGCTAGCCGATAATGAAGAGCAGTTTCCTCAACGCAGCTTGACACAGTAGGAATCAAAACCGTACTGTACGGCGAGATCGAAGGATCATGTAACTCCAAGCACAATACCGACTGAGCTATCCGGACAACCGAAAAGAAAGGTTACAACTTACAAGGCTAAAACATGCAGCATTTTCAATTGATTCAAACGATATAAAGATGACGTCACACTCACGTGACCATTGTGTTTTAAACGGCCTATGTCCTCCAGATTGAGCTGTGTAAATATTGTGAACCGGTTGATAAACACTCATTATATGTTCTTCCTCAGCACTTAAGACATGTATGTTCTCACTGTTCCTTGAACGAGAGCCCTGCATATGGGACATTTTCGCATAGCTGGGGCGCAATCAGCGCAGGTGACAAGATGCCCGCAAGGCAGAAACACTATGCAGACTGTCTGGTCTAAGCAAATCTTGCAGAGTGTCTGTTCTTTCAGCTGTTCATTCTCCGCTTTGATGGCTTTTGGATCCTGAGCGATCGATTCTATGAGGGAAAAGATAAGGAGCGAATGATATAAATAGAAGGTGAGACTGATCAGGAAATATTTTCAAAGTATTGATCAGAACAAATACATTCTTAACCTAGATTGCTAACTGTGTCATGTTGTCCATTTCTGAGAGCAGCTAGAGCATGTAAAGAAAACGTTGACACCTAGTTGAATTCTATCTTCGAACAAAATCGAGGAAGCTCCATGGTCAGATTTGTCAAGTATTAACTAAAATTACCATTTGCTAAATTTATATATCCCGACAACTCCAATTTTCAATTTTATTATATACCCATGAATGATTAAAGCATAGTAAAAAGCGTTAATCCGCAAAATTGATACAACTCGTCAGATTAGAAATTCCGTATTGAACAATGTCCTTTTTTCCTATTCTTTATTTTGCAGCTTCCCTTGTTCTATGTGAGGTCACACTAGGTTGTTGAAATTTTCCGGCACATAACGAACTCAAAAATAGGAAATTTCCGTCGCAATTTTACAATTGTTACGATATTTTTTGCCATTTATACATTTTCTACGCCATACATAAATTTACTACTGCGTTACTATTTTTATTTCTGCTATTACCGGTATGTCAAACACTTTGTTGACTAAAATTTGTTGTTTAGTTTATTTAAATTTGTTTTGAGCAAGAAGGGTATATAATAAAAGGAAAATTATGACGGTATGCATTCTGTAGGTTCGTATTATTTCTTCTTGCGTATGTAAACCACATCACGCATGACCTTCGGTCTCGCGTGATATTGTTTACAAACCCAACTCGAAAAATTCATACAGAATGCATACTGTTATAATATTCCATATACATGTATATGCGAAAGTATTATTTAGACTTCTTTATTTATATACAGTTACAATAGTTTCGCGTATGAATCGATAAATGCCATTAAAAATATTTGCAAAACAACCTCAGATTTCAAAGTTGTTTAAAATGCATATACACTTGATGAAAGAATACATTCGCACACTTTAAATCCAATATCTTGGAAAACTGTATTTATCTCCAAAATTTCTTTTGCACCCTGTCGTTACTAGAATTATCTCTGAAAGTGATTAAATACCCCCACATGTGTGCTTGATACCTGAACTGAGAATTCTTAGAATAAATGGCATAAAGTAACTACCACTAGAAACATGGACACATGTAGTAGTTGACCTTGACCCCACACACCTACTTTAAATCCCAAGCAGTCTTCAAGGAAGCAACCTAAACAGTAAGTTTCATCACAATATCTCATTCCTCACTAAAGTAATTTAGCACAAAAAGTTTCTCTTTTCTAAAATTTAGTAACAGTGGCCTTTACCACAGTGGCCTTCTTGCAATCCAAAGAGTCGTCTTCAAAGTAGCCATATATAGAGCAAGTTTATTACAATATCTCATTTCTTCTAAATTTAATGAGCAGAAACGGTTTGAATATGTTAATAACAGTGACCTTTACTTAACTTTTATCTAACAACTGTGTGCCAAAAAACATTATAAATCATCCAAAACCCATTTTTTTATTTTTAGTAACAGTAGACAGTGACCTTGACCCCACCAGGCCCATTTTCAATACCAAGTTTCGTCTTCACAGACACTACCTTTATAGCAGTTTTCATCACAATATCTCATTCCGAACTACAGTTATTGAGCATATACAGTTTTTCTAGTTTTAGTAACAGTGACCTTGACCCCACAGGCCTTATTTTCAATTCCAAAAGCCATCTTCACAGAAACCACCAATACACCAAATTTCATTCAAGAATCTCATTCCAAGCTATTGTTACTAAGTGGCAATGAAGTTTTGAAATTATAATAACAGTGACCTTGACCTTAAACCCACAGGCCACAAAGTCAAACCTAACCTGTATCTTGTAATGTTACATCTGTTTCCTAAAAACTAATTAAATCTATGAAGTATTTTACGAGTTATCGTCCAGAATCATTTGTTTCCATTTTAAGTAACAGTGACTTTGACCTTGACCCCACAGGCCCCAAAGTCGAACTCAACCTGTATCTTCTGACGATACATAGATCTATGTCCCAAAAAAGGATTTAATCTGTGAAGTGTTTCATGAGTTATCATCCGGAAACCATTTTTATCTTTTAAGTAACAAAGACCTTGACATTGACCCTACCAGCCCCAAAGTCGAACCTGACCTGTATTATGTGATGTTACACCTGTGTACCAAACACTTTTAAAATATTTGATGCCTTTCAGGAGTTATCGTCTGGAAAGCATTTTTTTATTTTTAGCAACAGTGACCTTGACACTGACCCCACCAGCCCCAAAATCGAACTTGACCTGTATCTTATGATGTTAATCCTGTGTACCAAAAATTATTTAAATATGTCAAGCCTTTCATGAGTTATCATCCGGAAACGAAGAATCCGACAGACCGACCGACCGACAAGCTCACTCCTATATACCCCCTCAAACTTCGTTTGTGGTGGTATACTACGTTAATCGATATAGCCATATTATACCAAAGTAACATAAATTGCCAATCATGTATTTAAAGTTTTAAGTCGGTATCTAGAAAACTGAAAAAGTTACTAGACATTTCGAAATCATTCTTTCTTCGGTCAAATAGTAATATTATAATTAATAATAATGTATATCGAGGGCTTGGCGCAAAACTGGTCCAAGTCAATTTTTTTCACAAAATCACTTTTTTACATAATCTTACATTTATCAATAAGGTACACATTCTGTGCAAAAATAATGACTACATCTTTACTATTTATGAAACTGTTGCTAAGAAACAAACAGGTCCATCTCAAAACAACAATTTGCATTGGGGCAATAGAAGTCCAACTCAAGTTGGACTTGTTTTGCTCTGAAATTATTAATGAATCTTAACTGAATTATCTCAGATGGACTTATTTTGCATCAAGTTTGTTGAAAATGTATCATAATAAGAAGAAAGAGTACTACAAGTGAAAATACCTGGGAGAAATATGGCCCACCAAAAGAGGGAACTTGGGGCAAGAATAAGTAATTCTCCAAACAATCTAACAAGCAAGGCTGATGAAAAAGGGTTGTAATTTTTTTGTTTGGATAATAAGTGCGATGAAAAAAAACACCTAAAGATTACATAGACAAAAGAAATACAGAGTGTTGGAATGAAGGGGACATTAGCATAAAATGAGGCTATATTGCTAGTCAGGTTTATGCTACAATAAAGCAAAGTAAAAGCAAATTGAATGCAGCTAGGCCAGTCAATTGTCTGCTAATACCACCCTTATATTTACCAAAAATACCGGCAAAAAACTTGCAAATACTAAAAACTTTATATCTGAGAAATCTTTATTTTAAATCACGTTATTGTATAATCATAATAATAACTAAATTACTTAAATATTTAAACTTATTTTAATATAAGCTTATTGCAGGCCCAAAAGGAAATAATTCACAATTTAAAGCTGCATTACTTCAATTTAACCCGCTCTTGTATGAAATATTACATGTATTTGGAACTATAGGCACAAATTTGCATCATTAGTTCGGGCTTATACAATTTTAATTTACTAAAATAAATTTGGTCTGCACAACTAAAATCAAAGATAGGATTTCCGAAACGTCACAGAAATCAAGTTCGCGTATGAAGTGGCTGTGTCGTCAAAAATAGATGCTAAATAGAGCTAAATTATATTTAGCTTCTTAAAAGTTTGTTAACTATAATTAAACATTATCATTTAAAATCCCGTCTATAAGAAAGAATTTGATCGGACCTTTTGTGTTCTGTTAGAGAGTTTATAATTATATTTGAGTCTATATGGACAAATATGATTTTTCCATAGTGTATTCTTCTTTAAGTTTAGGGCTTGGGCTTTAAAGAGTTTAAAAATGATGAAACAGCCAAAAATTGAGAAAAAAAACACAAAAAATCTTAAAATTAAAAGAAAAAATGAATTTAAATTTCATTTTTAAGATTATTCTTTATCATTCTAATTGAAAACCTAATTATAAGTGAAAATGTTTGCTAATCAGCCTGTGCACCTGACCATTGACACTAATAAAAGCAAGCAAAGACACACTCGTTGTGATTTAGACTTTTGCAACAAGTTTCACGAAGATGTGCATTTTGATGGATGTGTCCAGATGTTCACTTTAGTAGGTTGTTTGACGCTTTTTGCAGTGTGCGTTCTACATTTTGTACGTGCTTTATTACACAATATTTGAATAAATATATTTTTGATTTTACTAAGGTTGGATAAAATTTTACACCGTGTTTGCTATGATGGTTTGTTTTGTTTTTTTGTACGATTACGGAAAGAATTTCCATTTACAGGTGATTGGTAACTTAAACATGATACATTTACTTTATTTTAATAAGTTTGTATTGCAATGACAAAAATCTTTATATTTCCACTTTCTTTCTAGTCCAATTATGAAAAAACTTGATGCCGCAGAAATAATGTATGCAGAAATAAAAACACCCATGAATTTTAACAAAACTACAGAATTTGGAGCCCGCAGAAATAACCACTTATACAGTAACTCAAACTTTTTCCCAAGTCTATGATAAAAAGTTTTATAATGAATAAAAGACTTTTTTTGACAGTTAATGACAGTTAAAGATTTGAATAAATGTCTATGTAATTCAAAATTCTGCAAAATTGTGACTAATTAGAACTTTAGGTGAATGTATATACATGTACTATATACATATCTGGCTGAGTGTCATGTAAAATTAATTGCATCATGTGTGTACAGATTTCTTAAACAGCAATCCTGCAAATAGGAAAGCCATTTTGTATTCTGATTATTGTGGGGCCGGGGACAAATAGAAACAAAAACTTTGTTGCATTATGCACAAATATGCTAAATCAAAATTGCACTTAATATGAAAATAGTGAAAGAAATTCTGGAAAAACTCCATGCATGCTGCTGTTGAACAAATAATTTGCTGAAACTATACAAATTATGTTTAGACATCAAGGGACAAAATATAAAGGGCTTGAAAACAAAAAATAATAAAAATGCTGCTGAAGATAACAATATTGTTAATTTTTTTTTATATCAGCACGACATTTTTAACATTAAACCTTGGTGTCAGACATAGAGGCTAACTGTACAAGGCTATGGCAAATCACAGTTTCTGTAATGCAAACTGTTCATTTAAGACCTTCCCAAACAGCTTAAATGTAAGAGCAATATTATACAAAGAATAGATCATGATTTCTACTGTTCACCAACACAAAGCTCTGATAAGTGTTTTGTCTAGACTTGAAGGAAACTGTTTGATAAATGAACTACTTTTAATTAAGGCAATTCACATGTGACAAAGGGCAAACAGGCTAAAGCAAAAAAAGTGCATCACACTTTTTATAAGTGCAGCTGTTAACGTGTTTTGCATTTGCAGAGTTTGATGATAAATAATAATCCTATTGTTCACCATAAAGTGTTTTTATTTATTATTAGATTTGGATTAGTTATAAACAGATAACTTTGAAACTTTTGGATATTTTCATATCAGATAAAAATATATTTTTCACAATCTCTAAGCTAAGTTCCTGCAACAGAAGCAGATGATTTTTAGTTTACTATTTGGCCCTATTTGTGTTTAAACCTATTATTTTGTTTTAAATTTTTACTCTTTTTTCCAAAAAGACTGTTTTCTGCCAGTTAGACCTTATTTACTTTTAACTTTCAGTGCAAAAGAAGTCCATTTTAAGTTGGACCTTTTTCGCATTGAACTATCTGTTGCATAATAAGTCTAACTTAAGATGGACTTGTTTTGCACTGAAAAGCTCAGTGCATTATAAGTCCAACTGTCTAAAACCATAATTCCACTAAATAAAATTAAAAAATAATATCACTGACCAAATTCAGTCAGGATTCGCACCAAAAGTGTAAATTTTCATCCATGAAATCATAATTTTAAGAAAGTTATTAAGTTTTTTGTGTCTCCTGAAAAGTTTACAAAAACTGAGTTGGTCCAGTTTTGCGCCAAGCCCTCGATATAGTGTTTTGCAAAAGGACCCATGGGTTGGTACTTTCAGTAATATCTTTTTGGCCTTAAAATAACCAAAACAGGCTCTCGTACGAGCATTATTATGTTCAAATGGATTTACTACTATCAGTAATATGATACAACGAAACTTCGCATGTTTTAGCGCGTGAGTGTATGTGTGTTATTAAGATTATCCATGTATATAGTAACAAGTTTACCATTCGATCCAGTTTCTTTAGCTTTGTCATTTGTCTTCTTAGATTTCTTCTTTTCTTCTTTCTTTTTCTCTTCTGCAATAGGCTTTTGTGTTGCATTTCCACTTTCTTCGTCATTACATTTTACATTGGAAGATTCTTTCGGAGCAGAAGCTGACGCTACCTCTGCAGGACCAACATGTGCGACAGGGGAAGCAGCGGAAACTGGACTAGAAGCTGCTTGTGTAGAATTGCCAGCTTCTTCTAACGCTAAGACCTGTTCCATCAAGAACTGTGCCGTGATTTCTGTCTGACCTGTATTAAATAGATGAAAAGTAAAGTTTCCACCGAAAACGACAAAAATATCAACAACAAAAAAACAGGCTAAGTTTGAGTGAGCCTGTTCATGGGCAGCTATGGAAATGCATATTAGTGTACGCACCGCCTAGGCACGCATCGAGTGCTTCTCAATATTTACACAAATATATATATATCGCGCTCATTTAAAGATGGTCTGAATGTACGTGTGATATTTTCAGCCGTCAAAAGGCAAAAAAACGATGCTTTGCATGAACAGGCTCAATCAAACCGAGCCTGCAATATTTTCATATTTGTCGTGTTGGATGGTTTTCAAAGTTCCATTTTCTTCTTTTTTAATATTTAAATATTATGAAATGTCAACTTTCAATGCCACCGAACAAAACAATTTTTATCAAAATATTGTTGCAGGCTAGGTTTGACAGAGCAAAAACAGGCATAGAATAATATTTTCTTAATATAAAAATAATTAATAAAGCTTAGAGTGTCACACACAAAGCTATATTTGGTCCAAACGTTGTGTAACGTTTATATTTTGCCAGAAGTCGTTTCGTGAGTGCTTTAATTCTTTAAACAGTATTTATTAGCATATGAACTAAATAATTATGAAGAATCCCTATAAAATCGCCTCTAAAATATTTTCTCTTGGACGCTTTTGATGTTTTAAATCCCATAAACGTTTTGGTAAAATTTGTAAGACGTCTCCTCATACACTTAATCATTGTTATTTATTAAGACATTCGACTGTTGGGTGTAAAATGTATGAATAATAACACTGAAATAAGATACTCATATTAAGTTTTAGTATTTAGCAGTTCTTAACATTAATGGTAAACATAATTAATTTAGTTTAAATTTTGCATGCATACCGCTGACAGAAGCGTTACTCACGATTTTGTCTGAGAATATTTTCAATCGCTTTCTTGATAATTCTTGGCTGGTAGCCCATTTCCAGGACACTCTGTGAAGCATCAGATAAAAGGTAGTTTTCGATCTCCCGAGGTGATAACTGATTAGCTGCAATCAAATGTTCATTGTTTTAAACTTCGCAAGAAAAAACAGAATCTTTACTCTTTTATTTCAACTTTGCGCTTTCCTTGACAGAAATTCTGCCTTTGCAGACCTCGTACCTCACTAGATTTAAGTTTTCTTAGATAACACCGGAAGAATATAATACCTACAAAATACATCAATCGTTTATGGTATAGTGACCCATTTTAGACAATATTGTAAAATATACATTTAACAGAAAATGTGAAATATGCACTTCAGGAATTGTCTTATTCCAAAAATACAGCCTCCCCACGCGGGGGCAAAAAGTAGAGGAAAATGAATTTATAAATCTATCAATATCAAATAAGACACTACAAACAATAACCAGAAGGGACCCTGAGGTGTTAACGCCTTGGAACGGTCAGTGGCATCACAATTTGCAATTGGGGCTTTAAACCAGGTTCAAGGGTACATCAGTTTCTCAAATGAATAAATAAGTACAATTAGCTTCAACCCCACCATCAACTCGACAATTTTGTAAGCAAAAGCACACATATATTTAAACATAAAAAGCTAATACCGCATATGTATATGTAAATGAATTTTCAAGGAAAAGGTGGGTACTCATTTACCATATTGAGACCTGAGCCCCTGGAATCAAATCAACACGATGACAGGAATAAAAGAAAAAGAACGAACTTGTTGGTTCCTTAACACAATTTCCTACCTTTTAAAACACTAAACCCCTGCCACCGTCGTGCAAATAAAAAGGTAAGCATGACAATCATAACAGTAGATCGGTTAATCACCGCTGTAGAATATCATGTTGGTAATCTTTCGTTTTGAATTTACAGATGTTTTGAAAAATAACGTGGAGAAATTAATACTGCCTTTTATTTTCTTTTATTTTATAAATCAAAGCATAAATTTCTCCAACATTTTTAACTGATACAAAGCTTTACATATTTCACTTGGATTTATATTTTCTTTAATAAAGAATGACACTTTAATATAGTAGGACACTTAATGTGTGTAGAATTTTCATGAAGTATAAGATACTATTTTAACAAATACATTTATTATTATTGATCAAGCACAAACCAGGAATCGAATTAGCCACAGTGCCTAGCCCGGAGTCCTAACACCGGCGTTCTCTGTTCCCTGCCCCCAAAAGATGCTCAAGTAACCCTGATACCGTTGACAAAAAATGAGCAAGTATTATTTATGTACAAAACTATTCTGTTTTCTCGGACACTGATGCCCCCACTGCTACAACATTAGTAACAGAGTCAATAACTGGTAAAAATTGCCGCAGGAAAAAATCTTTTCTTTTCGATCCTCTACACATCCTTCTTGATCATTTGTGCAAGTTTGAAGGAAATCCGCCTGATTTATAAGGAGTTGATGCCACAAGATTTGGGGGACGTACGTACGGATATACGGACGTAAATACAAGTGAAACTCTATGCCTCCCACTTCGTGTGGGCACAACAAGTAGCTTACATTCTAAACGGACAACCAGCCCGAAAATTGCAGAGCTATATTAACTTTTGGTTAAAATAAATTTAAACGTTTCTCAAATTCCTGAAATAACCCGAAATAGGTCTTGTTTTAACAAATTTCGATTTCTAGATAAGGTTTAAACGACATAAATGCATAAAATGTAAATTTTACCAGCTGCATTTTCTTGCGATGCATTCTGAAAAAATAAATTGGTTCCTTATTAAAATTTTAGCTTATGTTTACAAGAACTTGAGCATTAGAAATGCACAATGCTTTTTAAAATTAAAATCAATATATTAAGTTCTAAAGATGTTTCATGTCGTGAAATAATGAGGTGGGAACTGCAAAAAACATGTAAATATGGTTCAGAAAATGAAGTTACAGTATTAAGACCACGTCTCCGAGTGGACAAACGTGGTCTTTACAGTGGGGTCTCTTAATTTTGGGGTGAAAATATTGTACAATTGTGAAAAGGAACTCTAGAATAGTGGTCTTATTATCTTTGTTATTTTAATGAGAGATTTTACTGTTATTAAATCAGTTGACCAGCAGATGCTATTAAGTAATTTCTTACTGTTATTTTGGTTTTTCAAGATCATTACAGATGTTAACAACTTCTTTACTTATCAAAACAACAATCGTAAATTTCAATCGCTTAATAATGTTGTTTTAATGTCAAATATCAAACGTTACTAAAAGTTGAAGGCTTTTTATAGTCTTAAAAAAACAAAAACTTACGTCCTGGGAATATTGGACTGCAAGCTGTACCAGATTAACAAACTCATCTCCTTTCTTTTGCTTCACAAAGACACAGTTTTTCGCCCATCTTGCATGTTCAATCCATGGGTTGTCATCTTGGGTCCAATGTCGCAGCCCTTACAATTTTATCAGACTTTTATGTTTAATCTCATGATAAAAATTTTCAATCTCATTGGGAATGAAAATGTTGAAATTGTTGTCCGAATAAAAAGACTTTGTTTTGCTGCACAGAAGTATCGCCTATATTCAATGCGTAATTGTGTAACTTTTGACGGATATATATTCAGCGAAATAGAAAAAGGTCACTTAATAACTTAATACAAAATCTAAATGTTTTCACTCTCTCATAAAAATTAACAGACACATGCCACAAAAATATCAAAATGCACATTCACACACTAATTGAATAGATGTTTAATTTTCATTTCCAAATAATCATAATAAAAAAATTTTCAATCTGCACTGAGATAATAGGTTAAGTATGCAGTGTCGGGTTACTTTTATTGAGCAAATATGCCAATAATAATAACCTTAAGGACTGGATAAGGTTGTGCAATTAACTATTTACCTATTCCACAGTAGAAGCATCTAACACAGTCGCCGAAACCTGAAAACATATAAAATACGATTAAGTCTCTTTTTCGTTAATAGTTTGAAATTGATTGTTTAATAAACCAAATCTTTCTTTTTCCTCTATACTTTTTCGCAAATTTCCAGTTTGATGTACATATAACCATTCCCTAATATATCTACAAATGATTCAATGACAATCTTTCTTCAAACTGAACGATATTAAATTAGTTAAAATGTATTTTAAACATGACTTGTTTATATTTAATATGTAAATATTTATTTTGCTAAGATTGTTTTATATTTCTCAGGAAAAGAAACTAAATACAAACTGGTATGTTCAAAAGTACAGCTCTTTCAGTATTCCTGTAAATATTTAAAGAAAATATCTGGAAAACAAGGAAAATGTGTGAAAACTTTAAAAGTACATTGTAAGTTAATGAAACAGTAAATAGCTTAATGATTAAATACAGGACAAACTAGACCTACCAGCGTAGAAAAATCCTGCATCGGCGAGTTCATCGGGTGAGTGGCTAGCACTATCAGGCCAGCCATTGAAACTAGCAATCCTTGCCGGTTTCGTTGCATACTGGCTGTGTTTTGGGATAGCCGTGTTAATTCCTATAAAAATATTTCTTTAATTTCAAGTTTATTATGAAGTCCCCATTTCCGAATCACAATATAGGTTTTTTAATCTTCTTAAACAAATGTTTAATATTATTCTTGTACGAATCAGCGTTTCAAATTAGTTCTAACATATTACGTTTTATATATGGTCATATTATAAATGTAAACGAAGTAACAATATGGAAATTTTTAAATCAAACATACCGAGTTGGCTGGAACTTTGTGCATTCTGACTGCTTTGAGGCCTAGGAGCAGGGCTGCGTGTCCTTTCTGTTGCCCAGTCATTGTTGATATCCTCAGATGGTTCCTGGCTTTCCAAGGCCTCCGGAATAGTGTCTATATACAGCAAGCTTTTACTGAATGGACCGTTGAATTCGTTTCTAACGTTCACTTCGTCGTTTTTGGTTAGAAACTTACATGTTGGATTTATTCGTTTGTGAATTTTCATAGGATTATCGTCTGCAGTCCAGTTGTATCTTCTTATTCCACAACAATAGCAAACGACGCCGTCTCCGTCAGATGCGTAGTAGAACCCTGCCTCGGCAAGCTTTATTAAGTATGGTTTATCATCTTTGGGATAACTTCGAAGTGTGCAGAAACGCAATAATTCATATCTCATTGATACATGCGGTGCAGGAGGTTTGCCTATCGCAATCAGATCGATAATAGCCATTAATGGTGGAAAATCTGGAACAAACCCAACAGTTATCTTAATTTTTGGAACTGGCAATTGGTTAAGTGGCAGCCATGTTAAATCTCGTAGCAAACGTATTTGATCAAAGTCCTTCTCACTGAATGTGCTATCAATTCCTTTTCTTCTGTGTCCTGGGTTTTCTTGTTTAGCGCTAAGTTTGTCAAAATCTACGTCTTTTAGAAATTTCGCAGTCGGACTGCCAGCGTCTTCTTTAATAACAGTGTTATTTGGAAGGTAAATGCTCTTCTCTGATGGTAGATCTGGATGTACCTTCAATTGTAATTTGCTTTTCCATTTCAAATCATTAAAGCTTTCATCTCCACTGTTTCTCGCTAATGATAAATCGTTATAGGCATCAACGACTTTTGGAATGCTTTTGCTTTTTTCTAGCTCTTTATTGGCATGGAAGTTTCTTGTTTGTTCGTCGTGTGTGCGCAGTTCATTCAGAATCCCTTTATTTTCTGTAAACTTTCTTATTTCGATCTCACAGTGTTCGTCATATACAAATTCAGGGGTTGGATCTGCTTCTATTGACTGTGTAGTAATAAGAAATTCGTTTGACTCTTCCAAACTCACGTCGACACTAATTAGCGGTGCCACATATTTTTCAGTGAGACTGTAGAACTTTTCAGATGTTTCTGAACATACAGTATCTAAATAGAATATAAAAAGGTAAAAAGGAGGTAATTATTTCTTAAGTCTATTATTTTCATAAAACCTTTTAGACCTTACATTTGCACATTACCATTAAACACAATTTAAATGCTGAAGGAGAAAAAGGAGTTAATCAAATCTCTTTTTTTTTTGCAAAAAAGTGACGCGAAAACCCTAACGTATGTTGTGGCTCACTAGCGTTTGCTCTCTGTGGTCGTTCATTTTCGAAGTTGATTATTTAATAAATGCTCTCTCAATCATATGTATGTTTAATGCGGCTGTGTTTTCAATGTGTTGCTTTCTATGTAATAGATGAAAAGTGAACTTTGAAAGCCATCGGACACGACAAATATGAAAATATTGCAGGCTTGGTTTGATTGAGCCCGTTCATGGACAGAAGTGGAAATGCATAATACGGCCCACGCCGCCTAGCCCCGGGTTGAGCGCAACTCAATATTTACACCAATAAACAGTACAATTTTGATCCATCCCAAACGATGGTGTGCAAATGGCGGTGAACATGGAACCTTCAATGCGGTATTTTCAGATTAATACTTTTCCATGTTCCGCGGTGTATGGTCCCCAGATAAAAGAATGGGTTTGGCCTAAACGAGAAAACAACCGGCGGAACTAAACAGAATAGAATTTTGACAGGAGATCTTAGAATATAAATCCTGCATACCACAGACAACGCCAAAGGCAACATTTAAAAAGCAGGAAGTATATCCTTATTTAAGCGTATTTAACTTTTTCTGAAATAGATGAAAGAGGAACTTTGAAAAGCACCGAACACGACAAATATGAAAATATTGCAGGCTCGGTTTGATTGAGCCTGTTCATCGGCAGTAATGGGAATGCATATTACTACCCACGCCGCCTAGCCCCGGGTTGAGCGCAACTCAGTAATTACACCATTAAATAGTACAATTTCGATCCATCCCAAACGATGGTATGCATATGGCGGTGAACATGGAACCTTCAATGAGGTACTTTCGGATTAATACCATTCCATGTTCAGCGGCGTATAGTAACGCAAATGCGTGTTCTACATGAATAGTAGTATAGACGCCGGTTTAACCTCAAACAAACATTACGTAACATGACGTAACATGACGTAACATGACCTAGATAGCGGCCATCTTGTTTCTAAAAATACATGACCTAGTTAGCGGCCATCTTGTTACTATAAATACATGTCCTAGATAGCGGTCATGTTGGAGGTAGTGCGGTTCTAAATTTAGAATGACATCACGGGGTTATTTTTAGAATGACATGATCTCCCGGAAGTATACGGAGCTGACTCGTATACCCGATCTAGAGCTTGGTTCGCGTCCATTGAGGGTCAGGGACTCGGCTCTAGACGGAGAGAAAATGTCAATAGCATTGCATAGAACATGTTGAGACGTTTTGTTCGATACCTTACACGCCATGGTTTCGTCTTAAAATAACCGAGATAACCCGTTGGTTCCGTGTGAATGATTTCACTTTAGGTTTGACCAAAGCTCTGACTTCTGCACATCGCACTTATTCCAACAATACCCAACATTCCTGTATTATGTCGAAATATAAACAAATACTGAAGACGCATGAATTATTTCACTTTCATAAAAAAATCTACTCATCAAATACATTTCTGTGATAATATGCAAAAAAAAAAAATAATAAGCTGAAGCATTTTGCTTTTAATAAGTCCCACACAGAAAAAAATACGCGATGTTTATCCTTCAATGTCCAGTTCATAAAGGAACCAACGTTTACAATGCGTATCTATTTTCAACATTACGATCTTCCCAATATGGTCATACCGTTTCCGGGGCCCTATTTTTAGACTCAGGTGAGAAACTCATTAAATTGCGATGCGATCAGTCATAAAGCTGCGATTATTGGAAAAGTCATTAAATCACGGAAAGACCAGTGAGGCCTGTCTATTTTGCATTCAGGCGTAAAGTGTGATTGACGGAAAAGTCATTAAATCGACGAAAGACCAGTGAGGCCTGTCTATTTTGCATTCAGGCATAGAGTGAGATTGACGGAAAAACTAATTAAATTGCCGAAAATAGCCATTGTTCCTAAAAATAACTTATGTTAATGATGAAGTGATTTCTCAAAATAGACAACCAGTCGAGTTCAAAACGTATGACGAGATTTCTAAAAAAAGACACCCAATTTCTTGTTTCTTATAAAACATCCAATAAGATGAAAGTCTCTTTCTGAAATCGAGGCTAAGCTTAGCGTATCTAGTTAAAATGCGGAGGATGTTCAGTCTCATTCGCACATCATGTATTTCTCACTATCAGATCATGTTTTCAAGCATTTGAATGCTTCAAACATTCAGGCATCTTGTTTCAACTGCAAAGATGTGATGTTAAAATGTATAAGACAGTGTTTAGAGATGCCAGACGTGCAAGCAATTTCTGGAAGAAAACTCCGTTTTGAAAAAAAATTTAACTTTCATATCGGGCAGCTGAGATGTTCCAGAAATCTTAGTTGTACCATACGAGTTGTATGTGTTAAAACTAATAAAGGATATCTGGTTATTACTGCATATCCCATTGAAGATTAATGGAAAAAAGACCGCACACTGTAAGTATTTTATACTTATATTTTGAACAGGTTATTGTATGTGAATTAAAATAAATTTAAGTTCTAAGACAACTCTAATAAACATACTTTTTTTTTAAAATCACTTCTCCATGACGTTAGCACCTCTACTGGCCACCATCATCTCATAAACGTCATTTTCCCCAATGAAATGTTTTATTAAACACATAACGCAACATGATATTGATTTCCAAAAATTGCCATGAGCAGAGATATCTGAACCAGTTAGAAAGTGACTTATTTCGTGTGCCAATGTGCCTATGAAATGTGTCTCTGAAACATGATTCCCCACAAATATGTGAATCTGCGGGTTGCTACCGTTCAGAGTGTAACCATAGTAAGCGCTGTCTTTTCTTGAATGTATTATTATTTCCAAATCTGTTACGAGTGTTTTCCTTTCAGGAAAGAAGGTAAAGAGTTTGCTGATAACAGCTTTTGCAAAAAAAACACACAAATTATAATTAACGTTACCAATTAATGCACTATTGTTACAGTCTGTGACTGGAACACAATATTGTTCATCAGTCCAGCAAATAACACTTTCTGGTGTAATTAATTCTGTAGTATACACACCATGATATTCTGTCGTAAGTCTCAAATTAACGTCACAAATAAATAAATTTCCAATTCCTGATGTACATAAAAATGCTATTGCGTCATTTACGTCTATAATAACATTTGTAATTTGCACACAATTTTCAAATTCTAGTACTTCCATGTTTCATATTTTCTTTGTGAATTTTGGCGCCCCAAACAAATATCAACGTATGCACAAATTATTAATTTACAAGAACGAAGGTATCTTGGACATTGGTCAGATAAAATTATGATTTCTTTACAATAATTTTAATGCAGTGGTTTCTAAATCTGCAAAAATCATTAAATTGACCAAATAGCGGTGAGGCGTGTTTGCTTGCGGTCAGGCGTAAAATGCACTTGATGGAAAAAAGTCATTTAAATCAGAAAAATGACAAATTAAAATGTGTTGACATTACATCATGGCCTAACGTCGCATTTTTTAAATTTTGACCACAGATATGAGCTTAGGAGTATGACGACATTTTGAAAATATATAAATATGTATACATTATCTTGAATTACGTCATTTTGACAAAAAAAAGTTTTACTGGACTTCGTGAAGTTTTTACATTTGAGACATCGCTTTATTTATTTATTTATTTATTTATTTATTTATGTATTTATTTATATTTATTTATTTTATAATTATTCATATATGACGTTGTTTTTTTTAATTACCGTTGATTATAGCACCTTTATCTCTGTATGTTTCTATTCTATTTTTCAGAGCCCGAATATCTACAGACAGGTCTCCCACCAGGAAAAACTTTAATCTTCTTTCTGACCACACAATATAGAGATGACGAGGATGTTCCTACAAAGAACCAGTCATAACGAGACATCTGATGAAGTGATTTCTACAAAATTGACAACCAATCGCGTTCAAAACCTATAACGAGAATTCTAAAAATAGACAACCAATCAAAATCAAAAAACGATGACGACGTTTCTTTAAATAGCATTCAACGAAACCGAGGCTCATCTTATCGTATATAAGAACGAGTTCTCACTCGCTAAATTATTCTGACTTCAGAACTCAAACCGACAACATGTCAAGCTATAGATGTAAACTGGCTTTGGGAAATGATCGGTACGTACAAGTTTGCGAATGGAAGGGTGAGCTACGAGTGGACATACGAGAATGGGCGAACGACAAACCTACTAAAAAGGGTATAAGTTTAACTCTTATGCGTTGGAAGAATTTCGTAGACCTGTTAGAGTTCGTGGATATCGCTTTGAATGACAAACAAGAATACCACGGACATTTGGGAGGTAACGTGTTTTGTAAAGTGGCCGTAAACAACGCCTGTGTGGACATTAGGCAATATTGGAAACCTCAAGACGATGTGGTACCTACGAAAAAAGGAATATGTTTGAGACCTCGTGAATATCAACGTTTAAAAGAGGCTGTACCGGAAATTGGAAGGACTTTGCCAGAATTGGATGCGGTGGTGCCCTGTTATCTGTTAGGCGATCATATGAATCAGATAGGTGCTTTACAGTGTCCGGAATGTTCGCCGAATGACTTTCACAACTGGTGCTAAAGTGACTGACGATATGTAAATAGTGTAAATTTACATTTTTATTTTTTTTTAAAAAGCAACATACCTTATGATTATTAAACATGTACGGACTTTTCATTGTTTATATGTATATATATATATATTATATGTAATCGTCATTGTCTAAAAATAACATTCAAACCACAGCATAACTATGAATTGGTGAAGTCACGTGATGATCTAAAGATATCTACCAATGACGAACCGATTCTAAAAATAACCACCAATTGCAAAACACAATCAGTCTATATCAAGAAGACCACCGCATGAAACCATCACTTTAATTGAAGACACTAAACGAGTAGCATGGATCAAAGTGATTCTATCATGACCAACAAATTTATCAAACCAGATTTGATGTTTTACGAAGATAGACTGCAAACGTTTGAATATTGGTCGAAACAAATTAGACCGAATAAAGAAGCATTGACCAAAGCAGGTTTTTACTATACAGGCACTGCGGACAAAGTGACTTGTTTTGCCTGCGGGGTGAATTTGTCGTCATGGGAACCCACCGATGAACCCTGGGCGGAACATGAAACATGGTCTCCGGCTTGCATTTACTTGAAAATGACTGGTTACAAAACCGAGACAGAGAAGCAATCTAAACTGGGATTCGCCCCAGCATTTGGTCAAAACAGTGGACATACTTTTGGATTCGGGACAACCGAGACAGGGAAGCAATCTAAACTGGGATTTGCCCCAGCATTTGGTCAAAACAATGGACATACTTTTGGATTTGGGACAAACAGCATCACTGGATCCAATCTATTTGTGAAACGCTAGTCATGTTTGCACTGTTCTATATTACATTGATGTTAATAGATGAATTGGAGTGGTGGTTGAGATGTAGACAGTTACGGATTGAAGCTAGAGAAGGTGCAGATAGACTAGCAAACATTTTAGGTGTATATATAGAGCAAAGAAGAACCTCACTGTATGCTAAATTATTGTAATTTGTTTATAAGAATGATTGACTGTATATGTAAATAAAACAAAATGTCAAACTGGAAACAGTATTTGTCTTCTATTTACTTTGATCCAAGTTCCCCTGCCAGTTTTCTCGGACCTGAAAAACTGTACCAGTATGTCAAGTCCCAAAACAAAATGAAGATCGGTAGACAACGTATAAGACAATGGTTACAGGACCAAGAATCTTATTCATTGACCCGGGGTGTAAGACGAAAATTCCCTCGCTCGAGGGTGATTGTGAATGGTTTGGATAGTCAATGGGATATAGACTTGATGGACATGGTTGATTTGTCCAAAGATAATGATGGTAACAAGTATGTGTTGGTGACAATCGATATATTCTCGCGATATGCTCACGTCCAGTCTATCAAAAGTAAAAAGGGTACTGATGTCAGAGATGCCCTTTATACTATTTTATCTGGACCAAGGAAACCCAATACAGTACGAAGTGATTTGGGTATGGAATTCAGATCCAAGGAGGTCAATAAATATTTATCTAGTCTCGGTATTCACCACTTTTATGCATACAATACAGAAACAAAAGCCAATTACGCCGAGCGATTAATTAAAACATTGAAACACAAGATATTCCGCTACCTGTTACAGAACAGAACAAAGAGGTATATTAACGTCCTACAGCAGCTTGTCAATAGCTACAATGCAACGGTACACCGTAGTTTAGGAGTTGCGCCTGACGCTATTACCCGAGGGAATGAAGGTGAAAGTCGACTTCAACAGTATTTGCTGAGAAACAAAAAACCTCACGCAACAACGAAAAGATACAAATTTAGAATTGGTCAAACCGTTCGTCTGTCGTACATCCGTGGCATATTCAATCGTGAATACTCGCAGAAATGGACCGGTGAAATATTCAAAGTGGATTCACGTTTCAAACGACAAGGTATTCCGATTTATGAATTGAAAGACTTTAATGGACAGGAAGTCAAAGGCACATTCAACGATCAAGAAATCCAAGCTGTGTCTGTTGACGCAGCCACTGAGTACCATATTGAGAAAATACTTAAAAGAAGAGTGAGAAACAAGCAAAGACAAGTATTAGTACGTTGGCTTCACTGGCCAAAACAGTATGACAGTTGGATACCGGAAAATGACGTCATCAATTATTCATAGCCACGTGATCTCCACTTTATTTACTGTGATCCGTACAGTTTACCGCATTTGTTTTATAGAAACCCTGAAGAAAACATCATGTTCATCACTAATATGGTGTTCAGTGCCAATATCGGATGTCATATGGACTTGAGAAATCTTTGCTATCGATTAACTAACGTCAGATACGATCCAAGACGTTTTCCGGGACTTATATGGCAGCACAAATCCATCGGTGGAAACTGTTTAATTTTCGCTAACGGGGCCATCAACTGTAGCGGAAAAGTAGCCTGCCCAAAAGAGGGACGTCTGAGACTGAGGCGATATGTGAGAAAGTTACAGAGACTAGGGTACCCCGTGCATCTCACAAAGGTTAAATGGATTACATTATCCGCAACGCATACCATGAATAATGCGATCGACATACCGAAGCTTGTGTTAGAAAGACCCATGGTTATTTACGAACCAGAACTATTTTCAGCCGCCAATTTTAGAGTAGAAAGAATCAACTTTAGCTGTTTTCATAGTGGAAAAGTGGTCATAACGGGCGTGACATCGAGGAAACAAATGGATGATATCGTATATCCTACACTCGTTGAGTTGGAACTGTATACACGTAATAAGGAGTGAGGCGGAATAAACAACAAGCATCCAAAAAGCGTACACTATTAAACTCAACTTCAAAATACTTTAATGAAAAGAAAAGACTGTTACTAAGAACTCGTAACCAGCTAAGCGTTATTCTGGACGGACCATCAGAGAAGCGTAAGAATGACACGAAACTAGGATTCATAACAAATCATGGATAGCTTTTACCTCTATCTCCATAGTCAAGATTCTCCCGACATACGTAAGAATAACAACCCTTCAGAGTTTTGGATCCAGCTCCCAAAATCGTATCATTTGGAGGGGCAGTGGGCGTGCGCTTTAACGGAAATTACGCTTGACTGCGATTTTACACCGATATCAAAACGTTTGTACTTGTGTTGCGATTTCATCGAAGAAACGTACGTAAGAAATACGCTTATACCTGTACTAAGAAACGTGGAAATTGGTACTAAATCTAAAAAGTTGCTGTCTACAGAGTTCACTCGACTGACCTATCAGCCGGTGACCGTCACCCAACTGACATCCTTAAGACTGTATATTAAAGACGAACATTTGAACCCAGTCATCTTTGGGACAAACGACCTACACTGTGTTATACATTTCAAAAAAATATGGGCTCGATAGAAGTATACGATGCGGAACAACAAAAATGGGTTCCTTATAACCCTGACCCGGAAGTCCTGTATCAACATTTAAAAGATTTAAGAGACGGATACGTTCAGCCTGATCATCTAGGGCGATATATTGTGGGCAGCGGCGCTAGAAATAGACAAATAGCCGAAATGAACAAACAAAAGGAAACACCGACAGTGAATCTGGTGTCGCCAATAGCGCAGGCCAATGAAATGGCGCAATCTGATGTCGACCGTGAAAAAAAGCGTAAGAATAACATGGCAAAAAAGCGTAAGAATGACCCCGTATTGTTTGCGAAATCAAAACAACCTAAATTGGAATATCTCCAAGATAACGCCTTCTAAACATGTCTCGTCAAGATTATCATCAAGAACATTTGTCATTGTTTGTCCCGGCTCCTACAGACACGTCCATCTTGTCCAGAGAGTGGATCGACTTTCGACCCGTGAATCAAGTCACAGACGCAACGGTTCTTGATTTTAACATACCACCCCAGGGGGCTTCGTACATTGACCTTAAAAGAAGTGTTTTAAATATCAAAGTTAAACTGATCAGAGGGGATGGTTCTCCGCTTCAAGACGGTGAAGGACTGGCACCAGTCAATCTAACGCTTCACTCGATATTTCGTCAAGTGGACGTGACCTTCCAGCAAAAGAACTTACCGCATACTGGAACTAACTATCCATATAAGGCCTATATCGATACAATACTCAATACAAACGTCAATGAACACACTGTTTTGGGCGGAAGTCAGTTGTTTTACAAAGATAATGGAGATGCGTCTACCAACGACGCCATAAAAGGATCGAACAGTGGTCTATATATTAGAGGCGTGAAAACTAAGCTCAGCACAATTCTGGACTTAGAAGGCCCTTTGCACTTGGATATTTTTCAACAACCCCGGTTACTCGTAAATGGAGTTTCGATCGGGTTAAAATTGTGGCAAGGACACGATTCCTTTCGAATCATAACGGATTCTCTGACTCCGGACTACAAAATTCAGATCGTTGACGCTCGTTTCAAGCTGTGCGTCCTAAAACCTACCAGTGCCATGTTGTTGGCCAATGAGAAAATGATCCAAGAGGTACCGGCCATGTACCCCTATCTACGGTCAGACATAAAAACCGTATCGGTAGCCGCGGGACAATATGGCTTTAGCGCGGATGACATGTTTCAAGGTCTTGTACCAAGCAAATTGATTGTTGGTCTCGTGTCAAGCGCTGCTTACAACGGAGACTACGGCAAGAACCCCTTTAATTTTGGTCATTACGATCTCAATTCATTGGGTTTATACATTGACGGTCAAGCCATACCCACTCAGCCCCTACAACCAAACTACGCTTCAAATCAGTATACCGAATGTTATAGAACGCTCACGCAGCACAGAAAGGATATTCACATCAGCTTTGAAGATTATAAGAAGGGATACTGTTTCTACATATTGAACGTGGATCCGTTTTATACTTTCAACAGTAAAAGAAGGGGTCACTGCCGCCTCGAACTAAAATTTGGCACCGCCCTACCAGAGAGTGTTACAATGATTATGTACGCCAGTTTTCCAGAAATACTCCACATTGATCGGGCCAGAGCCGTATTTGTAAAATGAATAACTTAGAAATCGAACGTGTTTTGAGAGGATTCCCGGTTATGGTGCGCGCTGCTGACCAAATTACAATTCAACATGGAAGATTTGTTATTTGTAATACGGATACATCAGGAGGGAGGGGTAAACATTGGGTCACGTTTTATTTCAACGCCAATGGACCCTACGAATTTTTCGATTCTCTGGGAAAGCCACCGAACTACTACGGGTTTCAACATCTACTTGACCGACCCTACTGGATGAATTGCGATCAAATACAGGACTCTCATTCGAACGTGTGTGGACAATATTGTATTTTTTATGTCATGAACAGTGCCGCCGGAATGACAATGAAAAACATTGTACAACCATTTAATATTCGTAACAGAACTATGAATGATGACTTTGTTGTTAACTTTGTAAATAAGAAAAAATGGAATGTAATGTAAATAAAAACAAACAAGGAATGCATTTTCTTTGTATTTTATTGAATATGTGTTCATATGAATAAAATGTTGAAGAGTAAAATGTCTTTGCTTTAAAAAGAAATCCAGTCCAGGTTTTTTGGTTTTGTCGTCTTTTTTGGTTCACGTATTCCTGGGGGAGGTTGAGGTACACTTGGGATTTTTGTCTTCCTTTCTTTATTTGTGGTTTTTACAAGCGTTTTGGTTTCATCGCTCTTTGACCGCTCGCCGAAACCATCCATAGTTCTCTGTAGTCTTTGATATTTCTCGTAAGGTATGAGAATGAATTTGTCCATGATTACTGCAACACGGATTCTAGGTAGGTGGACGCGGTTTTCACCAACATATAAATCAGTCTCTGTTTATCTCGTATCGCGACCTTCTTCTGTTGGTATCCGATTTTCCTATCACTCAAAAGGTACACGAATCGCCGCTGACGTTTAAGGCGAGTTCTCTCTGATGGAGTCAAAGGTATTTTGAACTTTAATATATTATAGGCAATCTGACATAACGCTCTCAGTTGTTGCTTGGTAATGGTGTGTAGAAGGGCTTTTCTCTGTGCAGACGTTGTCTGTAGTAACAATTGAAGGAAATGACGTTGCTGTCTGATAAGTTCCACCATTCTTACGTCAGTCTGTATATAACGGGATCTTCTGTAGGGAATATGTTGGTTCTTAGTCGGTACTTGTCTTCGCCATGAGGGCTCGTGTCTACCAATAAGTAACCATGAGTCAAGGCGTCTTCATACGCTTTCATGAATCCTTTAGATTTTCCCGGGTAGAGCTGCCGACCAAGAATGCCTACCTGAGATACGTCTCTGACATTTCTCATGAGCACCAGGTACCAAGTGTTCAGCGCGATGGTTCTAGCGTGTTTTCCTCCGGGATATAAATTTTGCGTAATCAGAATCACTGACACTTTTCTGTGATGACAGCCTTGGGTAAATAACAATTCCATGTCTTTACTTTGCATGACTTGGTGCATTAAATCGTCAACAATAATCAGTTTGTGGCGTCGGTCACGCGTAAAGTCATCTAGTTCTTCTACAGATGGTAGCCCTTCTTTACTATGAAAGTTAGGAATGGTCCGTTCCATATGGTCAAACACATCTTGATGTATACCGTAACAGTACAGTATTTGAGAAGGCGGGTCTTTAGAATACATATCCGGTAAATGTTTTAAAAACTTGTACACCCATTGCGTTTTACCGCTTCCGGTTTGTCCACTTATGCAAATACTCGAGCAGGGTTCAAAGGTTAGCGTAGCTTTCATTATTTCTTGAGTTTTGGATTTGGCAACGCGTATCCTATAGAGCTACTCAACAAAGTGATCCACAATTCACTACTTCCGTTGTGTAAAGATAGATTAATGATCGATGTGATGATGATGATGTACACAATAATCATTTGACAAAAGTAGACAATTTCGGCCTGAGGTACTCGGGTACCTAACAAATGCCACTTTTCTCCATTCGATCCACTTTCTTCTTCATGGGGTAAATGAATAAAACTTTCCCTTTCTGGTATGTCGCCCGTATCCATATTCTTACGTATAACGTCTGTGTGGTATAGTGAGAAAAAAAACAAAACGAGTGTATTCTTACAATTTTATTCACAGAGATAACACTTATTGATACATACTTACAGATATTTTAATTTATCAAGACAAAAATCAAACAAACTAAGTCTAAAATTAAACAGTACAAAACAAAAATCAATCATCATGTGACAAAACTTAAACGATACATGACAAAAATCAATCGACAAGAGACAAAAACGAATCAGCATCCTATGGGAATTCACACGTTATAAGGTCAAAACTGATTCAACCGTGACATTTTTTGTTCAACATGAGATACAAATTGAACAATTCTTGACAAAAACTGTTCAATACATGACACAAATTGTTCAGTACATGACAAAAATGAAAACAGCACGAGGTAAGCATATGAAAAAAAAATCACATTTTATATACCACAAACAATTTTTAAAATCAATATCCATAAGGTACAGTGTCAAAATTGTCCAGTTTTCTGCGTTTTGTATACACCATCTGATAACTTTTCTTTTCTTCTCTATTGTACAATTTTCTTTTTCTTTTATCTCTACAAATTTTACTGGGTTTTGTCACTGTTATGGTTTGAGTACTATTGGGGTCAGTCACTATGGCTTTCACACTTTCAAAATTAATGAGTTGACTATTTTTATAATGTAATGTAAATCCTCTGACTTTGCATGTTTCTTTGTTTTTGTTCGTTTTATACGCGTAATTTTTAGGACCGCCAGACACAAATTCTACGATGTGCTCCCCTCTACTAAGTTCATCCGTGAGTTCACCCAAGTAATCTCCTAACGGCGGATCATACTGTCCAGGGCGACTCACATAGATGACGCTGTCTGTATCATAATACAGCACTCGCCTATCGAGCTTTTCGAGCACACTGTAGAGTTTGAGTCTGGCCCAGCATGTCGTAAATGTAGCTAAGTAGATGTTTGTTTTATTATCCTCTGGTTGACAGTCTTGTTTATATTGCCACTCTATTTGTATCATGTCATTTGAAAGTATATGAAAATTAAGAGGGTCTTTCGTCGGATCGGAAAACAGTTGGAAGAATAGGTTGGCCTCTAGTTCGTGAAAGAACTCTGTCTGGCGCATATTGAGTCTCTGACCAAACTTGCCCCAAAAACTGTTGAGACATAATTTGGCCAGAGCTCTCAAACCTGGATTCTTCCGAATGTTTTCCTGATCCATTATGACACCTTCTTTCTCTAAATATTGTTGAATGTATTGTGTCGCATCTTCTCCTGTTTTGATCCAGTCAGGAGGACCGCTTGCCTCTTGCTTAAACTTTAGAAATGTGTTTATGTAATTGGCAAACAGTCCACCTGTTCTGGTTTTGGGGTCATATTGCGTAGTTTCCTCCCAGTGGTATACTTCGTAAATCTTTTTAATTTGATACCCTAATTGAACGGCTTTTTGAATCTCCGGAGTGCACCAAGTACCAGTCAACTCTCTTTCTCGATCTGAACATTCGCATGGGTTTTGATTCTCAGTATCAGCGCAGGTCCTACATAGTGGGAATTTCAATTTGTTATTTGAGCGATACGGAAGTACAGGATGATAGAGTCCTCTAGGTGGTAATATTTTTACTTTAGCGATTCCGAAATAGTTTTCTAAGTTTTTAAAGTCTTTGGTGATGATGGTGGGATGTCCTACGGGATACTGACAATACTTATTCACCCATGGATACAAGCTCGTGAAATCCACGTACTTGATTTGTTCCTGGTCAAGTACTTGGTAATAAAGTTGACTAGCATTGGTGCGACCCCCGAAGAAACTTTCTCTAGGGTCTAACCTATCCATTAAATCTAAACTTTTAACAAATTCTTTGAGTTCGGTGTTTTGATTCTTTTGTTTCTTGAATTCGTGGTCCCAAATGCAAACATATTTCATGCCTAACTGTTCAATGTATGCTTTCTTTTTCAATGTTAACGCATACAGTTCATTTAATGATTGATTGGTAAGTGGATGGCGCGTTTCCTCTCGGTTGTCTGCGAAACAATCAGGGCATCCATGAAAGATACAACCGTGATATTCATAGGCCGTGTTTGTTTCTTCGCAGTAACCGTCTAATTTATAACGTGTTCCCGGTAAAGATTTCTCTCCAAAATTTAAAGCGTGTTGAATTTTGATACTTTTCTTACACGCCATCCACTCTAACCATTGTATGGACGCTTCACTGTATTGATCGTTGAAACCACTGGGAGGAACTTTTGCTATTGGGGAACTAACAAACTCTCTCTCTTTCACTTTCTCATTCCGTAGTTCGGTTTCGCAAATCCATTCGTTTCCCCTTTTTACCGATAGCTTCCCATCTAATACTTTAGCCGGAATCCAATCTTTATCGCCTTCTAATTTCACTTTCCATTCTTCTTCCAAAAATTTTGTTCTAAAGACATTCATGCAAACGGAAGCTATGGTGACGGAATCGAATGGGTCTACAGCGCCGAACCACTTTTCGTCTATCTTTCCTTTCTCATTCACGACCTCAGCTTTTTCACCCGTAGCACTCATTAACAAGTCTCTAAATTTCAAACAGGATTGCCTTAAAATATCTACATCGCTTCTACAATACTCTAACATTTCTTTTCTAAACTCAAACACTTCATTCTTTCTCTCATTCAACCACACTAACAATTCGGTTCTCTCTTTCTCACTCATAAAGTCGTGACCATAATATTGAGCATCTGGGTAAGGGCCTACATAATTTTGATTTTTGGCAGTATTGAAGTAATGAGGAAACCATCCTTTCTTTAATTCGGACAATCCAAAAGCGTTAGGGAGGGCCGACAATTTCATAGGTAAAAAGTTGAGACTGTCAATCACTTTGATATGTAAATCTGACTCTATTGTCATATACATAATCTTTGAACCACTGTAAATAATCTTGTCTGGTCTCATGGATTGGTCTATTAAATATTCTAACAAAAAATAACCGTCATAACCTTTCATATTATGCGCTAATACTTTGAAATAGGTGTGCTGCGGAGAAAATAACCATTCACAAAATTTTTCGGCGGTATCCGCTCCTTCAAACGTGATTTCTCTGAATCCGCATGTCCCGGGACACGGTCCTGGGTCTTCATTGTCATGCAGATCAGAGTTGTCACATTCATCGCAGCGTGTCCCGCACTTTGTACAAACAGATTCTGGAGTTAACGGTTTATCAATACATTTTTGACAGACTGAATGTGCTACTACAAAGTTTGGTCTATGCGTGGCTTTTCCGCACCAAGACGATTTACAGTGTTGACATTTAGAGCAAGATTTACATACCTGTTGTGTTTGACAATCTTCACATCTATGTTTCGTGTTAGGTTTGTATCCATTTTCGCATTCTGACACTTCATCCTGACTACATTCGAAATCGAAAAATATAAAGTTAGAATTGTAGTGTTCCTTTGCTGGCGTTGCTCTTAAGTAACATAAATGACCTTCCATAACGTATTGCTCGCACGATGTACACTGGTATTCTCCGCACTGGTGATCTTCTTTATTCCTTTTATCTGTTCTTATAACTTTGTAGCATTGAGGGCACTTCCAATATTTCTGGCATTGCGAGGTGCCGCTAGGCTTGCCTTTAAATTTTCCGTTCTTGTGGACCGGCTTTTCTTTATGATTTTTATAACAGTCGGGGGATCTGCATTCCATATTGCAGTCTTGACACTTTACTAGATGTTCTGCTTTAGGGCACTGGTCTCTTTTACACACGATGCAATAGGTGTCGCATTGGTGTTTTTCGCGGTGATCAAAGTGTTTGAGACATTTGGAACAAAAATATCTGGCGCTGAAAAAACCCGTGATGCTGGTGATGGCGTGAAAGTGGTCATCGTCCACCAAATAGATATAAATACAGGGACGTTCGTCAGTACTGGCGCTGGTGATGAACTTGTTGCCCAGCCTCGCACTGACCACCATCACGCGCACTCCCAGGACATCTTCAAACGCCATCACGTCGTTTAAACTCGCGGGTCGGTCCATGGGTAGTCCTGCTTTCTGACTTAGTGCAATCGCCAGTTTTTCTTGTTCTTTCCTTCTCTTATCGCATATATTTTGGTAGTGTTTCAATGAAACTTTCTGATTTTCCAAAACTAAATCCAAGTTGCTTTTTTTGCCGCGCTGTTTGGTAATTTCCTTCCATTCTTCATCAGTGCATCTACATAATTTTGCCCACGCCACTCCGATCGCTCTCGCCATACACATTTTATCGTTATTTTCAATGGTTACTATGGATGTTTTAAGTTTTAGCGAATTTTTTTCTCCTTTCAGTTTTGTGATACGTCGTCTCGGTCCGCCGCTTCCTTTCGGTAAATCGATTGATCCTACCGCTATCTCAAAACTGTCGTCAATTCCCAACTCTTGCTGACTGTTTAGTACTTTTTCTATGGTTTCCATGATTGTGTTGACGTTTAATTCCTCCCAGGGCTGTAACGGTATTACAATTGGGTCGTGTAAACCATCATGTTGTATCACGACCCTCCCTAAATCGTTTCCAGCTAAATTTCCCCGGGCTACGTCCAGCACCTCTTCAAACAATTCGTGTAAGCCTTCCCGCACGTCTCTCAATCGCTGACCGTTGTGCCTTTCGTCAATTTTGACTCGGTACGTTCGGTCCACCGCCGCATTTTTTGCATACGTACGCTCTGAGGTTTTCCTTATCGCGTATTTTAAGTTTGAAGGTCCCTCGTTCGGTTGGTGAGATGGTCCCGGTCTTGGCTCATCCCCACCCCCTATCTGTATAATTGGGGGGTTCCATTCCCCGTCATCGACGCATGCTCGACTGAGTTCTTCTACTTCTTCGTCAAATAGAAGAGCTTTAATCGCCCCTTCTATTTCCTCTTGTTCGTTGACGTAGTTTAACACTAGTTCCAAGTCGCTATCTCTAGGTTGATGACTTTCTGTAATTGTTAGAGGTCCATCCAACATCTGCTGTAAGCTATCCAGTTCTTCATTGACAAATTCGTCCCCATACTCGGGATTCCTAAGTTGAAATAAGCGAAAATTGACCACCGTGGACTCTTGTATCCCCCAAGTGGCTGCGAAGTTCATTAACGCATCTAAGTCGGTGAAAGAATTCACCATACTCTCCAAGGTTGCTACTACGCTTTCCATGTTGTTTGTTGTAATTCTAAAGTTAGAATGAAAATCAACGACTGTGCGCGTTTATATATACCTTGCTTCAAGCATCGGTTTCAGAACGAGACTCTCATCTTATTGGATGTTATTTTAAGAAACAAGTAATTCGCTTTCTTTTTTTAGAAATCTCGTCATAGGTTTTAAACGCGATTGGTTGTCTATTTTTGAGAAATCACTTCATCATTAACATTAGTTATTTTTAGGAACAACGGCTATTTTCGGAAATTTAATTAATTTTTCCATTAAGCGCGTTTAACGCCTGAACGCAAATAAGACATGCCTCACTGCTATTTCGTCCCTTTAATGACTTTTCCGTCAATCACATTTTACGCCTGAATGCAAAATAGACAGGCCTCACTGGTCTTTCCGTGATTTAATGACTTTTCCAATAATCGCAGCTTTATGACTGATCACAAGATAAACACGCCTCACTGCTACTTCGGCGATTTAATTAACTACCACCTGAGTCTAAAAATAGGGTCCGGAAACGGTATGACCATATTGGGAAGATCACGTGTGAAGATCGTAATGTTGAAAATAGATACGCATTGTAAACGTTGGTTCCTTTATGAACTGGACATTGAAGGATAAACATCGCGTATTTTTTTCTGTGTGGGACTTATTAAAAGCAAAATGCTTCAGCTTATTATTTTTTTTTTTTTGCATATTATCACAGAAATGTATTTGATGAGTAGATTTATGAAAGTGAAATAATTCATGCGTCTTCAGTATTTGTTTATATTTCGACATAATACAGGAATGTTGGGTATTGTTGGAATAAGTGCGATGTGCAGAAGTCAGAGCTTTGGTCAAACCGAAAGTGAAATCATTCACACGGAACCAACGGGTTATCTCGGTTATTTTAAGACGAAACCATGGCGTGTAAGGTATCGAACAAAACGTCTCAACATGTTCTATGCAATGCTATTGACATTTTCTCTCCGTCTAGAGCCGAGTCCCTGACCCTCAATGGACGCGAACCAAGCTCTAGATCGGGTATACGAGTCAGCTCCGTATACTTCCGGGAGATCATGTCATTCTAAAAATAACCACGTGATGTCATTCTAAATTTAGAACCGCACTACCTCCAACATGACCGCTATCTAGGACATGTATTTATAGTAACAAGATGGCCGCTAACTAGGTCATGTATTTTTAGAAACAAGATGGCCGCTATCTAGGTCATGTTACGTCATGTTACGTCATGTTACGTAATGTTTGTTTGAGGTTAAACCGGCGTCTATACTACTATGAATATACATAGATCTTATGATAATTTGTATTTAAAAATATAAATAGACTGCGAACACAAAAGTGTTGTTTATCATTTTGATTAGACAGAGCAATTATCATAATATTGTGTTATTAATATAACAAACAGAAAGTTTTACCAATGGATACTGTCGGCTTGGTTTCTGGTGTTTTCGACTGCTCTTGCACTGGTTTTCTTAGACAAGCCACTTCCTTTTTAACATCTAAAGACTTGTACCGATGATCTTGTGAAAGTTTCGAGTTACCCCTAAACCATGCAAGGTCATATGTAGCTGGGGAGTACTTCTTGCAACGTTTCCAGATAACTGGATTTGGACTTTTCAGTTTAACATGTTTAATAGAAATCCAAGCACAAATGAAAATTAACTCTATTCCTGATGATGCGATAATTGCAAGCCACAAAATTAATTTTGCGTTAAAATCATCAATGCTTTCTGGCATTTTCATACCCTCTTCTGTGTTCATTGTCCTTTCATCGTTATTTGGTTTCAAAGAAATAACCTTAACAGTTCTGTTCGTCATTTCCAATAGGCGTTTTGGTTGATTTTGTGAATATTCTTGCAATATTTCGTCAACAACATGCTGAAAGCCTGTAGCAAATTAAATCAAAATATAAAATTATTTTCAGGAAGTGTAAATTCATTTAACTAATTTTGATCAAGAGAATGTTTGATTAACGTTTAATATTTCTATTCAACAGAATACCATAAATTTTCCTGTCTGGTTGCGCGCCAACAAAAATAACTTCTGTAAACAACTTATAAATATGATCGTACTTAAGCAACACCTATTTTGAATCATTTTAGTAAAGCGCGTAAAATACCAAGTGTATAAATAATAACAACGAAATACAGGAGTTTAAGCAATGAAATCGTTTACCAAATTGTATTACCCTTATCGTAAAACCGTAGTAAAACAATGGTTATTTTCATTTGATGTATTGTAAATTTATATCGCTGAAATTTACGCAAATTCATTTGTTCAGAAAAACACTAGTAAGTATTATTTGTTTAGAGTTTTTGTTGCTTTGTTTTCTTTGATTTTTCTTGTGATTTTAAAATAAAACCCCATCAATTTTAATCCATCATTGAAAGTCATTAGAAACAGTATGATATTATATTTCTGCTGAAAAAGTTCAAAGCGTTTACTTGTTCACGTTGTAACTATATAGTGCTTACTTTGTTCCGGATAAAAACGACAGGCTTACAAATATTTGATCAATCATTAAAACTAATATTCCTTAGTTGCATTATTATAATAGTTAGTTAACTTAATACCTTGCGGGAGACCTTGGGCAGATGAGAACATTTTTCCGCATTTTTTGGTACATAACCAAACGCCTGTTTTGCAGTTAAACCAGCTTATACCACCCTCTTCCTCCGTGTGCAGAAAATAATTGCCAAAGTCACAATCTTCTTCAAACGTATGGGTCTCATTTCCTTTGAAAAAGATGAATATGCTTTTTTAACATCAACCAAGTTCTGGTGTATATGTCTTTATGTGTAACAGTATTTCCCCATCCATTGATTGTAAAAGTCTTCAAGTACAGTTTTTATCCCGAGTGAACAACAGATGACGAATATCTTCAATGTACACATTTTTAATTTCGTCTTCAACAAATGTCAAAAAGTATTTTGTTCAAATGTTAGTCATTTGTAAAGTAAGACATGTAAATTAGCTAAGAATCAATACATTAATACGGTTTACTAAATTGTATTATTATATGAGTTTGTTTTGTTTATACCTTGCAGCAGACACTGGGAAGGTGAGCACATTGTTCTGCATTTAGTGTCTATTTTGTCGTCAGGCCATCTACTTTTCTCTTGCACTATATGCAGAAAATAAATGTCAAAATCACAATCTTCTTCACACGTGTGGGTCTCGTTTTCTTTAAAAGAATACACTGAGCTCTGTCTGCATATGTTACAGCATATTCCCGTCCATTGTTTGCTGAAATCACAATCTATTTCAAACGTGCGAGTCTTGATTTCTTTTAAAAAGACGACAACGCTCTTGTGAGCATCAACCGAATTCTGGTAAGTATGTCTGCATATGTAATAGCATATTCCCGTCCATTGTTTGTAAAAGTTTTCAAGTTCCAGTATAATCATCAACTGACGACCATCTTCAATGTACACATCCTTAATTCCGTCTATAACAAAATGTCAAAAATATTTTGTTTTAATGTTGGTCATTTGTAAAGAAGACATGTAAATAATCTAATATTCAATACATTCAAACGGTCTGCAAGACAGTACCGAAGATTGAAAAATATAAAAATCAAATACAGTCGAACTTCGATGGCTCGAACTCCACGGGAGTGGGAGATTTGTTCCGAGTCATCGTTAGTTCGAGCGATCCAAGGTTAGTATGTAAGAATGTAGTTAATGAATCATCAAAAGTAATATTGCTAAGGTGAATTATTATAAATTATAATTTATAATGGTTCGTTTTATTTTTACCTAGCAGAAGACACTGGGCAGGTGAGCAACTTGTTGCGCATTTATTGATACAAAACGAATCGTCTGTTTTGCCGTCAATCCATCTTCTTTTACAAGTCTCTTGCTTTTTGTGCAGAAAATATATGCCAAAATCATAATCTTCTTCAAACGTATGAGTTTTGCTTTCTTCAAAACAATGCACTGAGCACTGATGTTCATATCTGCTTATGTAAAAGCATTTTCCCATGCATTGTTTGTAAAAATCTTCAAGTGAAGTTTTTTCTAGTGTGAACATAACACAACGACCCTGTTCAACATACAAATCCTTTATTCCATCTGAAACAAATGTAACAAATATGTTGTTAAAATGTAAGCCTTATGCAAACTAAGAAACGTAAATTAGTTTTAAATTAATACACGAATACGATTTGCAAGACATTTCCTAGAAATGTGCAAGTTTAAGTACGTTTCATTGACAATATAAATGTGCATGCAATAGTATTTATGTTTGTTTTTAATAATAATACACGAAATGAATTTATTATTTGGAAGGTTATGCCAGCCATAAGCCATATTAGAAACTTCTCATGCGAAATGATATTTATTTGAAAAAATGTACATTGATATTGCAACTATAAACAACATTCCAACTAATTAAATTCTTGAAATCAATAAATGATATCAATTGCGCAGGTATTTATTCATTTAAAACTCTTAAACGCAGGGTAAACCAATAGTTCCCAGTAGGGGACTTTAATTACAGGGATATATTCTCTAAACCTTTCTAATAATTAAGAAAATCAATAATTACAACTGTTCTCAATATCGATCGCCTTAAAATGATAAAGTATCGAATTTACCCCATATAAACAATTGAGAGAGATGATCAGCCTTGGAATCCAGGTCCATTGCTCTACAAGTGGTTGTACAAAGTAAGCACAACACTAGGGGTACCTGCATAAATAAATTCACATTTATCACATATAAATACAGCGTTTTCTTTTTCCAATATTTTACAAATTTTGTTTCCTGAATAATGGTTTGCATTCTGCAATTGAAAAAAGTAATATATGCATATCAGGAATCGCCACACTCAAAAAACACAGCCTCCTCACGCAGCGAAAAAGAAGAAAGGAAGAGAGAGAGCATGTTTTATATAAGTATGTCAATTCAAATAGCACGCCACAAACAATTAACGAAGAAGAGAACCTTTGGGGATACCGCCTTGGAACGGTCAGTGGCAAAACAAATTGCCACTGGGGGTTTAAACCAGGTTCTATAGTGCACCAACCTCACACTTGCCCCAACAGGTTCTCGTATCACAAAACAAGCACAAGTTGTCTTGGTGAAATAACTCCAACCCGCCCATCGGCTCAACAATGTTGCATGCAAAAGCACACAAAAATATAAAACATAAGAAGCTATTAGCATTGCAAAGCCAAAGGGTAGGTACTCATTGATCTTACCGAGACCAGTGCTCCTGGGGTAAATTCAGCAAAAATTCGATGACAGGGATAAAAGAAACGAATCGAGCTATTAGGTTTTTTTAAGAAAATATTTCCCCATAAACCTTCATAAACTCTTAAACCCCTGCCACCGTCGTGCAACCAAAGAGGTAAGCATAATGATCAACTGTAGATGGGTTAATCACCAGGCCTGCAGAGCGCTGTAAAATATCATGTTGGTAACCTTTCTTTTTAAATTTACAGATGGTTTTTACAAATAACCGAGAGAAATTAACATTGCCTTTTATCTTCTTAAGTTTGTAAATTAAAATTCCATAACTCCGGCTGTGAAATACCTTGTTGCAATAGTGATTTTAAACTGCATCTGTATTTATGAATTAGATCTCGGTATCGGCGATAAAACTTACAAAAGGTTTTTCCTTAATTTGATACCGAAAACCCTGTTTACACAGATTACGTTCATTGAAATCATTTACATCGTTACAAGCTCTTGAAAAGCGAACAAGCTGTGAAATATAAACCCCGTAATATGTTGCACGAGGAACATCGCCGTCTAAAAACGGAAAATTTACTATATTAAAATTAAAATCATCTCTTTTATCATATATTTTAGTAGTGACGTAATCATTTTCAATAAACAGATTTAGATCAAAAAAGTAAGCTTGCTTTTCTGAAGTGTTCGCTTTATTGAGCTGTAGTTCTTTAGGAAAAATATTGTTAACCAGTGATGGAAAATGGTTATTATCTATATTATCTTTAAAGACAATTCTGTTGCTTTTTTATTACCCTTTACTTTAAACTCAAGAAGTAAATAGCTCCATAAATAGCCCTTCATTTTAAACACAGAAAAAATGTGATGTTCAAATTTATGACAAGGTTAGTTCGTCTAACTTTTAGAATGGTATTACCCACACTTGAAATGCAATCCGTAATGTACGGCGACAGCGCCTAGCCCAATACGCTACCAATAGCCTGGACAATACCTAGAAAGTTTGCGCGTATAACCTGGTAAACGTATTCATCATAACAAAATCAGGGCTATCCGATCAACCTTTTTGGTTTTGTCCGGTTAGCTCAATTGGATGCGTTGTCGGAATTGCAGTGCTAGGCGCTGTCGCCGTGACGGTGCGGGTTCGCTCCCAGGTGGATGCAATATCAATTAATTTGTACAAACTACTCTAATATTGTTTGTTTATTGTGCTCTTTTTCTTGACTTGGTGGCCTAACAAAAAATGATTGCTTAAAACAATTATTGCCATTAGCTTTCTAAATCGGCGATTAAGGTCATACAATTCATATTCTGAACCCAAAACCAAGTCTCAAAAAGTACAATCGCCGTCAAAACAAAGTTACCACCATGGTATTTACTCACTGCTTAAACTTATATTCTTAAATATCAATGGCTTCAGATAAATCTTACTTGTTTCTTGTGAAGAATTAAAACAGACATGAATACCTTTATCAGAACTCACTTCCCAAATAAACCCCTAAAATTAATATAGACTTACCAAAACCGTACCCAGCGCCTTGTCATACTCTAAAAATGCAAAACAAATGCATAAAAAGATAATATTAAAACCTCAATCACCAAGGTTCTAATTGACATATCATTACAGAAATTTAAACTATCGTTATTTAGCATGTTATGTAATTATATATAAAAACTGAAACCACAAATGCTATAAATAATAGAATATATATTATCAAATATTTACAGTGCAAGTCAACGAACTTAACTTTTATTAAAAGAGATATAAACCTGCAATTTCTTAATATCAGAATACTTATGAAATACATTACGTTTTCAATATGTTTTTCTATTGCTTTCAACACATAAAGTTAATGTTTTGCAACCGTTTATGTCCTAAAATTACGCTTAATACATTAAATACCTTAGTGTAGAACAAAAATCTCTCTGAGCGAATATATTTAGAAAAGGGTGGCTGGGGATGCCGATAAAGAGGAGCGTTGCCAGATTCTTTTAAATTTGGTAAGAAATGTTTTAAATTTATGAGAATGAATAGATAGAGATGAAAGGGCCCCATAATTTTTTGGAGTTTATCAAATACCAGTTACACCAGTGTATGGTGTATTGAAAGTGATGAGATCGGTATGACAATTTTAAATCAAAATATATTTATCCTATACCCCAATTGTTAATTCCAGAAACATTTCTTCGTTATTAAAATGACTTGGAAAAACAAGCAAATGGCGTATTACTGTCCAATACATGTCCGCTACCGGTCAGGTTTAAAGGCAAGGTGAATATTTTTTTTACTACAGAGGGGTTAGAAGATTAATCCCCTGAAGACTTAAGTTGTTGTAAGTTTATAAAAAGGAAAATAAAATGTTTTACCCATTCGCCAACCAGAATCAAACTAATTGGAGTAATAACCTCAACACACCCCACATCCCCTGTGAATACTGCAATGCGACACAACTGGGTTTCCATTAAGTTTTAAGATGAATATGTATTAATGTAAACAAATTACCTGGTTGATAACGGCAGAAACTGACACTTCAAAAACGCATTACCTTAAAATAATCTATGTGATGAAAAGTCTATTTTAGTAACAGTTGAAATAAGAAAAACATAAAGTAAAAATATTGTTTTGGGTAGAGTATTTATTGTTGGGACCGGGGCTACTACCACTATCTTGATCCATGCCTTCCCTGATTTTTGTCAGTCTGTGTGTAAAAAATAAAATAAAAATGGAAACAATTTTCGGGGGGTTGGGGTTCGGAAGCTAGGTACTACATACATTCACAAAAACTAAACACTTTATTTAATTCCTTCTTAGGTGTAATGATACCTACAAGAAAACGTTGTTTACTTTGTAAAGAACTTTCAACTATGAAATGAGAAATCAAAGTTTGTCATCCGTTTACTCGACCAGGATATTATTGAAGTTCAAACACACGTTCACTAACATCTCATATAGTTTGCATGTTAGTCACGGGGACACAAGATAATGTTGTCAGTATGATATTTCTCGTGTGGGCATTTAAAATGATATTTTTTGTAGTTTAGTTTTTGTGCATTTATGTAAATAGAAGTTTCGGGAATTTTTATTCTCGAAGTTTCTCTTAACTGTTCTAATGTTTCTAAACATATGCAAAATAAGGGGATCACTTGTGGTAAGTTATTTTAAAATCCCCCAATAAATGATAAAAATGGTCCGGACAAGTAAAGTGGACGGAAGGAATGGTTGACGGACTGACGGACGGACAAAGAGCAAACTTATTACTCAGCAGAAATGATGATTCTTGTAAAGATTTCATTTTCGGTTAAAAATTAATTAAACAATGAATAAGTACTTACTAAGTCGATGAAAGCGCCCACCAAAACCAATGCCTCTTTCTTTAATTTTGCTTGATAGCTGAAAATTCTAGAACTGAGTCCCAGTTCTAGAATTTTCAGCTACCAAGCAAAATACAGGTTCTGTTCTACAAATACTCGGGGTCGACAGAGTCTCAGAAGTTGCCCCCTGTTGTAGAAAAAAGTGAAATAAGCATATCAAGAATGGCCACCTCCAAAAGACACAGCCTCCCTACACAGCCAAAAAGTATAGAAGAAAACAGAGCCTGGTTTATAAAATGATCAATTTTGAAATATACAACGTAAGCAATTAACGAAACCTGAGAGGTTACCGCCTTGGAACGGTCAGTAGAAAAACAATTTGTCACTGGGGTATTCAAACGATGTTCTATGATGCACCAACCTCACACTTGCCAAACAGGTTCTCATATGAACATACAAGAAAATTGATAATTTAACAAACCTATTGTTTTCATTTTCATTTAAAAAAATTTCCTTTTCTTACAATTTCATGTTTATTGTTATTCTATACATTAATTCTTCTTTAAACGAATAGAATATCACTGGTGCTTAAAATTATTTTCTATGACGTTTTATCCTATAATAAAATTGCAGTAATATGCATATTTTCAGCAGAGACTAGATCTTTTAATTGGTTATAGCAAAAGACCAGCATACATAGAGTGTTCAACTTGCGAAGTCTTGTTCACCTTGCAAAGTCCATCAGCTTCTTTTAAGTCTGTCAAATTACCAAAGTTGTCGCAGAATATGAATCAATAAGTAAGATTTGTGTGTATGGACGTCGGGGTTAATCAGTTCAATGTCGTATTTCATCTCAGATTAATTTTTGTTTAAAACAAATAATGTGTATCTGAACGGTGGTATTATGTAGAGGATGAAAACAGTTTGAAAAGTTTGTACGTCAAAACGATGGATAGTGGTGTTGAGTTTGTAATGAGTGTTTCTGCATTCAAGAAAACACGAAGTAGAATTTTAGTGATTTTCAAATCGACGTTTTACAAATATGATATTATTAAGGCAAAAGATGTTCTAACAATTTAGTTTACCTATCTTTGATTGCAATTCGAATATCACACTGGAGTGATATTTTAATTAATTTATATTAAAATTTTCTTATTTATTTCTCATACGAAGCAATCATTAGAAGCGACTTCATTAGCAATTTGTTATTAAAATATTAAATAAAACTTGTTTAAGATCAGACAGACCTGCAAGATTTATTCTGGATACCTTAGTGGAGCAGTTTTTTCTTAAAGCGGCATTACTTCAATTTAACCAGCTCTTGTACGAAATAACACAGGTATTTGGAACTATATGCACAAATTTGAAGCATTAGTTCGGGCTAATAAACTTTTAATTTACTAAAATAAATATGGTCCGCGCGACTAAAAGCGAAAGTAGGATTTCCGAAACGTCACGGAAATCGAGATCGCGCATGCAGTGGTCTCTTCGTCGGTGCTAAATATAGCTCCATTATATGTAGCTTCTTCTAATTTGTTAACTATAATATCATTGAAAATCCCGTCTATAAGAAAGAATTCGATCGGACCTTTTGTGTTCTGTTAGAGGGTTTATATATTGTAGTCTATATGGACAAATATGATTTTTCAATAGTATATTCTTACTTAAGTTTAGGGCTGTGGCTTTAAATATCAAGTATATCTGATCCGTTTCCGAGCTGATTTATTTAAATTAAGAAGTTGCTTCTTGAAAAGACTAGGTCAAAAATGGATTAAAACATAGTCCATTATAGTAAAAAAATCTAATCCTCATTCATGTCATGTGATTAATGCCAATTTTTAAACGTACAATTCAAAGTTTACATACCACTTCAATAAGAATTAAAAGATGCCCTTTAACAGGCAAGCAAAGATCAAGAAAGTCCATCGATGTCAGCAAAACCTCCCGAAGCACCTTTTGTCGAAGTGTTGAACCTAAAAGATTTAAATAATCTGGTTTCAGCCACTTCTGCATTGAAAAACATAAAGAATATGAAACAATAAGTATAATCATCCATTAAGTTTGATGACTCTTGGTCAAATGTTTCTTCACTTACTGTCCAGGAATGGATTTGACATTTAAAACCTTTGTGACTTTGACGTGCGCCCCACTGATCCCCAAAACATTGGCAGACATTTGCTTCAGGACATCAATCACACTACGAAATATGAAGATTCCGTTACCAATACAAGTCCAGTTATTTCGTTGTCAGAAGACTGTGTTACATCAAACTTTTGTTATTGAATGCAAAGCCAACAGTGATAAATATACTGACGGACGGAAAAAGTCTTAACAGAATGTCTTCCCGAAATATTATTATAGTTTTGAGGTTCGTTGAGCACGACACTTATGTTTGTAAGTTGAGATATGTCGCTGATCATGAAAAGGCATTTACCTGAAATATCGTATGGAAGAAAACATTATCATCGTCATGTGAAAACCATCTTTTGAGAAGGAACAAAATTTATACACTATGACAGGGATCCTTAAGTATGTAATTATGCATTCATTGCCGTGATTTAAAAACAGTTAACTACTTCTTTAGACAGAAACAGCCATTATACAAATTACACACCTTTAGATCTATTATATCAAAAATAATACAAATAAAAGTTCAATTACTAAAATTTAGTTTAACGACATTGTTACCACTCACAATTCTGTCGTTGTTTTGCTTCTAGAATATCAAACACTGCTCGCCTATCATTCAGCATCAAAGACTTTTCTGTCATTCTTAGCATTGCTTTTGTTGATTTAGATAAAATCCCGTTCTTGAGAAACTAAAAGAAGTCGTAATAGGCATATCAGGAAAAGCCACGTACAGAAATAAAGTCTCGCTACACAACAAAACGTATATATCTAATAGACGATGAAACTTTTAACAGCAACTTGCGAATAAGCGTTATTTTTTAATTCGCCATTTCTTTATTAAATTCTATTTATAGACAAAAACTTCGCCAAATTATCTTAATTGACTTCATTAAATTTGAAGTCAAACTCAAAAGTTCAACAATATTGCCAAACATCCATGTGCAAACAGGACTAACATCCACTAGTCCAATTTCAAAGAGAAAACGGGTGAAAAGAGTTACCAGAAGTTGTCATAAATATATAATTTAAAGGGGGAATAACTTTAAAATATTTTGTAAGATTTAGTGTTAGCCATTTATGGCAATGAACTGTTATAAAACCTATGAAATAAGTCCCAATTATTATAAGTGTCTATACCTTCATTAACCTTATGTTCTTAGTTAAAATGTGAATAACATAAAAATATTTATCAAAAATTGAAATATATTGAAAATGAAGTAAGTCATGGTGCTGGACATTTATATTAGGTCTCATATCAATCACTTTAATATTATTAAAAATAAAGATTAACTGAATGAAAGCTTGATAAAATTTAGGATTTGTATAAATGATTAAAAATGGAAGCATGATGTCAAGGTGTAAATGAAGCAAATCGTCTGAGTGACATTTATTTCCATAAGATATCGGCCATCTGCATAATACTTAATATCAACAGTTTTCGTGAAATGGGACGTAACTGTGGACTATTTCAAGTTTCCAGAAAGTGGATAAGGAAGCCGATGATATTGTTATAAGAACTCATCCGCTTTATGAAGTTGCTAGCCTTACTCAGTGTGACACTCGGCATGTTCTCAGACCACAAATTGACTTGGAATCTGATCACCAAAGACATTTCCTGAAAATTTCATTTTTAAATAAAGGTATAGATTTTATAGACCTTCTCCACTTTCTGTAAAATTGAAATAGAAAGAGAAGCCAAACGTGACAGCATAGCGTGTCTACCAGAATGTTTAAAATATTTTGAAGGTCATGAATAGAACATTTAACACGTGATTTCCTTTTTATGTTACCATTAGTCCTTATCCCGTGTGACCTCGATTTTCGTTTTCGTGTTTGAAGCAAATCAAAAATGTCAAAATCAGGATTTTTTGAAATTATGCCTTCTTGATAAATATTATCATTTAAACCAAGTGGATAAGGTGTTTGTAATTTCTTTATCCATTCATGTTCTCTGAAACCAGTCTTGCTCTAATTTTAAATGCTCTAGAAGCACTGTTATCAAATATAATTTTTTCAACAGGTTGAATATTAACGTGTTTTAAAGTGTGGCATGATTGTTTAAAATGTTTTAATAAATTTGTATTGATTTATTAGTGTTCCTTATTTTAGAACATTGCTGACTAAAACGTGTTTTCAAAGGCGCCCGTCTGTCCAACATATTGAAACCCACAGTTTAAAGCATTTCAGGTTAAAACAGAAATAAGTAGTTTCCAAGTTATGGATCAAGTGCATAAAGGTGTAATGCAAAATATAAGTAAAAATAACTTGAAAACAGCATATTTGTGGGTCTTGTTGGTAATGATGGAGATTTTGCTGGTAAACATTTATTCCATGTTTAATATATTAATTAATATCTCAAGTAATTTCAAAGTTAAAGACCAAGTGATTAAACTTTAACGGAAGCCGACTAATGGTTTTGAGAAGACTTTGAAAGATTTTACTTATAAGGCTTGTAATTGGGGAATGGTTTACCTTATTTAAACAATTTTAGAAGAGATGCTTCTGAACAAATTTTGTAAAATCTATCAAAGGAAATTGTTTGTATTAAACTTATCCGAAAACAACTTAGAACTAAGAATCAAACTGTGTAAAAATTGTTTCGGTAAAATTACACAACATCCTGCTAGAAGCCTCTCTTGTAGAAATACAATGTAGCTGCCTAAAGAAGCAGTGGATTTTATTTTCCCTCAGCGTATTAATTTAAAACGCGTATTATTTACAACACTTCACTTGTTGAAAAAGTAGAATGTCGAATAACACCAAATAGACATTTCTAGTTTAACACTCTTTTTTCGAAAACTTTTGTCATTTGACGGGCAATAGTTGAAAGTAGGTTCGCTTAATCGTTGAGGTGCAGGATGACTATACCATAACCGAATATGCATCCTAATAAATACCTCTCATCGCGTGATAAACATGAAAACTGAAAACATGAAGTACCTGCAAAATGTCCAATTCATCACGAACAGCTTGCATTCCTTGTTTCAGGAAACATTTATGAAGGTTGTCACTCTCTTTGAATATTTTTTCGTGCAAACTTGTGAATACTTTTATCTAAATAGTAAATATATACGGTTCAAAGTTTTATAATATACTTTTAAAATTACTAAATCATCATTTTGATTATAAATCACTTAACAAACTAATTACAATAATCAACTTTTTTCAGTATTTTCGGAAAGAAACAAAACTTTAACAGATGATATTCACTTTCAAAAGCCTTGTTGAATACCGAATTATTTATGTTAAGATTCTCCGAAAACAGCCAATATCTTAGATGTTTTGAACTCTGTGTAAAAATTGTACAAAAGCACACAACACAAAAGTAAAAGTTATTTTAAAACTGATGATTACGACGGGTTCTATGTGCACCAACCTCACTCTTGCCCCAACAGGTTCTCGTATAAACAAACAAGTTCTTTCAGTGAATAACTCAAACCCACCAATCAATTCTACAATTTTGCATGCAAAAGTACAAAAATGTAAGAATATAAGAAGCTAATACCATTGTCAAGCAAACGGGTGGGATACTGAATGATCTTACCGAGACAAAAGCCCATGGAGTCAAATCATCAAGAACACGATGACAGGGATAAAAGATACATTGTCTTGAACTTACTTTGTCCTTCAGGCGGTGCATCATATTCAACTGGTACGACGGCCAGTTCAGAAAGAAGCAGTATTTGATATCACTTATCAAGACATTCTTCAACCTAAAATGAATTATAAATAAGAAATGTTTGTAAAGCATTTACTTTATATTTGTTGAAAAGAAGACCTATTGACTGTGTTTACCCTATATTCGTCTGAATTATTTATTTGACGTGTTGTTATTTTTAATGATCGTAATAATAAAGTATTTAAAAAATTAAAAATACCCAACTCAAAAATCTAAATAGATCATATGCTTTCTTAACCTATATTCATCTGAATTATTATTTTAAATGATCTTTAAATTTGATTTGCCACTGACCGTTCCAAGGCGGTAACCCCTCGGGTTCTCATTTTTGTTAATTGTTAGTGGTGTCTCTTTTGAAACTGATCATTTTATTAACCAAGCTCTCTCCCTCTCTTCTTCTTGACTGTGTGCGGAGGCTGTTTTTTCTGAATGTGGCGATTCCTGATATGCATATTTCACCTTTTTTAACACATTTTAAGTTAAAAATACTCAAATGTTAAATCTGAATAGATCATATGCGTATAACCTTGAAAACGCATCTTTTTGTTAAAGAAAACTCGGTCAGTAACATTTCATAAAAGAGCTGTATGTGAGTAATGCATGTTAGTGCGCGTGTCATATAAAACAAATCTAAGATGAAGAATCTATGTACATCATAATCGATACCATTCATAACTCACTCACTGATTTAGTCATTCACTTACTAATAATTTTAAGAAACATTGTTTCCTTTAATATGACTTGTTACCTTCATCAAAATTTACTGACAAGAGGGCGGACAACACCGGAAAATACTTTATCCCAATAGCATTTGGCTCAGCTGATATAAAGAGAAGGTACATGAAGTGATTTGTGATTTTTGTGAAATAGATTATTTCATAAACTTATGCTCTCTACTTCCTGGCTTTGTGCATGGGTAGGCTGTGTTTTTAAGTGTGGCTATTCCTGATATGAATACATGTAATTCAATTATGTTAAACTTGTCATCTCAATGAAAAAAGCTATTTTTACAACAATAATGATAAATCATATTTGAATATTTTTAGAGTTATGCCACTTTCAAATTACTCAAACCTGAAACATATGTCGCTTCTAACGTGCTGATCCTATTGGCATAATAAATGTACTTGAAATATATCGTGTGAATGAACATATCTATATCTGACAAAGGGACTCCGAACTTTTGGACACAGTACAATTCCAGAGTCTTTATCGCTTTAATTATAAAGTGCTTTATTTGTTATATTGACCTATCTGTTGTGGTATTTGTAGTTCATAAATGGGCCATTTCACGGAAAAAGGTGTCTTCGGACAACTTGTGCCAATTGTTGAAATGAATCTTCGGACATTTTACCTCAATTGTTGAAATGAATTGTCGGACATTTTGTGTCAATTGTTGAATCTTCCGACAGTTTTTGTCAATTGTAGCAATGACTTTTTTCCTCAATTGTCGAAATGAATCTTCAGACAAGTAGTGTCAATTGTTAAAATGAATCTTCGGACAACTACCCTTAATTGAAATAAATCTTCGACAGTTTGTGTCAATTGTTAAATGAATCTTTGGATAGTTCGTGTCAATTATTAAAATGAATTTTCGAAAATCTTGCCTCAAATGTCGAAATGAATCTTCGTACAACTAGCTTTAACTGAAATAAATCTTTGACACAGTTTGTGTCAATTGTTGAAATGAATCTCCGGACAGTTTGCGTCAATTTTCGAAAGGAATCTTCGGACAGTTTGTCAATTGTTGAAAACTAGAGATATCACTGAAGGTGATTAATTCCCGCGCAATAATGCTTTGTCAGAGTATGCAGAAATAATGTTCGCATATTTTTACCTAACAATGAATACATTATTCGATAGTGCTCCCCTGCAAAAAACAATGGACTGATCCAGATGAAAAATATGTCTACAATATCGACACTTTATGATGAACACACGATTTCAGTTTCAAGTCAATACACGAACATTTATCTTGAAAATGTATTACTTCGCATCACAAGTTTTGTTAAATCATTCCCCTACAAAAAATAATGGACTGACCTACATGAAAAATATGTTACACACATCTACACTTGAAGCCGAACATATGTTTTAAGTTTGACGTAATTACCTTGAAAACTGTACCAGTAGTTCGCATCACAGCATTTTGTTAAAAAGTGATCACCTAAAAAATAATGGACTTATCCAGAAGGAAAAAAATGTCTTGTAAATGTACAATTCATGCCAAATATATGTTAAAAAGTTTCAAGTCAATATTTTAAAAACAGGAGAAGTATTTTGCGTCATGAGATTTTGTTAAATAATGCTCTCCTACAAAAACTAATTTACTGATCTCCAAAAAAGATGTCAATAACATGCGTACTTCATGCAGAACTCATTATTTCATTTTCAAGTCGATATCTTGAAAAACTGTAGAAGTTTGCATAACACGATTTTGTTAAATCATGTCCCCTGCAAAAAATAATGGACTGATCCACACGAAAAATATCTCACGCACATCTACACTTAAAGTTTCAAGCCAATATCTTCAAAAACTGTAGAAGTAGTTGGGGTCATAAGATTTTGTTGAATCGTGCTCCCCTTCTAAACAAAAAATGGACTGATCCACATGAAAAAATATGTCATGCAAATCTACTCACAAACATATGTTTAAAGTTTGAAAAATGGAAAAGTAATTTGAGTCATAAATTTGGTTAAAAATGAAAGATTTTGTTAAATAATGCTCCCCTCCAAAAAATAATGGATTTATCCACACAAAAAATCGCTTACATGTGCACTTCATGCAGAACATATGATTTCAGTTTCAAATTGATATCTTGAAAACTGTAGAAGTTTGCATAAAAAGGTTTTGTTGAATCATGCTCCCCTCCAAAAAATAATGGACTGATCCACATGAGAAAAAAATAGTTTCCGCAAATCTACTCAAGAACACCAGTTTAAAGTTTCAAGTCGATATTTTGAAAACTGTTGACGTAGTAAGTTCCAAAGACCAACCACAAAAGTTTGCATAAAACGGTTTTGTTTAATCATATGTCCCCTACAAAAAATAATGGACTGATCCACATGAAAAATATGTCACGCACATCTAAACTACATGCCGAACATATATGTAGTTTCAAGTCAATATCTTGAAAACTGTAGAAGTTCGCGACACAAGATTTTGCTGAATCGTGCTTCCCTACAAAAAATAATGGACAGATCCACATGAGAAAAAAAATTGCGCAAATCTACTCAAGAACATATGTTTAAAGTTTCAAGTCGATATCTTGAAAACTGTTGACGTAGTAGTGCCATAGACTTACCACAAAATTTGCATAAAACGGTTTTGTTTAATCATGTCCCCTACAAAAAATAATGGACTGATCCACATGTAAAATATGTCACGCACATCTTCACTTCATGCCAAACATATGTGTAAAGTTTCAAGTCAATATCTTGAAAACTGTAGAAGACGTTCGCGTCACAGATTTTGCTGAATCGTGCTCAACTCCAAAAAATAATGGACTGTTCCACGTGAAAAAAAAAGTTTGCGCAAATCTACTAACGAAGATTTGTTTAAAGTTTCAAGTCGATATCTAGAAAACTGTTGACGTAGCAAGTGCCACAGACCAACCACCCAACGAACCAACCGGATGATGACTCCTATATACCCCCCATACTTTGTATGCGGGGGTATAATAATCTTCAGACAATTTGTGTCAATTGTTGAAATGAATCTTCGAACAGTTTGTGTCAATTCTCGACACGAAATGAACCTTCGGAAACGTTGTGTCAATTGTTAAAATGAAGTCATAAAGCTGAGCAGAAGAAATGACTTATAATATATTTCGTGGTAAAAATAACGATGAATATTCAAACTATGTAATAATATCACCTATAGGTTATAAGAAAATAAAACAGTTTCAACTAATACGTTTAAGAAAATTCACCAAAGATACATTTTCCTGTGACGTTTCCCAAATTACTTACATACGGTACTTCATAATGTTCGAAATTACTTACAAGTAATACACGAACAGTTCGAGAGAACGGTGGCGTTCGAGCTATCGAAGTTCGGCTGTACTTCAAAATGTCCCAAATTACATGTTGTACTTCGAAACGTCCGAAAATACTTACATGACTGTAGTACTTCAATGTGTCCCAAATTACTTACATGTAATACTTCAACACTGGATTTTCTAATTCGTCATATAATTGTTCCCAAGCGTGCTTCAGATTTCTTAAAGCACGAACAATGTCTAACATAACATCATCATGTTCACTGGCGTGTCTTTTCAGCAAGTTGCTGTATTTTGAAAACTGTCTTTCTGATCTGCGAAGCTCATTTAGCTCTACCATGTCATCGTGTAATGTTCTGTTGCACGCATTCACAGATCTTTCCTTTGATACATAATAGATATTTTAATACGGCAATCTTAAAAAATATTTCTTTAAGTCGCAACGAATAAATAATAAGACAATACCGATGAGTCTTTAAGTGTCCTTTAAAATTGCCAAAGTTTGAAAACACTGCTTCCATACTTCAAGTTAAATTAAATTTCATTTCTGCAAAGCTTTATAACGAAAAATACGATGAAAAAATCAATGGGAAATACAGAATTTAATTAAAAGTAATATCATTCTTCTAATTTGAACATTTCATTGGCAGAATTAATAACAAAGATTGGAGAAGAATAATGGTATAATGTTGAAACATATTTACCATCCTGGAAATCCATGGTTTAATAATTTCTTTAACATAACCATCTGTTAAAGTTGGATTTGACCATACGGTAAAGCCCCAGTACCAAAATGTTATGGAATCGAATGGATCATACTTTTCCAGATGAACTAAAATGATAGTAATAATTAAAAGAAATGAAGAAGCATTAATTACTGAATGTCAACGATGTATCTTATTACAAATAGAAAAAGCCCATAAAGCGCTAATCAGGTCAGTGGTATTAGAAAAATAGAATATTGAGTTTGTGCAAGTTTGAAAGAAATCCGCCCGATAGTTAATGAAGAGTTGATGCCACAAAATTTGGGAGACGTACGTACGGACGGACGGACAAGTGCAACTTTTTATGCCCCCCACTTCGCGGGGGCATAAAAATAAGTAAAATGTTTCTGCTTCAAAACCAAGCACAGCAAAAGTAATGATAACTTAGACTTTGTGTCACCAAAATTACCGGAATGCCATAATTGGAAATAATGACAAAATCAAATAATAAAATTAATAATACTCACTATCCGTGAGATATACTTACAAAATATCGGATCATCCCAAAACCTCGGCCTGAAAGTAACGCCGAAGTCGTTTTCACCTTTAGCCATATCTGACTTTCTGAAAATATTATATAAATAAATCAAATAAGAAGAAAATTAATGTTAGTGGGGAAAAAAAACATTTATAATTGTATCCTTTTTATAACGCCTTGTTTCAACGTAACAATGTCAATAACATACTTTTGCAGACGGTTAAATGGTAGGCTTCACCACTCTCTTCCAAAAGTGAATTACATACAAGAAGTTATAAATCGGGGATCGCGGGAAAAGAAGATAGTCTTAAAAAAGATTTGCCGAGTCAGCTGAATACGTTTTGCAATCAAAATCCGTTCAACCCCACTGAAATCATCACGGATTGTGGTCTTTACATAGGGCAATTTTATTTTCAAATGTGTCAAAAACAATACTCGAAAAACGTGTAAACCATTGACAGGTATTGTTGTTTGTTTACGTCCAGCCCTGGACTTAACAACATGTTCAATAGAAAGCAAAATACTTTCACAAAAGGGAGAACACATTAAAGTGGGTCGTTCAAATGATCTCGGTATCTATGAAATATTAATAATCATTCTAGCAACCTCGATCTGAGCTCAGTGGATAACTAAAGCTACAAATAGAAATCGTTTTATTATATCTCGTGGTTTTGAGGCAATACAAATATCAGTATCACGAAATCAATGTTTACCGACCGAAACAGCGGAGCAATCCCCATATAAAATACTATATTTATAACGTGCACTAAACATTTGTTCATTTAAAAATACAAACAAAAAACAATTCCAAATATTAAATAAATTAAAAGAAATGGCAAATAAATATATTGAACATGTTAATTTCGGTCAATCTATTAGGGTTTCCGGTCTTCTTTGGCAGGACCTTACGACTGGTCCTCCATTGATGCTATTTTGAAATTTCAAAATTAAAGGTCTACCTTTAATTCTGCTTGTAAATCAATTAAAACACATAAACAAAACTTCTTTGGCTAGATTACATAGTCAATGATTTCATATAAGATTTTTAAGATGGTTAATAAATTTTATTAATAATTTTAGGCTATATAACATTATCAATAACACTGTGACTTAGAACTTCGAGAAATCTTTTTATGTTAATTGATATTCTTCTTCGGTTTTTGTGTTTGAATTCAGTTACTTTCGGATTTGAAATGCCTATTTTCTTGCAGTTTCACATATTATTTAAAATTTTTCGTTCATTGCTGAGTGATATTTTGCCATACTGTTTTCCAAAATGTTTTCGGTAAAATATACTGTTTTTCGGTATTTTTCGGTAATTTCGGTTTTTAGTTAATATTGATATTGTTCTTCGTCTTTTTATAAGTCTTATTAGGTCACTTTTTATTTTGACATGCCTATTTTTCTTGCTGTTTCACATATTATTAGTTGAATTATCAATTCAAGAGTTATTTTTGCCTCCTGTTTACTAAGAGTTTTCGGTATATCATATACTGTTTTTCGGTATGTTCGGGTTTTTTTCGGTAATTCTATGCACCCGTTTCAAATATGATCTACTTTCGATTTCAATTTTGGAGGTTATTCTGAACATTGTTGAATTTTGTAGTAATTGCAAAAAGCTTTCGTCTTTGTTGTGTACACCTTGTACTGCATCTTACTCTATGATATATCCTTTTCCATGTTCAATGGTGTGTACTTCCTTTTACGTAAGCTTGAAATTGAATGGGCTTACACAATAAAATAGTTATATTCCGATCCTTGCGAAATACTTTCAAAAATGAACAAAAATAAGAACTTACATAAAGACATAACTTACCATTGTTATTTATGGTAATATCATTTCATTCATCTAGAATATAGACACTTTCGTTTTTAATTCAGTCTTTCCCATTGTGTACACACCGGTCACGTGATCATCACATTGACCTGTGTACTTTCATTCTATAAATAGCGGTCACGTCATCAGGCTAACATAGATCATCAATGTGATGATCACGTGACCGGTGTGTACACAATGGTGTACTTTCGCTCAAAGTACACTGGGATTGGGACTAGTTAGCTTGATGACGTGACAGCTATTTATAGAATGCCTCTAGATCCGCTGTTACATACATTGACTGTTTCACTGCGCATGTCTGTACTTTCAGCAGACAACGACAGTAGTAAACCAATTTTGTCTGGCGATTATAGTCGCCAGAGAATCCTTAGCGAACATCAGTTATCTTTCATTGAGGTTTAAAATAGGCGGTATTCCCCACGCTTACAAGTAAAGTACATTCTGCTGCTGGAGATTAACAACACCAGTTAGTGTTAGATTTAAAAATATAACGAACTTAGAGTCATATTACAAGATGTATGTTTACCATTATCCCAGCAGGGTTGCCGATAGCAATTTGATGCCTCTTCAATGTCGGTCACTTATTTATTGCCATTCATATGTTTGGAATGCGTATTATGCTGAGATATGTATCTGTATAGATTTGTATTTTTACGACGCTTGTAACCACTGCTGGCGTAGTGCGATGGGGGTTTAAATGTTAAACCTTTGAGTTGCACAAATGCTGCACAATGTTTGCCATATCCTGCCGTTCAGGGCGATGTTTACACCTTCTAGATGCTGGTTTAATAAAGTATAAGCTGTACCTCTTCTTTTCTTTATCACAAATGATAAATATATGTACTCTTTATTCATGTCAAGTGTTATGATAAATTATTGTAATGAGCAATAGGCCTAGTTGATAAGAAAATGGAGAGAAAATTTTAAAATAGATACAGAAAGCAGGCGTGACGTAATCCAGCAGCCAATCAGAAGCCTCTGGTTTTTGGTTTACAACAGTCGTTTATTTTCTGATAACGACGGAGATAGAGTCTATTACATCCGCGTATGATGACAAAAATCCTGAATAGGATTGTTATGCGTTCTTATGATAGAGGTCTATGTTAGCCTGATGACGTGACCGCTATTTATAGAATGCAGTCTTTCCTTAAAATTTGGTCACTCGGCAATGTGTAAAACGCAGATCACGTTCCAATTTTTGATCTGGATTTTATACATTGGGTTCCGAGATTTTTTGTTGTTTTATGTCTGATTTAGACTCTTTCTTATGTCAGAATATCACAAAAACACGAGATGAGCAACGATTTCAAGAGCATGGTTAACCGTAGTAGTAGTAGAAGTAGTAGTAGTAGTCATACTGCAAAAACTACCTCACTGGACTATTGGCCCCCAGAAAACCAATAACTTCTGATAAGATCTTCGGCAGAGTGATAGATTATTTAAGATGTGTGAAGTTAGCGGCATGGCGGCCTAGCGGCCTGGCGGCGTGAAGTAAGCGGCCTGGCGGCGTGAAGTTAGCGGCCTGGCGGCGTGAAGTAAGCGGCCTAGCGGCCTGGCGGCGTGAAGTTAGCGGCCTGGCGGCGTGAAGTTAGCGGCGTGAAGATGGCTAAATTTATCGCAATTAACGTTGATATTAAAAACTGATTGAAATCTTTTTTACAGATATAATGTAACTTGCAGGGGTGTATAAGAAAGTTATCGACATGATTTAGCTTTTATTTTTTAAATCAAAGTTCTTGCTTATCTGCAAAGACGACTCGGAATCTATTTGTACATTTACTCCCATGTACTCTTTGTAAATTACATTTCAGTTGATGATAAAAAACTAAGTTTGATTGTTTGACTTTTCGAAGCCGAGCGGCCTAGCGGCCTGGCGGCGTAGCGGCCTAAACTTAAAATTTATCATAATTTATGTTTATCTTAAAAATGTCTTGAAATCGATTTTTTCAGCATGTAATGTACACTTCAGGGGTGAATAAGCAAAATATCAACAAGACTAGCTTTGATTTTTTTTAAGTTTTCGAAGCCTGGCGGCCTAGCGGCCTAAACTTAATATTTATCATAATTTATGTTTAACTTTAAAACGGCTTGAAATCGATTTTTACAGCATGCAATGTACATTTCAGGGATGATTAAGTAAAATATCAACAAAAACTAGCTTTGATTTTTTTTAAGTTTTTGAAGCCTGGCGGCCTAGCGGCTTAAACTTAATATTAATCATAATTTATGTTTATCTTAGAAACGACTTGAAATCGATTTTTACAGCATGCCATTCATATTTCAGGGATGATTTAGTAAAATATCAACAAACACTAGCTTTGATTTTTCTTAAGTTTTCGAAGCCTGGCGGCCTAGCGGCCTAAACTTAATATTTATCATAATTTATGTTTATCTAGAAAACGACTTTAATTCGATTTTTACAGCATGCCATTTACATTTCAGGAATGATTTAGTAAAATATCAACAAGACTAGCTTTGATTTTTTTGAAGTTTTCGAAGCCTGGCGGGCTAGCGGCCTGACGGCCTAGCGGTCTAAACTTTATGTTTATCTTAAAACGACTTGAAATCGATTTTTCAGCATGTAATGCACATTTCAGGGGTGAATTAGCAAAATATCAACAAGAACTAGCTTTGCATTTTTTTAAGTTTTCGAAGCCTGGCGGCCTTCTTGATTCTGTGAAATTCGATTTTATCCATATTTTGAATGTCCAGCAGTGCATTCTGCGTAATGTTTGACGATAGAACAAATCCATATTCTGCATATAACCGCAATTACGGAGGCTCGGATCTGTACAGTCTTCTGAGCTTGTTAAACAATCTATACTTGGAATCAGAATTTAAACCCTCGAAAACATATATGTTTACATTTAAGATATGTCCCTCTTTTAATGAAATAAATATCAGAAACCGAGACCAGCCTCGGATTGGTGCCTTACGTCTTTCGCTTTAACCTGGATTTCTTTGTTGCGGTCTCTTCTGGTATGTAGAATAATTTTCAGATCTCTTTTGTTGCGAGTAAAATGGTATATAAAACATGAAAACTGTTCATCTACTGGCGGAGATTTATGACGACGTAATGTTTACTTATACAAAAAATGCCATATTCTGCATATACCCGGAATTACGGAGGCTCGGATCTGTACAGTCTTCAAAACTGGCCAAACAATCTATACATGGTTGGAACCGGAATTTAAACCTTCGAAAATATGTATGTTTGCCTTAACGATATGTCCAAATTTTAAAGTCAAAAGATACCAGAAACCGAGACCAACCTAGGATCCCTCCGTCTTTCGCTTTAACCTGGATTGCTTTGGTGCGATCTCTTCCGGCATGCTGAATAATTTTAAGATCTCGTTCTTGCGAATAAAATGGTATATAAAACATAAAAACTGTTCATAAAATGGTGGAGATTTAGGACGACGTAACGTTTAACAATAGAACAAATCCATATTCTGCACATAATCGCAATTACAGAGGCACGGATCTGTACAGTCTTCTAAGCTGGCCAAACAATCTATATATGGTTGGAACCAGAATTTAAACTCTCACAAACATGTATGTTTACCGTTACGATATGTCACTCTTTCCATGAAATAAATATCAGAAACCGAGACCAGCGTTGTTTTTGAGTCCTACTTCTTTCGCTTTAACCTGGTTTGAATTAGTGCGGTCTCTTCAGTCCTGTAGAATAATTTTCAGATTTCTTTATTGCGAGTAACATGGTATATAAAACATGACAACTGTACATTAAATGCCGAAGATTTAGGACGACGTAATGTTTACCCAGAGAAAAAATGCCATATTCTGCATATAATCGCAATTACGGAGGCTCGGATCTGGACAGTCTTCTAAACTAGCCAAACAATCCATACATGGTTGGAACCGGAATTTAAACTTTCGAAAATTTGTATGTTTATCTCTACGATATGTCCCTATTTTAAAGAAAAAATATATCAGAAACCGAGACCAACCTCGGATTAAAACCCTCCTTCTTTCGCTTTAACCTGGATTCCTTTTGTTGCGATCTCTTCCGGCATGCTGAATAATTTTAAGATCTCGTTCTTGCGATTAAAATGGTATATAAAACATAAAAAATGTTCATAAAATGGTTGAGATTTAGGACGACGTAACGTTTTACAATAGAACAAATCCATATTCTGCATATACCCGGAATTACGGAGGCTCGGATCTGTACAGTCTTCTCATCTGGCCAAACAATTCATACATAGTTGGAACCAGAATTTCAACCCTTGCAAATATGTATGCCTACCATAGTGATCTGTACCTATTTGAAATAAAAGAAAAATCAGAAATCGAGACCAGACTCGTTTTCGAGCCCCACGTTTTTTATTTATTTGCATCGCTTTAGTTAAATTTCCACAGGCCTGCAGAACAATATTAAGATCTCGTTATTGCGAGTGGAACGGTAAAACATGATAACTGATCATTAAATGGCGGAAATATAGGACGACGTAATGTTAACCAATAACTGGCAGTGGATTCGATCTTATTAGGGTATTCGCTGTTTGTGTAAAACGAATACCCAACTCACTGCTGGCAGTGGATTCGATTTCATTAGGGTATTCGCTGTCACTGTAGAGCGAATACCCAAATCACTACTGGCAGTGGATTCGATCTCATTGGGGTATTCGCTTTCAGTGTAGAGCGAATACCCAACTCACTGCTGGCAGTGGATTCGATCTCATTCGAGTATTCGCTGTCAGTATAGAACGAATACCCAACTCACACCTGGCAGTAGATTCGATTTTATTAGGGTATTTGCTTATTCACACCTGAAATGTACATTACATGCTGAAAAAATCAATGGTTTCAATATATTTTTGAGTTGGGTATTCGTTCTACACCGACAGCGAATACTCAAATGAGATCGAATGCACTGCCAGCAGTGAGTTGGGTATTCGCTCGACACTGAAAGAGTGACATATCGTAACGGTAAACATACATGTTTGTGAGGGTTTAAATTCTGGTTCCAACCATATATAGATTGTTCGGCCACCTTCCCAGTAATCACCCGACGTCAAAACGACGTTGGATTTAGGTTGGATTTTAGTCGCGACGTCGGCGACCTTAATCCAACGTTAATCCGACGTCGAAAATGCGACGTCGTTTAGACGTCGGAAAATGACGTCAGATAGACGTCGGTTTTTGGTCAGATATATTTGACTTCTTAACCAACTAGGAATAATTATTTTCGAATAATTTTTTTCCCGAATTTTCTACACATATACACAAATTTTAATTTAAAAATATGAAAAAAATCTTAATTTGAATGGTTTCTGTTCAGGTGAAGGGATATTATCGAAACTTGTGCATTCGAATCTAAATGTAAACAATCTGCGCCATTTTAAACAAAGAAACAAAGAACAAAGACAAAGTCGCCAAACAAACACAGAAGGGGAAAAATATATTTTATATTTGCCAGAGAAGAAGGCTTAAGCAAGTAAGTTTTTTTTCGTATTCTTAGTTTTGTTGTTTAATTCTAGTTTTGCTTAAATCTTGTTGAAATGCATGCCCATTACATGTATAAGACACGTGGAGTTGTTTTCATGAAATACGTTTCGTCCCAAAACAGTCTCGCTACCGGGCTATTGTTATAATAGTAATACGGAGCTCATAAAAAACATTACGTTTACAAAAGAGGTTTAGTGATGAATTAAATTAAAACACCTTGATGGTATTTTTCAAATAGTGTTATTGCACTGATATTAATAAAAGGAAAAGGGAAGAGGTTCGGCTTTGGTCGGATTTCGGTCGGATTCTGGTCGGAATGTGGTTGGATTTTGGTCGGAACCCGACGTCAGTCCGACGTCGGGAAATGACGTCTAAAAAACTTTCATTTCCGACCAAAATCCAACGTTGATCCGACGTCGAGGTCCGACGTCTATCCAACGTCTTTTCGACGTCAAATGTTTCCTGGGTTAGAAGTCTGTACAGATCCGTGCCTCCGTAATTGCGATTATGTGCAGAATATGTTCTATTGTTAAACGTTACGTCGTCCTAAATCTCCACCATTTTATGAACAGTTTTTATGTTTTATATACCATTTTATTCGCAAGAACGAGATCTTAAAATTATTCTGCATGCCGGAAGAGATCGCACCAAAGCAATCCAGGTTAAAGCGAAAGAAGGAGGGCTTTAATCCGAGGTTGGTCTCGGTTTCTGGTATCTTTTTTCTTTAAAATTTGGACATAGCGTAAAGGTAAACATACATATTTTCGAAGGTTTAAATTCCGGTTCCAACCATGTATGGATTGTTTGGCCAGCTTTGAAGACTGTACAGATCCGAGCCTCCGTAATTGCAAGTATATGCAGAATATGGCATTCTTTGTACAAGTAAATATTACGTCGCCCTAAATATCCGCCAGTTGATGAACAGTTTTCATGTTTTATATACCATTTTACTCGCAACAAAAGAGATCTGAAAATTATTCTACATACCAGAAGAGACCGCAACAAAGCAATCCAGGTTAAAGCGAAAGACGTAAGGCACCAATCCGATGCTGGTCTCGGTTTCTGATATTTATTTCATTAAAAGAGGGACATATCTTAAATGTAAACATATATGTTTGCGAGGGTTTAAATTCTGACTCCAACCATGTATAGATTGTTTGACCAGCTAAGAAGACTGTACAGATCCGAGCCTCCGTAATTGCGGTTATACTGCAGAATATGGATTTGTTCTATCGTCAAACATTACGCAGAATGCACTGCTGGACATTCAAAACTTCAAAGAATCAAGAAGGCCGCCAGGCTTCGAAAACTTAAAAAAGAGCAAAGCTAGTTCTTGTTGATATCTTGCTTATTCACCCCTGAACTGTGCATTACATGCTGAAAAAATCGATTTCAAGACGTTTTAAGATAAAAATAAATTATCATAAATATTAAGTTTAGGCCGCTAGGCCGCCAGGGCTTCGAAAACTTAAAAAAAAAACAAAGCTAGTTCTTGTTGATATTTTACTAAATCATCCCTGAAATGTACATTGCATTCTGTAAAAATCGAATTCAAGCCGTTTTTTAAGATAAATTATGATAAATATTAAGTTTAGGCCGCTAGGTCGCCAGGCCGCTAGGCCGCCAGGCTTCGAAAACTTTAAAAAATCAAAGCTAGTTCTTGTTGATATTTTAATTAATCATCCTTGAAATGTACAGTGCATGCTGTAAAAATCGAATTCAAGACGTTTTTAAGATAAATTATGATAAATATTAAGTTTAGGCCGCCAGGCCGCTAGGCCGCCAGGCCGCTAGGCCACTAGGCCGTCAGGCTTCGAAAACTTAAAAAAAATCAAAGCTAGTTCTTGTTGATATTTTACCTTATCATACATGAAATGTACATTGCATGCTGTAAAAATCGAATTCAAGCCGTTTTTTAAGATAAACATAAATTATGATAAATATTAAGTTTAGGCCGCCAGGCTTCGAAAACTTAATCCTTTCTTATGATCAACCTAAATTGTGATAAAGGCAGCCATCTTCACGCCGCCAGGCCGCTTACTTCACGCCGCCATGCCGCTAGGCCACTAACTTCACGCCGCCAGGCCGCTAGGCCGCTAACTTCACACATCTGATTATTTAACCAATATACCCTTAAGGCAAAACTCGATAAAATAAGAGGCTGCACATTCTTAAGGTACCTTTATTTAACTAAAATAATATGGATTGTGGGGTTAAGATACTCTTTTAAATAAATTAAAAAGGAATATGTATTTGAAAGAAACACACGTGTATTCATATCCGTATTTTAGTTTTCGTAAAGTCTACTTCAACACATGCATTACAGTAACTAGCAGAAAATATCATCAAGCAACTATTTTTAAACAGTTCATTTAATCATAATAAAATGGAAGCTATATGTTAGGAAAGAAACACGTATGTTTAACGATTTCATTTAAAATAGCGTGCACCCTTTTGTTTCTGCTTTGCGGGTTACAGTAAAACCGGGCTGGGGCGGGAATGGGGTCTGTTTGCGCTGAAATGTTCACTTTAGAGTTCAGCAACTCCAGAAGTTTCTCTCTTTCTTTCCTGAGTTTGGTTTAAATTATTAAATCCATATTCATGTAACAATACTATAATTGACCTGTAATATCCGGAACCGAGTATAGCAATAATTTTGTGACCCGAGTAGACCCAAATCAATTATAAACCCGTGTAATGACACGAAATCATTTAGCATAAAGGTGATACACACTTCAAGTTTTTGAGAAATTATTTTTTTAACAGAAATCTAAATAGGTAATACATGTACCGATTAAGCAACAGAATTGCAGACTATACTGCGTGTTACGTTGATCATTTATCAAGACTTTTAACGTTTTTACTTCCACAGTCTTAACCCTTTCCTCCATATATGCACATTTTACGCATGTGCGACCAGTGTAGATCCAGATCAGCCAGCACATCTGTGCTATCTGATCAGGATCTGCACTGGTCGCATTTTGGTCAGCGAACAGTTTCAAAGACGACACGGATGTGCCAGCTGATCCCATGCAATAAAGATGAGTGTATGGAGGAAAGGTTAATTATTAAATTTAAAAAAAATCCACTCCGGCAATTTAAGTCGATAATGGATTTTTCAAAGAATATATTAAAATTTGCAAATTTTTCAGGACGTAAAATGCCTTCTGCATACTTAAAATTACATAATTCTTTAAATTTGTTTTGTACCTGTCTCGTGCTTTTTGAGTCGGCAGACTCAGTGAAAACCAATTTTCGACAATCGTTTTTGCTTTACTATGAACCTTACAATTTGAGGGTTGCATGCAATACTGTCCTAACTCCTTCTTTATTTCAATGTAGTAACGACAGTACTTGCATGCTACCATAGAATGTATGCTTGCTACCCTAGAATATAGTTCTTAGTTTCAAAAAGTAAGTCAATGCTACAAAGCGGTCAATTTTGTAATTCTGTGCAAAACGATAAAATTTATATTAAAAAATATGGAATCAATCAATATTTGAAGAAATTTAACTCGTGGAACGTTCGACAAGATTTTGAGTCATGAACGCGCATGAATACCTGATGGCGGAACGCCATATTGGATTCGACAACGTTCGGTGAAGACGAAAAATCCATCGTAATCAAATGAACAGTGAGTATTTATCGAGTTATTTCCGTGATGCAATGTTTTCATAACACCCAGGTTATATTTGAATGTATATTGACAATAGAAGTTCTCTTTGTAAATAGAATTATTCATATGGAAATGGAGGTGGATTTGGTGGTTTTCGAATGGTACCCTACGTTACAAAATCATTGTAAAACTTGAAATTTTAGATTCGAAAGACTACACCGCAGTAAACGTGATTTTGGCTCTTTGGGTTTCATTGAACGGTTACGTCATTTAATTAATTAATGCACTCTCCAAAATGAAAGTAGGAGTCTCAAAATCGACCGTAGGGCTAAGCGAAACTTTTTTTAATTTAGGGCGCTAATCATTGTGGATATTAATTGTGGAACCTTGTAGAGATGTAAGTAATCAAATTATTTCAATGTATTGCATTGAAAAAAGTTGGATTTTGAACGATTAACGAATTACTTGGTAAAATATCGTCACTCGTGTAAGAATTATATTCCCATTTGAATGCTTTAAAGTAAAACATAAAGCATCTGATTCACAATGATTTTTTATAACATTTTGATCTATTGAAAATTATGTTTAAAGTAATTTAAAAGTCATACATGAATTGATTTAACAGATATATTAATAAATGCATTTTATGCATTTGATCATAAGAGCCTGAATTTCCATCAGAAAATATCCAGATCTAACCCATTTCCAAACCGTAACCAGCTACATAGTTGACACAAGATTTTCTGAAGTATAATATTTCAAAGAAATGAAAATCTAACGTTTTCAATAATTGCGTGTTATATGTAGACCTTATGAAATCCGCTATCAGAAGTTTTTCCTACTTTCAGTTTTGTCTTACACTCCATTCCATATGTCTCGCAGGTCATTTAATCAGAACAGATATTCTCAAAATTAATAACCCAGGGAAAACCATAAGAAGAAAAAGAGTAGCACCTCAGGGATTCACCAAGTTTATACAGAAATGGGAACTTCACAATATTTATTTAATAGTATCTCTTAAATGCATTTCAGGTAAATTTTGCATCCCGGAAGAAAGAATGAAGTTATTAATTGATTTAATTATTCATAAACAGGTTTAGATGATTTTTGGTTCTGGTCAGACATGTATCAACCATTTGAACCATTTGAAGCGGTATAGAACTGTTTGACGTCATGCAATGAAGTGGACAAGAAAAGTGAAGGTAGAAAATAATGTTTGAGTTAAATCCAGAATGACTGTTTTGGAGATGTAATTATTTTAAACAGTATATTTTAGTTTCTTTGTAATGCTTGAGCTGTGATAACGCTGTCAACATTGCAACTGGTAAATTATTTTAACATGTTAATGGGTGGGGTACAAATCCGTTGCATTGGGAAAATGTAATATTTTTTCCTATCTGAATATTTTCTGATGGAAATTCAGGTTCCTGTAATTTGATAAATAACTCAAATTAGTTTCATAGTGTTAAATTAAGTCTTGTTAATAGTAGAATTGCCTAACAAAGTGACAATAAATTATGAAATGAAAACCAAAGATATACATTTTGTTCACTACAAACATGTGCCAAATTATAAAAATGAATATATTGTCTCCCTTTTGATGTTACACCAGTATTAAGTATTGAAGTGAACCTAGGTTTACACAGTGTTTCAGTTCAATAATTTTGATGTAACAAGTATTTATTTATCAGCCTTCCATTACAAATTGTTTTTAGGTAAAATAAACCAAAACTACATTAATTTTATGTCTATTTCATTCTATGATTTTTACCCAGACTTGAATTCTGATCAGCAATGTAAAATAAATTACCGGTACTTAGCGAAATTATATTAACTTCAGCTTATTTCTTTTTTTTGTATTTCACTTGATTATTACCACTTTCATAGTAATTACACAGGGACCCTGTGATTTAGGCTATTTGAACTTGGTTTCATTTATAACAATGTGTCCCATGAGTCAGCATTATGTTAATGTTTCCATTATTTAAGAAAGTGTTGAACCTTATCAGGGTTGGCAAAATGCCAGCAAATATGAGTATTTTCCATGCCGGCAGTATTTACTGGCAAATACTGGCAATTACTGGTCGATTGAATCGATCAGCCTAGAATTTATACAATATTACCTATTATCAGCATTCATATGGATAATTTCAAGTTTACCCATCAATTGTCAATATCTTTTTACTTAAGTTTAACACTTTTATCACTTTATCCATAATAAATAAATATTTAAGCTGAAAAAGTGATCATTTGAATTGACTATCCATGGAATTTTTACAATACAATGTATCCCTTATAGTCAGCATGTGTCAACTTCAAAATTCAATTATTAACAATAATGGAGTGAGCATTTTAGTGGGTAAACTTTTTAATTGTAAACAAGTAATGAGCACAACTTACAATAAATTTACATGAATACAATAACAAATAAGGTTAGATACAAAGAAGTCTCTGTCTACCAGGCAATCTCTTCTTTCTCGTTAAAGTATCTGTAACTGAACACTTCTGTATTCATACCATAAATAACCATTTACTTGCACCTAGACAAATTGTTTAGGTCATTTATGACACTGCTGTTGCCTTTGTTGCCCCTGGCTATTACAGCCCCATCAGGGTCTATTTAATCAATAGACCCTGGCCCCATGTATGAAACATGTTGTTTTAATAGTTAAGACCTTATGGCCTTGCTTGTTAAGTCAATAAGTGTCAATGGTGCACAAGTGGATCAGCATTACTTTCTCACTTGCTGTATTTTTAGGTTCTAAGTAAAAAAAAAGACAGTTCTTTAAGATTTTTTTTTTTAACTTCAAGTGCTTAAAGTGATCACCTGATATGAAATTTAATGAAAAATATCTGAGTAATTTAATTATTATTATGATAATAAACTAATAACAATCAACTAAGTTAAGACTTCTGCAGTATTTTAAGGCAAAAAACCTCATCTGTGTATTTGCCAGTATTTTCCAGTATTTACCAATTTGCGGAGTATTTTCCAGGCCGGTAAATACCCCGTTAAATACTGAGGGTGGTATTTACCGCCCAACCTTGAACCTTAACAATTATGTAAGATAAAGGGGCTGTTTATATTCATTAGCTTGAGTCCTTTACAGACACCTTTCCCCAACTGTTTAACCTTTTTTGATGCATGTGCCACATCCATCGGATCTGAACCTACACTCTGAATCTTGGTCAGAAAGTACATTTACCTAAAAGATCCAACAAGAGACCGTCGAAGATGGATGATGCTCCACGAATGGGTACTTTGTCATAAAAAGGATTAGTTGTATAACTATTGAGGTGAATATTGAAAATGGTGTAGTGCTATGAAATCAGACAATTTTAAAATCCAACTATAAATAATAAAGTTACGGACCAGACACAATTTTGCTGCAAGGTCAAACTGTGACATTAACGTTCAAGGTAGAGACCCAAATGAGCATGACACATCATCTAAATATGGTGATCATTTCTGTGAAATAATTTAAAATTCTAAATACAAATAAGAAAGTCATGGGCCGAACAAGATGTGGCTACAGGGTCATGCTTTGACTTTAACCTTAAGGGTAGCAACCTAAATGTTGTGTGTGACAAGTCTTCTCATTATGATGATCAATTCTGTGAAATAATTTTAAAATCCGACTTCAAATAAAAAATTTATTGGCCAGACACTAATTTGCTACAAGGTCATGCTGTGACCTTGACCTTGAAGGTAGTAACCCAAATGTTGCGCGCAACACGTCATATCCGACTTCAAGTTATGTGCCAGACATGAATGCGGGATGTATGGACTGACAGGCGGACCTACAACCCATCAACTATATGCTCCCCCGAATTTCTTCGGGGAGCATAAAGCCATAAAAATGAACAGAATCTGCTCAACCTCAACTAATAATATGCAAGTTGATATGGTCAAACCTTGTCACACATGGCATACAAGTTTTATCCATGTTGGTCCCTTTATACTGACTTATGCATAATAATTTATGTCTAAAACTTAAACCCTTTACTCCATATATGCCCCTTTATGGCATCAGCAAACAGGGTAGATCTAGATCACCTATCACCTCTGTGCTATCTGATCAGGATCTGCACTGTTCACTTTTAGATTCATAACGGTATTTCTGAACCAGATGTGCATGAATGTTCTGTCTGGTCTGGATCTAGACTAGATGCACATGCGATAAAAGGCATACATATAACGGCAGAAAGGGGCTCTTGATCAACCATTTTAGTTATGCCCCTATAAATGACATGTTTAATAAATATTATCATCTTCAATTAAAATCTATTTCAGAAGTTACTCTACATCTTAAAGCTATTTCATTAAATATACCTTAGTAAATGCAGATTAGGGGTTTCATTAAAAAATTTGACCCGGGAGATGACCCTTTGACCATTGAAAATTCCAGAAAGCCTTATTTTGACCCATGGGATTTTAGCTGAATAAGAAAGTTATGGGCCGGACATGATGTTGCTAGGAGGTCATGCTGTGAATATGATGGAAATGAGTTCAAATGACTCTTCAGATTAAGCACTTAGAGGAACCCTTGGTCTATAAGTATTATTATTTTCTTTGAAATAATTTTAAAATCCAACTTCAAATAAAAAAGTAATGGGCTGTACACTAATTTGCTACAAGGTCTTGCTGTGAATATGATGAAAATGACCCTTCAGATTAAGCACATAGAGGAACCCTTGGTCTGTAAGTATTATTATTTTCTTTTAGGTATGTATTTTTCTTCACAAACTGAATACTGGCCCGACCTAATGAGCCGGTGACTGTCCTTTGCTTGTGAAAAGAGTTGTGAAAATCAAGTCAGAAATTGGCAAGTTTAATTCAGTGTGACAGATATGTCATGTAGATTTAATTGTCATAAATTTATCCTTCCATAATTACCTAGCGAAAACAAGGTAATTTAAAAATTAAAAATGCTGGTTTCTTAAATTTGTGTTTGAAGTGGTTGTATTAAAAAACAACAAAAAAAAACAATTTTTGTGCAACAAAATTTATAACTTTTCCAAAATTATAGATGCTGCATTATATGATTTCATATCGGAGACCTGCTAATTATATATATCTAGGCCATATGGTCTCAAAGCTTGGCCTTATGGTCTTTAACTCCTGGGAATATTGTCTTTAAATCTGGACCGTACAGTCTGCATGTCCTGGGCCGTTAAGTTCATCAATCTGGGCTATAACAAGGGGCCATATTGTCCATATATCATTGAGACTTGGAAGTTAAAGTTTCAATTTCATCTAATCTTGTAAGAAACAACAAGAACTATTTACCTTGTTAAGACGGTGTAACTGCCGGTGTGAAACAGTCGAGGTGTCTACCTTTAAATCATCACTGAGAAAATGTAAACAATAACTACATGTAGATGTGTTCTCAAGCAGCTGGTTTAATACAAATCATTAAATGCACAATATGCAAACTTTGTAAGTAAAGATGATTGCATATTTTTGCATACAATGACTGCACACACACACAATTTTTGGGATACAGTTGAAACAGTTAAAAAAAAATGTCTTGTCCTATCGGAAATTACACTGTAATTAGCAATGCAACAGCATTTTTTTGAAAAAAATAAATACTGGATTTTTTAACATTTCCTATTACTAAGGTTATTCTGAAGTATAAAACTGAAAACAGAATTGAAATTGATTGAAAAACAAAAAAGTTATTAAAGTTTAAAGAAAGGGGGCGTGGCATGCAAAAAAATGACTTTTTTTTGAATTTGAAGAAAAACTCAACCTGACAGATTAAGTACCATAATATCGAAGACTGGTGGTTAAAAATGTCATTGGACTATGTAATGACACAATCTGCATCAATGTGGATTGTATTGATACAGTTCTTGAGGCAATAACAGGTGATCCTAGTTAAAATAAAGCCTACTGCATCTCGGATTATGTGCTAGTTGTAATACAAAACAATATAGATATATTAAGTTGTTGTAAGCAAATTTTTTTTTAAATGAAAGTTTTTTTCTAAAATTGTCAATGACCTCAAAACTGTCTCAATATTAAATATTTCCTTCATATATATGCCTGTATAGTATATGTGAACAGTTTAGATCCAGATCAGCCAGTACATTTATGCCATCTGATTGGAATCTTCACTGTTTGCTTTTTTATTAATTAGGTTATTTCTGACCAAAAAGGGAACAGTAAAGGTACTGATCAGATGGCACAGAATGATGTTCCAGCTGATCTGTGCCATCTGATCAGGATCTACACTGTTTGCACATGTTATAAAGTGAATATATATGGTTTCTTCTGATTCAGTATCTGTCTCAATCTCATGAAACATCTGTAGGAAAAAACAAAGATTCATTGATCGTCACGTATGTTGACATGGATAATTTTATACCGAAATATTAATTTTAAAAAATACTGGACGTAATTACCCACTGCACTGTCTCAGTGTCTGCACTGCAGATGATTTCCGACATATCAACTCGAAACACGGTTCGTGGTGTAAGTGCAGAATAAATATAGAAAATATTAGTATCTGCTATTTTAAAAACTTACAAACAAATAAATGCATGCGAAAATGCCTCGTTTTTTTCACTTTTTGCTCGCAAAATCACCCCAAAATCGCTGCTGCACAAAACGAAACTCGACTTACATCCGCCATTTTTGTTTGGGTACGACAATGTCTGTATTCGTCCTCAAAAAGTGTTGGACCTTGTAAACTGATGAAAAACACTATGTTGACGGTTAATTACGGAGCCAACTTTGACATGATTGAAAGGTTTATTATTCTAACTAATAAAAAAAGTTCATTTTTCCTGCGTAAACGGGCGTATATATAAAAATCTGACATAAGGTAAAATTGAAAATGTTTAAAAAGTTCGAAACTTTTGACGAACGTATCCGAATATTTGTTTCCATATGATTTGGGGTTGTCTCTCTTTAGTTCTCTTCCAACTGGTTCCAGTTTTTACCATTTTCTTGCCGAATTTATGCGTATTTAGGTCAGCGTACACTATTGCGTTTCCCTATATGTTCTATATAGAGTCTTGGGAGTCTCCTTGATTTATTTATTCGTAGACAATATCAGGCATGGTCTTCTAATGAAGTTTGAATATAAATCTACATAAAAACATAGATGAAATACCACCATGACCGTAGGTTTCTACCTCAAATTTCACTTTGAAGACTACCACCCTTGCCTATTGACTAAATTTACTTGTGGCTAACCTGTTTATAGGCATTATTTTAAAAGTAATTTTTTTCTTATCCAAGATGTTTTGGATAATGATTTTTGGTTCCAACAGCTGCAGAAATACACAATTTCTATTTTTTAGAATGAGTTTTATTTTTTCTTTAGCTATATTGGCCAATCAGCTAATGTTTCTATAGAGTCTTACGGGTTTCCCCTAACTTTTTTTTAACCAACCAGGAAGCAGCTTTTATTTAGTGTACGCTGATCTTAAGCCTCACATATTATTTTTAGTTATATTCAAACATTGTATAAAATGAAGAAATAAATAATTCCAAAAATTGAAATCAATGTTTTGTTTGTTTTTGTCCAAATTTGAACTCACAGCCCTTCTTCAAGTGTAAGCAGTTGGTGACAGTTCAGCCACACTAAAAAACACTATAAACCAATTATAACATTCATAACCAAAAAAAATCAGGAAAAATAGAATATTCCAGTTTATGTTATAAAACTTGACCACTGAAGACTTACACACAGGCATGATATTTTAAACAAGTAATTTTTTGGCTTGGCCTTAAATGCTTCTATACAGAGTCATTTTTGTATCCCCACCCCATGTAAAAATACAAAAAAAAAGGCATTTTCTGGCTATTATTTCAATAAATTTTCACTACCCGCAAGATCAAATTCCTGAATTTTACATTAAAAGCAGCTATAAACATATTTATTCATGGAAACACAGTCTATTTAGTATCATTCTGCACTTAAAATACACAGCCATGACTTTTGTTGAAACCAAGATATAGTGAAAATCCAAAAGGAAATGACATTTTGATGCATTTGGAGTGGAAATCATTCATTTCATGAGACTGTTTTTTACTAAATTCTTCCAGTTGTCATATAAAATGTGTTTTAATGCATGAAAATAAACAATACACTGATACTTGAATGGACACTGCTATTTACCCAGGGGCTTGTTTTTTCCCTGAAATGCCTCTAGGATGTCACTCCTCATTGGTAATCCTATATCAAAATCCCATGAAATAAAGAGTTATCAGATCCAAATGCTCTAAAAATAGTCAATATGCATGAAATGATTAAATTATTATGTCATTCAATTGCTCTGATTGTATAATAAAGCATATTTCATCAAATGATTTTTCTGTTTCAATTTTCTTTGTTGAAAGGGAGACAACTCATGTTCTCTAAATAAGTCTAATTTGCTATAACTTACAATTTTGTAGGTATAAATATAATAAACATATTCCTGCTATAATTATTTTCAAAAAATCTCAAGCTGGTGCTACAGTTTTGAAAACAAAAGTGTCAAGCAGACAATGTTTCTAGTAAACATATATGCCAGATTTAGTTCTGTCATAGAATCCATGGTTTTCTGGGACCAGACTCCCAAAAGAAAACCAGTTAACCACTTTTACAGAAAAATACTGCTATTCTCTGTTAAAAACAAAATTAAAAACTATTGTATACCTCAATCATAGTAGCAAATCAGTAAGTGAAATCCTTTCCACAGTCAGAGATCTATTTAACATACCCGGTGGCATTTTATGGTCAAACTTATCGCAACTTCCAGGAACCGACTTAAAATTATTTGTTCGCGAAATAATTTACTGTATCGCAACTGAAATCCAACTCATACCGAACAAAAGTCACACATAAAATTCATTTTTTCTCATTTTGCCTTTATTCTATTTCCAGTTTTAATATATAGCCACTCTAGACTGTTCAACATTAGGCATCAAAAAACATATCTAACAAAACTGAGACTCACTGAAATATTAAGAAAGACTTCTAAAAGGGGAAAAACACAGTTTTTGTGTCTAAAAGGCAAATCTAATTCATTATAAAGTCACTTTTTCCTAACCAGAATTAAATCAAAGCCACACTTTTGATCCAAATATACCTTACAGTGACCACCACCTCTAAGTTTCCTCAAATGCAAGCACTATCCTCAAAATCTAACAACCTTTTTATACCAAATTAAGCAAATGCATAAAAAAATGCACTCCCATGTATAGTTTTACAACAATCCTACCTTAAAAAGTGACAATTTCTATACTTTTCATGGGAAATATCATAAAGTGCAGGTCTCAACAAAGCTACAACACCATCTCCCAATCTGAATATAGTGAATAAGGCTATTTTCAACACTATCTTAATTCAGAGGCCCCTTTATTAACAACTTACAATCAGACTCCTTCTAACTGCTGCAAATGTATGTAGAAATTCTTTAGATTTGTCAATTTTCACAAAATTAACAAATTGTATACAAAATCAGTTTCAAACAAGGCGCTCAATAGATCACATACATCCAGAGTCTTGCTGCCTTTAGGTCAGCGTACACTATTGCGTTTCCCTATATGTTCTATATAGAGTCTTGGGAGTCTCCTTGATTTATTTATTCGTAGACAATATCAGGCATGGTCTTCTAATGAAGTTTGAATATAAATCTACATAAAAACATAGATGAAATACCACCATGACCGTAGGTTTCTACCTCAAATTTCACTTTGAAGACTACCACCCTTGCCTATTGACTAAATTTACTTGTGGCTAACCTGTTTACAGGCATTATTTTAAAAGTAATTTTTTTCTTATCCAAGATGTTTTGGATAATGATTTTTGGTTCCAACAGCTGCAGAAATACACAATTTCTATTTTTTAGAATGAGTTTTATTTTTTCTTTAGCTATATTGGCCAATCAGCTAATGTTTCTATAGAGTCTTACGGGTTTCCCCTAACTTTTTTTTTAACCAACCAGGAAGCAGCTTTTATTTAGTGTACGCTGATCTAAAACAGGCACCATAACTGAGGTCAGGTTTTTTCCGTTTCTAAAAATAGCCTACGGAGCGCCGTCTAGCGGCTGTTGCATTGCTATATATAGGACTAATATTAGAGTAAACTTCTCTGTAGGTAGAGAGTGGTTAATATAAGTTGAAAGAACTTTTTCACAATTAATGTAAAAATAATTTTAAACATTAATGTAAACTAAGTTTAAACTAAACTGAACTGAAAGTAGAAATTTGAGTACTCTCCTCTTTTTAGAATTTTCTAAAAATAGAGACAAAGGGATTAGGTATTTGTATTCATTTTCTTTTTACAGTTCTGATTGGCAATAGATTTTTGTTTTACCGAATAGAGTTTACTGGGGAATTCTTGCATTATTTCTCCGAAATAACAGTGTAAAGCAAATACAGCCACTTGTGATTTAACTTAAATTAGCCGAAAATTAAAACAAATCCTATTTAATATATTCCTTGTGCAATGTTTTCCTTAATCTGATAACCTTGGGTTGACATAATAAGATATATCATAACGAAATAATTTCTAAAAGGAACAAAATTTACAACTTATCTCATGTTAACAAATCTCTGACCTTTAACAGTTATTATATTCCATTCCACATCGTATAATGTTCTAATAAAGTGTTCCAACTGCCAAACAGTCACTTTCGGTTTCGTTGGTTTTCCAATTTATCGGTTTAAAGCACAGATCACGGTCCAAAAAATGATTAGACTCTTACTCAGTCGTTATCGGTGAATAAACGACTGTTGTAAACAAAAAACCATAAGGCTCGAAAGGGCGCCTGATTGGATGACATCACACTTGGTGTTAGTATCTCTTTTAAAATTTACTTTCCAGATGTTCTATTATGTTTGATGTTATTTATAACTAACTGACAAGTAGTAGTACTCACAATGTAGTGAAATAGAAACACAAGACGTGTGTCTGCTACTAGGTTTATTCTACAAGGGAAGCCTTAACATTTTATTAAATCAAAGTAACTGGAATGTGTAAAGAGATACTCAGATTATTTTGCTGTAGGAAAATGACAAATCTCTATTCTACATACGAAATTGTGCAGCAGTGAAAGTAACGCATTTCAGTATAAAAGGTATATGACAAAAATCAGTGACTAAGTTAACTGGCACCAAAATGCTATTAGCTACCCTGTTGAGATAATGTAAAACATGCAATTATGATTTCCTTTGAATGTTCCCTTCGTGTGCGAAACACATTTTGCAACATTTTTTGTTGTTTTTAACTTTAAACTAATGAAAACACTTCTATACATGTGTCACATTTGTGTTCTAGTGATGATCACAGAGAGAACTGACATGAGCTTTTTACATTAAGATATTTTACATATAATACGAAATAATGTTGTAAAAATCAAAAAAACTTTGACATACGGGGTACTGCATCATGCAGAACCATGGCACCGCTAATTTATATGGCACCGCTAATTTATTGATAAGCTCAAATCTGGACTGCAGTCCCTTTATAGCCAATACAATCTCAATCTACGGGGCATGATATCGATTGTTAACTCGTCCTTTGTATTTATTTACTTTTTTCTAATAAGGGTTGGTCCCATGTGTTGGTGTTTTGACATGTTTACGTCGATATCCAAAAGAACAAGGTATGCTTCTGACAAGAGACATCTTCCCTATCATGCACTCTACTAACTCACACACACACTTCTGGATGCTTAGCACAGATGGTCGACGATAAATAAATACAAATACAGTTAATGCAGCATTAGGTTCATGATTAGAAAATGATGGACGTCTGACGAAAATGTACACGATGCCACGATTTTGAGTGCGGACCCATGATACGGTTGGAAGAATTCGGTCAGTGTTCATGCTTTTGTGATACAATTAAAGAATAAAACAGCATATGTTTAGGTGCAATATTTATTGCATACATATTTTTGATGCTCACAGCAATATCAAATAAATATTTTGATTGATAACAGAAAATGATGACTTCAAATGTATTCTTAATGGTCATTTTCCCCTGCTTTCACTTAAACAAAGATTTAACAATTGAAAATATTTAAGAAAAATAAGTTATTACTTATTCCTTCAAGATTATGCATATTTCATTATTTAACCAATGTGTATTCACTTACCCCTATCAGTTTCTGCGGATGTAGAATATCAACGTGGTACAAAGTATTGATTAGAGGATAAAGCTGGTTGGAGACTTTTTATTGTATACACTACTTGGATAGTCTTGTTACTAATGTCATCTAAGTTTTGCTCTCTTGAAAGGAATTGTAATTTTAAATTTATTTAATCTTTCATTTTGTGCTGTGCTTTTGAACATAATTTTGGTTGTTTGTTCAGTTATATATTGGACAAAATTAAGGGCAAGCACAATTCATATAGATAAACACTTGCCAGACAGTGAATGAGGATTACATACATGTATATTTTATTTGCTTAGCTGCAGTTATGGTACTGATATTCATTTATGTAATTGTGATTGATACACTTATATCTCCATTTATGTATTTTGATTAATATACATTAAATTCTTTATTTGTGACTGATACACATATAATTGTTTGTGACTGTTATAGGTTATGTATTTGATAGTTATTTTTCACAAACAGAATATTATGTGTTTAACTTGACAAACAGCTTAACATGTATATGTTCACAGGAATATCTGGAACAAAATGACATAGGTGTACTACTGGGTGATGGTGGGTATCCACTAAAGAAGTACCTGTTGACACCTAAGTTCAACCCAACCACCCCTCAGGAGGTGAGATAATAACGAATTCCATGCAAAGGGGAGAACAATAATCGAACAGGCATTCGGTGTGCTTAAAGCAATATTGAGGTAACTAAATCATATTATGCTTTATATACTGGTGTATGTAGTCTCGTATTGTACAGTGCCACCATGAAAGATATTCTGGACTGATTTCATGTTGTTGTTCACAGACAGCTATTGAACTTAGCACAATGTTTTGAGGAGTCATTTGTTTACACTTTCTTCAAAAACTGGTCATGTATCTTCTGAATGACATTGATAAATTTGTTAACTATACCCCAAGGAAAAATGCCCTTTATGGTTTATAATTTGATTGTTTTCATTTTGTAAACCATGCTATATTTTCATATCAAACTTTTGAGCGGACAGGTGTGTCCTCTGAATGTCGCACTTGCAGATATGCATGTTTCACTTCTTTTTTTTTAAATTTTCAGTAGTATGATATATGACCATTTGTACAAGAACTCAACACTGAAAAAAAATCAAGATATTGTATTTTTCACTGCATAATATCAGTTTACTAAAAAAATGGGGAAAAAACTTTGGAAATATACAATTCCTGAAAAAGTACACATGGTATCATGATTTAGCTTGAATGTTTGTTGATATGCAGATTAGGTGATTACACGATTATTAAAACATTTTTTTCAAAGGATGTCAAATGTCAGGCCAGTCATTTGGAATACAAAGTCAAATAATTGATAGACGTTTTCATCTTTTCACCATATGTGGACTTCAATTTTGAGTCCATTTCTTTAACCTTTTTACAGGTGTCTGGATAGAACTGGTGGATGCTTACCATTTACTCCATGAAAATGCAGCAAGGTTGCAACCGCTTGCATGAGGCTGCACAACATGTGCATAGACAAAACAATCCTTTGCTTGAGCCCCTTCCACCTCTGGATGATAAAGGAGAGGCAGTAGTTCAACCCCTCCAGGAAAGTGTTGTCCAGAGGAGAGAGGCCTTGATGATCAGAATGTTTTAAAAAGTGTTTAAATATGTTTTATTTAACCAACTATGATTGGTTTAAACTTTGTGGCAAACATACATTAATTCGTTTCTGCATGATTGTGTAGTCTTCATTCTGGTTGTATTATTTAGTGAAAACTACATCATAATCAGTTACTGAGTTAAGCATTATGTTTTAATGGTTTCAAACATTTGCTTATTCCCATCTGTAAGTATATAAATTTTCTATACATTGAAAACGTCAGCTAATTAATCAATTGTTGTCAATTCTCTGCATTCATGAAAGTATTCATTTGGTATTAGTCTTTTTGTAAAAAGGCATTTTGTTGTTATAAAATGGATTTTGACATGAAAACTGAATGTTGGCTATTATTTTTCCAGTGTTCAATATTTCTTCATGAAACTTTTATTATATTGCATGTGACAACACGCTCGGGATGATGCCAAATTTTTAATGTCAAGTTCACATTTTGTGGAGTTATGACTCTTTTTGAACTCGGATTTGTACACAAAAACTAAACATAAGCTAACTTTGCCATTTCTCAGTATTTATTTTTCATGAAACTTTCAAATTATGTTCATATTGATAACGCGCCTGTGATGATGCCAAATTCTTTAAGTCGAGGTCGCATTTAATGGAGTTCTGACTCTTTTTATACTTCGATTTGTACATGAAAACCTAATGCTGGCTATAACTTTGCCAATTTTGAACTTAATGTTTCTTCAAGTTTTTATGTCAAGATTGGGGTATGCTGTAAATGCCCCTTTTGTACTGGCGACACCTGTTCAACTGAACACCCATCTAGTTTGGTAACTGTTTCACTGTTTGGATTTGTTTTACATCCTAAATATATATATTGATATAAGTGAATAAAAAAGCCTTTTATTAAAGTTTACATACTTTACTTATGTCTGTAATCATATACCATGGATTGATAGAAGCTGTAAGTATAGACCTTACGGCTCCACTAACTAATAGACTGAGCAACAAGGAAATATTGCCACAATCATCTACTCTTCATACCAGATGTCTGTTTAAAGGTCCATATACATATCTTCAAAAATGCATAAAAACACTGTGCCCCCCTTAAACAAATAATAGAATGAGTCAAATGGATTATAATAGTTTTAATTAAAACTAGAATGCTGTGTTCCGCGGAACATATGTGTCGCCTGCATGGAAAAAGTTGAAATGTGGGCCTATGTTTAATCATATATAATAAAAATATTTTATTTAAGTTGATTTCAATACTACACCACAGAACACATGTGTCATCTAATTTGCATTTAAAAGGGGAATCACTAGTATAATGGTAAAACCCGAGTTGTCATCTTCAAAAATTGGTTTGTGCACGCAGATGAGTTATTCAAAGTATTAAGTGAATTGAACAAGTGCTTTCCATTTTACAGGCAACACTAAGTTTCATGTTAAAGTTGCATTTGAAAGGGACATAACTCATAAATATCAGTTAAAATTTTTGTAGTTGTCGATGGCACTGTTCATGTTGATGATACAATCCAAGTATTCAATGAATAGGGCAGGTACTTTCAAATTATACGCAACATTAAGTTTCATGTGAAATTTGCATTTGAAAAAAGTCGAACAGGAGTTATGATTCTTGTTGTAACCGATGTTGTTGTTGTTCATGAAGATGATATATTCGAAGAGTGAATAGGACAAGTACTTTAAAAGTTATAAGCAACATTAAGTTTCATGTTTTAAGTTGTATATTGAAGGGACACAACTCATAAAATAGTCCAGCAGGAGTTATCGTTCTTGCTCTTCATAATGACGTTGTTCATGAAGATGATTTATTTCGAATATCAAGTGAATTTTCAAAGTTAAAGTCAACATTAAGTTTCATGTTAAAGTTGTATTTGAAAGGGGCATAACTCAAAATAAAATCAAACAGGAGTTATGCCCCTTTTTGTTACCAATGTTGTTGATCATGGTGATAATGTATTCCAAGTATGAAGTGAACAGAACAAGTACTTTCAAAGTTATAGGCAACATTAAGTTTCATGTTAAAGTTGCATTTGAAAGGGGCATAACTTAAAAAAAATTTGAAACTGGAGTTATCATTCTTGTTGTCACAGATGGCTTTGTTCATGCTGATGATATATTCCAAGTATGAAGTGAAAAGGACAAGTACTTTCAAAGTTATAGGCCACATTAAGTTTCATGTTTAAGTTGCATTTGAAAGGGGCATAACTCAAAAATTATTTAAACTGGAGTTATCATTCTTGTCGTCACAGACGGCATTGTTCATGGTGATGATATATTCCAAGTATGAGGTGAATAGGACAAGTACTTTCAAAGTTATAGGCCACATTAAGTTTCCTGTTAAAGTTGCATTTGAAAGGGGCATAACTCAAAAATTATTGAAACTGGAGTTATCCTTCTTGTCGTGACAGATGGCATTGTTCATGCTGATGATATATTCCAAGTATGAAGTGAAAAGGACAAGTACTTTCAAAGTTATAGGCCACATTAAGTTTCATGTTAAAGTTGGGGGACTACCGGACGACGGCACAGCCGACGACGACGACGACGACGCCGCCGGACAACAGGATCCCTATGTGTCTACCTGCTATCGCAGGCGACACAAAAACTATACTTGTTACAGAACACGAGTATAAAATTTGCACTCTGTGTCATGTACTGTTGTAATTATCTCAGACACAAGATTTTTAAGAACCCTGCACCCACAAAAATAATTGCCTGAGCCCCATTGAAATTACTTTAATATGGCACTTCACGTTGCCTATAACATTGAAAGCACTTGTCATGTTTACCTAATATTTGAAAGTTGTCATCTGGATTAACAAAGCCACTTGTGACACTAAGAATGATAACTCCTGATTAACTTTTTTTGTTATACATGTACCGCTTTCAATTAACTTTAACATGAAACTTAATTTAACTTGGAAAGTATTTGATCTTTAAGATTGATCTATGACATCCCTTTTAATGAAGTTACATCTGTTTTGAATTGTACTCCTTTGAATGATTTTAATCTAAAACTTTTATTCTGCTTAGAACTTTTTAATAAAACTGTTTAACCAATATTATTGTATGGTTGCGAAGTATGGGGTTACGGAAACAATAGTATCTTAGAAAGAGTTCAATTGAAATTCTTAAAATATTTGCTAGGACTTAAATCTACCACCGCTACATGTATCGTATACGGCGAAACAGGAGTCAAACCCCTCCATATTGATATAGAAACAAGAATTATATTATGCCCCATATTTTACATCATATGTTTTGTATATAATTACCTTGAAAATAAAAAAAAATAATTTATAAAAAAAATAGAAAAAAAAACAACAAAAAAACAATTAGGCAGTAAGTTTGATATTATTCAAACTCTACTGTTTGGAAATATTGAAATTATACCTTATCATTTCATAAGAAATAATTTCTTAAAATACTTTAAAAACATTAATTTTCAAGTTTTCCTAAATGACATTTTTCCCAGACTTTCAAATTGTTACTTAATCAACTTATCAATATGACAGGAAAACCTTATCCAAGCAAAGCAGTATGCTTGAGGTAAAATCGTCAACTTCTTAAGATTGACATATGGTTTGTTTTTACACCTAATCTTTTAAATGTTCTTTGTTGTAATTATAGCTTTGTCAACTTATCATCTTAAGTGTAAAAACAGAAGCCAGACTTCCCTTTTTCTATTAAGTATGAATTAACTAAATAAATAAAAAATTGATTCAAGTTTCAAGTTTTATTCACATTATCTCTCAGTTTGTTACATAACAAAAGCATGAGAAGTACATAAATATACATAATCAAATAATAATCACATGCGCATGGCAGCTTGCAGAGGACAACGCTTTTTAGGTTTTATGTTTTGTCATCGTACTATATTCATAAAGTATTTAGTTGATATCATCGTTAATTGAACCTTTATCTGAGTGTATAAATTAAAGTTTGGAATTGAAATTATAATTGTTAAAGAATGTATTTTCTGTTGCATGCACATATGATTATCATTTCAATAGGGCTTACATATTTTCAAGTACGCAAACAATATGTTTAATTAAATAATCAAATACTACAATAAATATTCAAATGAACTCATTTGTATACATGTCATAACCTAAATGATCTGTTTATACAAGGACTCTTATTTCCTGTATGATTAGTCTGATTAGAATAAAAAGGGACTGAAGGTGACACGTGTATCCATTCATAAAAGTCAAATGAGTAGGGGATTAGATGGTCAAGAGTTAAAGGTGTCAACAAGTGTGTGTGTTTTTTTTGTGGTAAAATAAGACGGGAAAAATCGTTCTATTGAATCGAAAGGGAGAAAGGGTAACGGGCTAGCAGCTCGGAAAATAAAATCAATTAATGAGGTTTTTTTGTGAAAAATAAAAGAAAAATTCATTCCATTGGATTTAACGAGTGTTTTCTAGTTCTGTGTTGAATATTAAAAAGGTGATTCCATGTGGGAAATTTAAAGATTTGGATTTATTTTACGCTGATGGACAGAATTTTGATTCCTTAGGTAAGTAAAAACATTTTAAAAGAAAGAGCAAACATATATTAACATTTTAATGAATTAGTCTATGCGTATCAGTGATTTACAGGAAATTATGTAGTCATAAACAGGTGCGTGTACCGTAATAAGATTCACTTAATTGGGTATTACAAAGCATAATGCACGTAATAACAGCATGTGAATATATAATCATAGAGAAATTGAATTTTTGTAATTAGTCGCAATGATTTCAACGTTTACCTTAAGTATAACAGGTACATATAGGATTTAACACTATGCATTGATGGTAAAATGGTACATCATACAATATGATTATTTTTCATATATTTTTTTTTATCAGTACATATATACATGTTGTTATTTATCACTTTAAAAACAGGTAAAATACAATATTCTACCATAATTTCTTATATGGTTTAAAACATCCTTAAAATCTAAGGACTCGACTGAAAATACAATTTTATGTCTGCCCAAGTTAATTTGAGCTGACTAACGGACATGAGTACAAACAGTTTACTTTTAGCTAATATGGTTAATGTAGCTATGGATTTACCCTAGCTACTTTCATTATTATCTCTAAGAATTTACATAGCTTAATGAGAATAAATTTGTTTGTGTTTTCAAACAAAGATGCATATTTGATGATATTTGGATATTTATAATAATATTTATTTATGTATAGTTTTCTGTCCTCATCAAAGAATGGACATATTAAAACATAATGAAACTCGTCTCCTATATCATTTTTGTTACATAATTGACATTTTCTATCATGTAATGGTGTACCTGTCCATCTACCTATTTCAACAGGTAATCTATGATTTCTTGTACGAAATGATGTTATAATATTTCTACAGTAGTTTGGTAAAATCTTAAAATATTTGTTCAAACCAAAACTATTTTTAAGAATCTTGTAGTTTATACTGCTAGTGGCTCGGTCTAAATGTTGATTCCAAGTTTGTAACCACTGATCATGTAGCTTCTGTTTAAATGTTGCTTTAAGCCATTTTATATTAATTCTGTGCTGGTTTTCCCAGATATTACCGTATCCATTGGTAAATAATAGAGACTTTACATATTGCATCCATTTTGATTTTGATTGCTTATCACGTCCGTATTTCCACTGGCAATTACTCTGGCTGTCACCTGGATTGTGATTTTGGTATATAAGTGGAGACCAAGTCCAATGCAGTATTATTGAACTGCTTAAAATAAAGGACAAACATTAAAGTGTCTCTCTCATAATTTCCCGGTGTGTAAAATTTATAGTAATTATTTTGTTCTAATTTTTGTGTTTTACTAGAAAACTTAAGGGTTTACTCTATCGATAATTATTGTCTTAAAGATGTATTTCTTATTCAAGTTGCCACTTGCAATATCATGTTTTTAGAGTTTTGTCAAAATTGAACCAAAATTCTATATAATATCTTGTTACTTAAATAGTTTGTAGCATAATTGTGAACTGTTGTTATGCATCTTATTTTGTGAAACAATCCTCTCACATGCAATTAAAGCGAGTTCCCCATATATTATTAAAAATAATTATTAAAGCGAGTTCCCCATATATGTTGTTAAACATTTTGTAAAGCAAGCTTTTCATGTATTGTTAAAAATGCTTTTAAGTGTAAAATAAGTTTTGCTGATATTGCTCTAAATTAGAATTAAAGTGGCTTCTCTTTATTTGGATAAAATTGTTAATTAAAGCTATTCGCTCATATATTGTTTTAACATGCATTTCAGGTATTATTGATCTAAATGTAGATTTATTTCTCAATGTTTCTTTGATTGTAATTTGTGATAAATTGATATGTTTTGTAACTGAAAGATCATTGAACTGCTTAAAATAAAGGACAAACATTAAAGTGTCTCTCTCATAATTTCCAGATTATCCAGAACGTGTTCCTCAGACTCCAATACTTTGTTGACACTCTGTGACACCGTGGCTTGCGCATTAAAATTATTTCTTACTGGTCAAAATTATCATTACCGGAAAACGACAAACTTGCTAGCTCTATATATAAATGTGTTCTTAGCAATTTAATACATACCCCAAATCTAGCATGATCAAGATTCAGTTGGTTAAAAAATGTCCAAAACATTCTAATTAAATGTGGTTTAAATAATGTATGGGTTACCAATAATTATCCCAATTCTAAATGGCTAACGGAAACAGTAAAACAAAAGCTTTCTGATTTATTTCTCAATGAATGGTATTCCGATCTTGAACAATCAGGTAAATGCAGAAATTATAAATTATTTAAAACAGAATTTAAATTCGAAAATATTTGATATATACAAATTCAAAGCAGCTCAAATATATGATAAAATTTAGAACAAGAAACAACAGATTACCCGTCGAAACAGGAAGCTGGAACAACACAGCCCTTCATCTAAGAGTATGTAATCTTTGTCATAGATCTATAGGTGACGAATTCCACTATATATTTGAATGTTCATTTTTCAGTAATAGTAGAAAACGGTACATCAATACAAGGTATAGTTCAAGACCAAACATACATATATTTAGTTTTTTAATGAATATAAACAATGTAGACACAAATGAATATCAGAAACTGTGCTTGTTTGTTAAAGAAATAATAATTAATGTCAGGTAAAATCTAGTGTACTTTATTCTTTCCTCTTAGGGTACTCTCTCTTTGATAAGTTTCTTTTTTTGTTCTTTTTTTTACTGTCATCCTTCTTCAAATAACAAGACAGCTACTTTATAACGTACATTCTCTAAATCATCAATTGATCAGTTATGTTTCATTGTTGTCTCGTTTTTGCTTTGAATATTTTGTTGTTCCTCATGCTATCATGTACCATGATCTGAGAGAAAAAATTGGATTGTATTGTATTGTATTGCTTATAAATGGTATTTACAATAAAGATAATAACTGATCAATTAAAATTAGTAATTTTGTAGTATTACAGTGCAAATTGAATCTTTCATGTGACACATGTAAGGTAGCCTGTCGAGAATGACAAACAGTTCTTACCACGACAAAACAGACGATGAAAAGTTCAGATCACGAATCAAGACATCAATGGCACATTGTCTAGCTCAACATGTTCTAGATCCGCTAAAACTTGATACACTGGAGCTGAGGTAAGCTGGCCGACACTCATAAAACAATTTCCTCAGAGCAGCTTACTATACAAATTGAGAATCCAACCCGTACCGTACGCCGACAGCGCCTAGCAATGGAACCCCAGTCACTAAATGTTGCTAGGCTAAAAGATGCAGCATTTTCAAATAATTCAACGATACGAGTCTAAGATGCTGTCACAATTACATTTTGATCCATGTGTTTTAAACAGCCTATGTCCTCCAGATTTAGCTGTGTAAAGGTTGTGGACCGGTTGATATTGGAGTAGAGACGCTCAAGATTATCTGAGGCATTGGAACGCTTTGAAGATACAATCGTATCAAATAAATCCATTTTTGATTGGGGGTCACAAGTAACCATTTGTACAATCTTAATTAAGTACACTATCGGTGTCCTTAAAGCGAGAAATGAACAGTATACTAATGTCTGTCACAAGTTGAAAAACATTATCTTTAATAAATAATAATCAAAAAGCAAAAAGCATGATTTAAAGTCATTGCTCTTCCTCGGCAATTAAGACATGTATGTTATTAAGTCATTGCTCATCTTGGCAATTAAGACATGTATGTCCTTAAGTCATTGCTCTTCCTCGGCAATTAAGACATGTATGTTCTCACTGTACCTTTCACGAGAGCTCTGCAAATAGGGCAGCAAATTGGACATTTTCTCCTAGTTCTCATATCTGGAGCGCAGTCGGCGCAAGTTACAAGATGCCCACAAGGCCGGAACACTGTGCAAACTGGCTGTTCCGAGCAAATCTTGCAGATTGTCTGTTCCTTCAGCCTTGCATTCTCCGCTTTGATGGCCTTTAGATCTTGTGCCATCGGTTCTATGTGAGAAAACAAGAAGCAAATGATGCAAAATAAGACAAGACTGATCAGGAATCATTTTTGAGAGTGCTGAACAAATACATTCTTAAAATAGATCGCAGAATCTGTTTCATGAAGTCCGTTAATAAGACCATCTAGAACATGTAATGAAGTTTCATGAAGTCCGTTATTAAGACCATCTAGAACATGTAATGAAAACTTTTAATTCTAACTGGATTCTATCTTTGAACCAAACTGTGGGGCTCCTTGATCTATAAACAATTGTATAACGTTCTTTATTAATCAACAGTTACAATAATTTTGCGTATAAGAGACTATATTTACACTTCAACTTCGTCCTCTACGATAAAGTCTTATTCATCAAACGGATCATAATTTCTGTTGGTAAACAGTGTGACGTATTATTTTATAAGGCGTGGCTACAGTAGAGCCGGTCATAATTTATTGGACGTTGCACAATGTTTTGACGTGTGACGTCGCCGAGCACGCACGTTTTGCCTCGAGTTGCTGCGAAAAAGCGTGCCGTCATTGACTGTCTCGTCAACGTTGCTGTTCCAACAGGCTTTGGAAAAAGCCGTAATATCACGAATTCTTCTCATTATTTTTGTACTAATGAGAGTATTTATAAGAGTTAATATAAGTATTGAATCAATATTTGATGTTTTTTATTTGGGTATGAAAAACAGTTGTATTGTTTAAAGTACGCGAGAAGGCCTTCGGGCTTCACACACTTTAAACAAACCAACTGTTTTCCCTACCTAATGAAAACCATGAAATATTGCTTAAATAAATGTCATTACAAATATTTGCAAGACAATCTCCAAATTCGAAATTGTTTCAGGTGCATATACACTTGATGAAAGAATATAATTGCTTAGTTTAAATCAAGTATCTTGAAATACTGTATTTATCTCCAGAATATCGTGTGCACCCTGTCGAAATAATCGATTTAGCCATATTAAACCCAAGTTACATAAATTGTCAATCATGTATTTAAAGTTTTAAGTCGGTAGATAGAAAACTGAAAAAGTTACTAGACATTTTAAAACCATTCTTTCTTCGGTCAAATAGTAATATAATAATGTATATAAAGTTTTGCAAAAGGACCCATGGGTTGGTACTTGCAGTAGTATCTTTTTGGCCTAAAAGTTATACAAAGCCGGCTTACATTCTTCTGTTCAAATGGATTTACTACTATCAGTAATAAATATTTCAACGAAACTTTGCATGTTTTCGTGCGTGAGTGTATGTGTGTTATTAAGTTTATCCATGTATACAGAAACAAGTTTACCATTCGATCTAGTTTCTTTAGCTTTAATATTTGTCTTCGTAGACGTTTTCTTTTCTTCTTTCTTTTCCTCTTCTGCAACAGGCTTATGTGTTGCACTTCTACTTTCTTTGTCATTACCTTTTAAATTAGCTGATTCTTTGGGAGCAGATGCTAACGCTCCCTCTGTAGGACGAACATGTGCTACAGGGGCAGCAGCTGAACCTGGAGTAGGAGCTGCTTGTGTAGAACTACCAGCTTCTTCTAAAGCTAGGACCTGTTCCATTAAGAACTCTGCCGTGATTTCAGCCTGACCTGTATTAAATAGATTGAACAATTTTGAAAGGCACCAAACACGAAAAATATATCAAAATGCAAGGCTCAGTTTGAGTAAGTCAGTTCATGGTAAGTTATGAATATGCACATATCTCTCCTCGCCGCCAAGCCCAGGATTGAGCTCTATTTACAAAAATAAATGTATCGTGCTCAATGGTTTTCAAAGACAGTGATATATTTAATATAAGGGGTGAATTTTTACAGCCGCCACACGGAACAAACGTAGCTACTGTTACAGTAATATTTAAATGGATGTTAACTTTAAAACAAACCGAGCACGACAAATATATCAAAATATTGCTTGGTTTGATTGAGCAAAACGCAGGCAAAGAAATTTTTTTTAACTGATATTCAACAGTTTAAATCTTTACAGCGCTATACACTCGTAGTTTAAAATTAAATTTGAACATGATTAAAGTTAAATTGAACCAAACTGTAACGTTAGAATCACAAATAGATGTTATGAAACAACAAAAGTAATCAATAATATCATCAATAGCACTTGTTTTATAATTTCATTTAAGGGATTACTGAGATATTGGTTGTCAAAACCTGAAAGGTTAATTATAAGAATATTGTCAGATAAAACATATTGATAAAATGTCATCGAAAACAATTGTTGGGAAAATATAAACGCTTCCATTTGATTCGAAATTACGATTTCTAGCATCAAATTTAATAAAGAATGAAAGCTGTTTGGCAATGGAAACCTTCATGATTATAATGTCTTTAACGTAAAAGTTGAGGTTTTACGAACAGATCACAGTTGAACGATTTTTTAAATATTTGTTGAATTTGAATTCTTGTGATGCAATTTTGCCAGTTGTTTCGTGGATGCTTTTATTCTTCAAACATATTGTTTAATAGCAGATAACCTAAATCCATTTGAAGAAGCTCAGTAAAATTGCCTCATACATATTTTCTCTAGAACGCATTTGATGCTGTTTTCATTCCATTAATGTAAAAGTAGATGTGTTAAATGTCTCCTCGTACATTTAATCATTGTTATTTATCATGACTTTCGACCGTTGGGTGTGAAATGTATGATAAATAACTCAAAAAAAAGGTTTTACTTTTAGCCATTATAAACTTTAATGGTAAAATAACTAATTTAGTTTAGCATAAGCGTGCTTACCACTGAAAGTAGCGTTACTTACGATTTTGTCTGAGAATATTCTCAATCGCCTTCTTGATTATTCGTGGCTGGTAGCCCATCTCCAGGACACTCTGTGAAGCATCAGATAAAATGAAGTTTTCGATCTCCAGAGGTGATAACTGATTTACTGCAATCAAATGTTCATAGCTTTAAACTATTAAAGAAAAACAGAATCCTTACTCATAAATTTCAACGTTGCGCTTTTCTGGAAAGAAACTCTGTCTTAACAGAGCACATATCTCACTAGACTTAAGTTTTCTGAGGTCAGACTTGAAAAGTAATTGGGAAAGGTAAGCAACTTTTTATAAAATGATCAATTTCAAATAAGACAACCACAAACAATTAACGAGAAGAGAACCTAAGAGGTTAAGGCCTTGGAAAGGTCAGTGCCAAAACAGTTAGCCACTGGTGGTTTAAACCAGGTTCTATGGTGCACCAACTTCACACTTGTCTCAACAAGTACAAGTTGTCTCGGTGATTAGCTCCATTCTTTTATCTGGGGACCATACGCCGCTGAACATGAAAAGGTATTAATCTGAAAATATCGCATTGAAGGTTCCATGTTTACCGCCATATGCATACCATCGTTAGGGATGGATCAAAATTGTACTGTTTATTGGTGTACATATTGAATTGCGCTCAACCCGGGGCTAGGCGGTGTGGGCAGTAATAAGCATTTCCATCACTGCCCATGAACAGGCTCAATAAAACCGAGCCTGCAATATTTTCATATTTGTCGTGGTCGACGGTCTTCAAAGTTCCCTTTTTATCTTTTCCATCCACATCAATTCGACAATGTTGCACGCAAAAGCACACAAAAATATATAATACAAGAAGTTTATGCCGTATATGTGTGAAGCAAAAGGAGGGTATTTAGTGACATTACCGAGACCATAGCACCTGAAATCAAATCAGCAAGAACATGATACAGACCGAGCATCTAGTTTCTTACAACATTTCCTTATAAATCATAATAAACACTTAATATGAACTAAGGCATTGCCTCTCTCGGAATCGACAACCGAAAACTAAAACTACAGTGAACAATGGCTGCTCATTAACATTCTGTTGGTATCTTCTTAACATTTTTAATGTCAGCATTTTAGCAAATGAATGTAACTAAAAACTAATTTTATTCTGTTGTAATGTTTTATTTTATATTACAGTTTATGGATATGGTGAACATAATTGATACTTTAGAAGCATTAGATATAAAATTCTGTATTCATATATTATTATGTATACTGGCTGCAAATAAAAAGTTACCTCTGTTACCATTTGCATTGATGTATTGAAACTATTCAGTATTGCGAAATAGCACTAGTACATTCTTGCAATTTTGAGTAACTCACTGTCATCAGGTATTTTCTGCTGAATTTACTTAACAATTGAAAGTTTCCAATGTTTTCTTTTAAGACAAACTCTGGCGTTTATTTTCTCAACCTTTGAAAATGGAAAAAATTCAACAAAAAGGAAATCAGGTAACTTGAAATTGACAGAATGGTGGCAACATAGTAATTGTTTCAAATTTCATCATAAGTAAAACTTGAAATTCCTATAAAAAAGCAACATATGCATATCAGGAATCGCCACACTCAAAAAACACAGCCTCCCCACGCAGCGAAAAAGAAGAGAGGAAGATAGAGAGAGCGCATGTTTTATATATGTATGTCAATTCAAATAGGACGCCACAAACAATTAATAAACAAGAGAACCTTTGGGGATACCGCCTTGGAACGGTCAGTGGCAAAACAAATTGCCACTGGGGGTTTAAACCAGGTTCTAGGGTGCACCAACCTCACACTTGCCCCAACAGGTTCTCGTATCACAAAACAAGTACAAATTGTCTTGGTGAAATAACTCCAACCCACCCATCAGCTCAACAATGTTGCATGCAAAAGCATACAAACATATAAACATAAGAATTTAATAGCATAGCAAAGCCAAAGGGCGGGTACTCAATGATCTTTCCGAGACCAGAGCACCTGGGGTAAAATCAGCAAGAACACGATGACAGGGATAAAAGAAACAAATCGAGCTTTTAGGTTCTTTTAAGAAAAGATTTCCCCATAAACTTTCATAAACTCTTAAACCCCTGCCACCGTCGTGCAACCAAAGAGGTAAGCATAATGATCAACTGTAGATGGGTTAATCACCAGGCCTGCAGATCGCTGTAAAATATCATGTTGGTAACCTTTCTTTTTAAATTTACAGATGGTTTTTACGAATAACCGGGAGAAATTAACATCGCCTTTTATCTTCTTAAGTTTATAAATTAAATCTCCATAAAAAACTGGCTGTGAAATTCCTTGTTGCAATAGTGATTTTAAACTGCAGCTGTATTTATGAATTAGATCTGGATATCGGCGATAAAACTTGCAAAAGGTTTTCCTTAATTTGTGATACCGATAACCTTGTTTTAAAAGTTTTTCTGTAATGCAAAGATTACGTTCATTGAAATCATTCATATCGTTGCAAGCTCTTGAAAAGCGAACAAGCTGTGAGATATAAACCCCGTAAGAAGTTGCACGAGGAACATCGCCGTCTAGAAACGGAAAATTTACTATATTAAAATTAAAATCATCTCTTTTATCATAAATTTTAGTAGTGACGTAACCATATAAAGCCATTCAAATTTAATCAATAACTTACAGCCGTTAGTTATTATCAAAGTAATTATCAAAGTGTAAACTTTCTATCGACAAGGAGTATATATATGGTAAACCCCCTCATTTAGACCACACTGATATTAAGACCACCTTCGTAGTAAGAAAACTTAGCCAGTATCCTATTTTATAGTTTTGATATACCTCCCCAAAATATAAGACCACTCAACCATAATAACCACCGTTTCCCAGTCCCAAAGACGGTCTTGGCAGTTAGTGGTGATAATTGCCACTATAAAAGAAATTCTAATAATTCTTGGTATTGCACAAAGATTTATTTCACAAATAAAATTTTAAAAAATCGAAGTTACCTTGAACAACTGTAAAATCAGTCACATTTGAATAACAAGTCAATAATCCTATGCTAGTCATTCGTAAATATGCCTTTGTAAAATCAAATAAACCATGTTTGAATTAACCCTTTCCTCTATATATATGCAACATTTTATTGCAGATCCTGGTCAGGCAGAACATACATGCCATGTAATCAGGATCTACACTGTTTGCTTTCTGGTCAGAAATAACCTAATAAATCATTAAACAAACAGTTTGATATCTTTTTAGTTCATATCTAATTAAAGCTATACTGGTATTAACCCTTTACTTGATAGATCTATACACCTTTATTGAAAATTAAACAGTGTAAAATTTAATCAGCAGGCACTGTTGTACCATCTGATCAGGATCTACACTGTTCGCATTCTAATATATGTATTATTTCTAACCAAAATGAAAACAGTGAAGGTCCTAAGGACGATCAGACATCACAAATGTGCGAAATAATCGAGATCTACACTTGTCACACATCCAATAAAATGCATACATATGAAGTCAAGAGTTATGATAGCGATTCATATTGTACTACATCCGAGGCCTTAGAGGCATAATTTTGTCAACAATGCTGACACATAACTACAAAAAATGTGTCCAATGCAATGCTCAAAAACATAATCCATCTACTGAAAGCCGAAAGCGGTCTTCAGCCTTTTTTTCTGTTGCCGATGACCCCTTCTGGCTTTTAATAAATGGTATGTAAAAAAAGCCATTAGTAAAAATATGGAAACTAAAATATTTGTCAACTGAACTCGGTACAACTTAAACAAATAATGTTTCCTAGGTATGCTCAAGAACATGCATGATGTATGCAAAAATAACAATTTTGTCAACATTACTTACACATTACTCGTACAAAATGCATCCAAGAACATATGCAAAGTTAACAGTTTGTGTCAACATTACTGACACATAACTCTTACAAAAAATGTGTACTAGGGATGCAATACTTAAGAGCAAATGTAAAAAAAAACAATTTTGTCTTCATTTATCTCACATACATGTAACTCATACAAAAAACACATCCTATGGATGTAATGGTCAAGAACATTATGTAAAAGTAACAATTTTGTCTACATTACTCATAGCAAAAATGCATTCTATAGATGCAATGCAGTCTGATCAGGATCTAAACTGTTCGCTTTTTATTCATTAGGTTATTTCTGACCAAAATGCGACCAGTGCAGTTCCTGATCAGATGACACTGATGTGCCGGCTGATCTGGATCTACACTGGTCGCACATGGGTATTTATAGAGGAAAGGGTTAAAAACAGTGAAATACCATTTTTTACATGTTCACAAATTTGTTTTTTATTTGTTAAGAAGCATTTAACTAAGATACCCCTCTTTCTGTACCAATCAGATGGTACATAGTGAGCGTGTGATTTTTTGTAGTATTTCCAATTGTCATTTTATTCTACTCTTCTACACACACACATTCTTGGAGCTGAATTCTTCATTTAATATCTTTCAGAGCATTAAAAGTTTTCCAATTAAACTTAAACAAAGCATTATGTTGGCATGTTGCAGAGTATAAGTTTTTAAATATATACGTGTAGACAGTCTGTGGTTCAATCTCTCAGTCTGTGGTGCTATGTTGTCCAACAATTGCAGTGGAAGATCTGATCACATAAAAACAATTTAACAGCAAAATAATGAGAATCCTGGGCTAGAAGTCAATTTCTTCAAAGAAGACCTTGGATGTTCATCAACAACTTAATGTTTTCAAACACAGCATCGCCCATAAAAGTTGCTCAGTAGTTGTTTGGCTCTTTCCAACCACTTATGAGAATTAATGATACATTACCCATTAATTCATTTAGTTTTTGCAGATTTTCCATGTTGACTGAGAAAACTATCAAAATATAAACGCTTTGTATGTTCCAACTTGTGATGAAGAATTCAAATACAGTGGAGGCGTGTCAAATCATGCCGCAGACAGCTGAAGTTGCAGACTGGCTGAAAAAGTAAAATATTAATGATGAACCACATTTATGTTACACTGAATAACGTTCACCTGTAGTGCACATTGAAAAATTATTCAGATATAATGGTATTAAGAATGGTGAAAGATTTGAGATGTGTTAAGAAAATTTATGAGCTACAATACTATGTTTATTATAAATAAAAGAATTTTAATAAAAATAAAACCATAAACCTACAATAGTACTTTTGGTTGCATCATGCCAGTCTTAGAATCAACACTTCATTGTGATACTGCTGTCAAAGCTGCACTAACCCATGATTGACTGTGTCATCTTTCTAGCAACACCTGGACCTGAAATATAACAGGAAGTGTTGAATTTTACTCCAGATAATATGCCTTTTATCACATGGGCTACCAGTATAGATCCAGATCAGCTACCACATCTGTGTCATATGATCTGGATCTAAACTGTTAACGATTTGTCAGAAATAACCTGAAGAATCTAAATGCAAGCTGTTACATTCTGATCAGACAGAATGGTTTAAGATGTAGTCCATATCTGATGGCTTTCATTTGGGTATGGAAAACATTTGGGTTGTTTAAAGTGTTTGAAGCCCAGTGGCTTCACTTGGGTATGAAAAATAGTTAGATTTTTTAAAATGATATTAATGAAAGAAAAAGAAAGTATAAAGTCTGAATTATTTGAAAAAGAAATACCTGGGAATGGCATGAACTTTTCTCCTCAAAATACCAAAGAAATTTCAGAACACCAAAATTAATAAAATATATGACAAATAGTGGTTCATTTAACCCTTTAATAAACGTTTCCTCTTTAAAATGTGGTAAACACGGCTATGCCGTGCATAAACTTTAAATTTGCCACAAGAAATTAATAAAACATCAAATGCCTGTATTGAAGAATTTCACTTTTCCTGAACACCACTTCTTTAAATATGTTCTATTACCGGTATATTAATCTAAAGTTTTTTATAAAAACGAAAGAAATTTAACACACATCTATAAAAGTATTAAAGGATCATCCAAAGAAATTCCCAAATACATGTTGTTATTGTTACAAATCATCTCTTGCAATGGTTTAGTGCACTTAAACCCTTTTCTCCATAGATATGCCTTTTATCAGGAGCAAAAAATTAGAGTCAAATCAGCCTGCAAAAGTTCAAATGTATACAGTCTGGATCTACTATGTTTGCTTCTTTGTTAAATTATCTACAGGATCTAAAGGCAAACAGTGAAGATCCACAACTGTATCAAAAACTGTTGGTGTTAATCTTTTACTCCATAGAAACAATTATATTACATGGGCAATTGTGTACATCCAGATCAGATGGCACATTTGTGATCATGATTTGCACTTTTCACTTTAAAATTTATTAGCTATTATCTGACCGAGATGTCACCACAGTAGCTCCTGATCAGATGGCATGAATTTGTCAGCTGATCTGGATCTATACTGGTTGCATACAAGTTAAAATGTGTATATATGGAGAAAAGCATTAAGTTCTTGCAGCAATTAATCGCTGGGAATCACAACTTCACCCTGCCTTCAACTTCAAAAGTTACAGTAGCAAGTTCTTGTAAAAAAAAATATTTCTTTGGGAAACAGATTTGTCATTACAACCTTTTGATGGAATTCGGAATTTTATCATGGTTAGAACAATTTGATAATGGTAAATCATGTTATATAACTTTACTGTCTTTCTTCTGTGAAAAAAGGAAATATGCATATCAGGAATAGATCGATAAAATCCAGAATCTCAACGCTTAGTGTGGTACGTTATGGGTGAAGCCAAATACTAAAATTCAGGCTATCGTGGAAAGTCTGTAACAGAAAATTCCGTAAATCAACTTATCTAATTAAAAGTTAGTAATTAATTATTATGCCATTGCAAAATGTGATATATCGTATAAGTTGTTATTTCTGCGGTGACTTTATTTCTGCTATAATTTCTGCGGTTAAATAAATGACCGAAAATTTAAAATCCGCAGAATATTTATCCCTTTGTGAACTTTATAACGGTCACAGTGCATTCTACATTTTGACTTGATAGATGTGTCAAGTAATAACGAATGAAGACAAACTTTTTTAACGGGTTGCATACAAAAAATAGATGAAACAAAAGGCTATCTACATGAGTTATAAATGTATACATGCTTTATTAAACAACATTTGAATAAACGATTACGTTCAGATTTTCCATTTGCAGCTGATTGATAAATCAAACATAATACATGTACAGGTATTGACTTTTACTATATTTATATAAGTTTGTACGGCAATGGCATCGATCTCTATATTTCCACTTTCTTAAGAGACCGCATAATTTTAGTCCGGTTATGAAAGAACTTGATGCCGAAGAAATAAAAACACCCATGAATTTTAACAAAACCGCAGAATTTGGAGCCCGCAGAAATAACCAATAATACGGTAGGTATTTTCTTAAATATTGGGTAACAATTTTGGGGCCATTTGTCATTTTGACAAAAAGTGTCCATATATACTCTTTTTACGCATATGTGACCAGTGTAGATCCAGATCAACCGGCTCATCCGTGCTGTCTGATCAGGATCTGCACAGGTTGCATAATGGTCAGAAATTACCTAATGAATAAAAAAGTGACCAGGTTAGATCCTGATCAGACGGCACGAATGTTCCGGCTGATCTGGATGTAAACTGTTCGCACACGCAATAATGGTGTATCTATGGAGGAATGGGTTAAAACACGGCTTTGCCGTGCCTGTAACTAAAAAAATAATGAGAAAATGCTTATCAAAATGTAACTCTTTGCAAAACACTGTTTTGTCATTTATACAATAATTTAGATGGAAAGTTAGTTAAACACTTGTTGCTTAGGTACTTAGTCAGGTTAAAAGTAAAAAGTCCATGTACAAGAAGAGGCAAAACTCTGTCAAATGTGATCTTAGAGATTTTGGCATCAAGTGTTAAATGCATGTAAGCAATAATTATTAATCTATTTGGGTACACAGCTTCACTATGTATTAAAAAATTAAAACTGAAATAAATATTATTCTTAAGTTCTTGCAGCAATTTCTATCTTTGGGAAACACGGCTTCGTCGTCTCTCAAATTAAAAATTGTTACAGAAGCAACTTCTGGTAAAAATTTGTCTATTTGGAAAACACAGATGTCTTTTGCAATTGTTATATGTCAAACGTTTGCTTTAAGGTAGGTTGCTGGCTTAAGTGCGCATGTGCCAATTGACGTAAATTGACAAGTTGTCGCAAAATTACAAAAGTCATAAATTTGAACATTTTTGTTCTGATAAGTACATATGTAGCAATAAAATCAACAATAAAGTTTTACTGATGTCAAATTCTTATTTGTTTTGCTGAGGCTTTTACAGATATTGTTCGCGACAATCACCGTTATCAAAGGTTGGAGAGCATTATTTTACTTCCGTTGGTGCAGATTTTGATTTGCCGAATGCTTATTTTCAAACAGTTCTTGAGTTAAGATGACCGTGGCTTGCCTAAAGCGGTCTAGCTTTGTGGAAAGATCAATTCTTTCCTTCATTACTTGAACTTTCCGCAAAAATAGATTTTTCACAACAAGTTAAAGATACAGTCACCAAGGTCAAGCTGTTGCCAAGGACGATGTCGAAAATTTTGACAACATTTTATTATTCATGGAAATTTTACAAACAAATGGATTTTGTACTGAATTCTCTTGACTCGAAGAATTAATTAAGTGGATAGGTACTCTGTTTGATGCTATTGAAATTGGAAATATGGAACAGACCAGCAGAAGATTGGAAATATGGAACAGACCAGCAGAAGAGTTCAGATAAATCAGACCAACAGAAGAGTTCAGAGGTCTGCAGATAGGCTAGTTGGTAATGAATTTAATGCGAAGTTAGGTTGTTGATTCGTCAACAACATCTCTGAGTATTTGTCAATTATCACTGGTGAAATTCATCATTGATCTGGAACTCAATTTGCAAGCATAAATCAATGTTAAAAGATCCACTATTGCTGTAAAAGAACAGGTAAGATATTTTAATTGTAAGAATCTGAGATATATTAGGAAAAAAATATGCAGCCGCTGTCAGGTCCTGACCAACGTCAACTATCTCCTTTTCTGTAATTATGCAGTTATAGCATGCACCCCACATTTCAGAGGTTTGAGCCTGACTAAACTTGTTTTAAAATGGTCCATTGGTGATCAACCTGCTTGTTTTAATATGACTACAAATTGTCAGGAGGGCAGACCATAGATTAGGGGACAGAAAAATGATGCTAATGGCAAGTGTCACACAAGTCTGAGATACTGTTCAATATATGAAGAGATACTGTATATCCAAAACACTGTTTGTTTTCAGTTACCAAATAAAGACCTAATTTAAGTTTTGTTCGTACCTTTTCACAGAGGGTAGTCAAGTTAATATAAGGCCTAAGGCATAGTTGTCTAAGAGTGGACTCATTCTATCATTAAGAAAATCACAATAAACTTCACACATTCTTTATTTACTTCTTACCAATCCTTATAATTACATGTTATGGTCAGGATAACATTATTGCCAGTACAATCAAGACCTGGATTTTAAGTTCTTGTTATTTTACTGTAAATCTTGGTTAGTTGTAATTAAATATAACTAATAATTTGAATAATAGTTACAGTATAGGAATTTGGAATGTATTTGTATATTTTGAACATGTATTTAACCAAAAGAAGGAACACAATTTTAAAACAAATACAAATGATTGAAATGTGATTTTTTTATTTCAGATGTTTCATTCAGTCTCAGAATAATTAATATAGACTACAGAGAATTATATTATCATGTTTTATCAATTTTAGTTTTATATAAAAGCAGTATTTATATCAAGTTATGTACAAAAAAAATATTTGTCAATTACGTATAAAGCCAGATACTGGCTATAAAACCACCAGATATCTGTATGTACATGTAACTGTGTTAGAAATATAAATAATCAATTATAACAAATTACATTCTTTTTTTTACCTTTTTATTTAAAATTATTACAAGTGCTCTATAAGAAATTTGTTAATGAAACATTTTATTCATGTTTATCTGTACCTGCATTGTTAACAGAGATAGATTATATGAATCTCTCCTTACTACCCAGTTGACAGATATTTTATATGTTTAAAAGTGTATCTATGACTTGAGAAAACACAGATATGTCTAAAATAAAATTAATGTAAAAAAAATAATAGCTTGACATGTCTGTATAATTTGCAATTCCTGTACATGAACTTTCTTGGAGCAATGACTCATTGGAGTTTGTCATTGGAGTTTCTTAAATATCCAAATTTCAGATGCTGTATTTATTTGCCCTCTAGGTAAAGTTCATTTGGAGTCACATAAACACTTGTTAACTTTCATAATGGAGAGGTGATTAAACATTACAACAAAAATCATGCAGTAAAGGAACTATTAGGTTTCAATAGATAAAAGGTGCCAAACTGAAGAATGTTGAGTTGAAAATCACTGGTTTCATACAAATAACTCCAGACCTCTATTTTGACATATTTTTAAGTTTGAAGAAGTGGGTGGGATAATTTAAGTACTCCTTGTTCTTCAATACTGATGCCTTACTTGCTCATAACAATCTCCCTTCCAGATAACTACTCATACCATTTATAAAGATGTTAAGCAATCCATAATGTTGTTTATTTGGAACAATGAAAATGTCATTAATGTAATTTACATAAATGTAGCTTCAATCATGATGGTGCTACATATTATAAAATGCAAATCTGGTAAAAAAAACTCCATTTTGGCATACATGTATCCTTACCTACAATGCAAGAAAATGTTATTTTAAAGTTTGGTGTTTTTATCATGTTTATAGCATTTGATAATGAACATTCAAAGTCAGTCAATATCTCTTCTTGTTTATTCTGGAGTGGGTGGGGTAAATAAACATGCCCATTTTTGTCTTAAATGAGAATCAATCAGTCGATGTTAACTTCACACACATTGATAATCTAACAATAAACATGTTAGGGAGATATTAAAACTGATAGCATTTAGAACAAAGAAAACGCCAATATATCAAGCACGCAGATACGTAATGATTACGCTAGTTAAAACATAAATATGATCAGTTTAATTTACTAGCGCCCATCACATAAAACACGTTCGGTGAAATTTTCTTTTCCATTTTCAGTATGTGTTAGACCTTCAGATTAAGTACTGCAAGTTTAAAAAAAAAATCATTGGTTGCTTTTTTAAATTAAACATTTAAAACTAGGGTAAAGTTTTTGTTTTATGAAGTGGGTGGGGTAAATTTACATGTTGAATATTTCCTAGTTGGGAGGATAAATTTTATCTTTTCTAAATCAAATCATTAATTTAAATTACATTGTGCATAAGCAACCTCAAATCTATTATTTCTTGAGAGACAGAAAGACAGGATTAAACAATACATGTCAATTTCTGTTAAATTGAAAGCTTAAAAAAGACGACAACATGATACATGTAAGAAAGCCTTTAGCGCGAAAACAAGGTCCGGGACCTATCGTTTTCTTTACTGTTTTTGGATGAGCATTTACTGAAGATAAAATTTAGCAATTTTGAAAAAAATCTACCGGTTAGTTTTTATTTGGCAAACAATTTAAAATTGTGAAAATTTCATGGTATTTTTAAAGTGGGTGGGGCGTTATTAACAGGTCTAGGAAACGGCTGTCTTTACGGACTGTCTGTAAATTTACAGACTGTCAGTTTATTTATAGATAAATGTGTCCGTAAATTTATGGGTCGATACAAAAGTTAACACATTTTAGAAATTCACAAACCTAAAGCATTTTTGTTAATTCTGATAGCAAAGAGCATTACATAGGGCATAAACAAAAAGAACAGAAGTTTCTTTACAGTGTTACACTGCTATTTCTTCTCCAACATGGTCATCAATGATCTAACAACATTTCACACAATCATCTGAACATAATAATGATCTTTTAAAAAAAAGTTATGTTGATTTACAATATTTAATACTAATTTATTTGTAGATTTTCATTCATTTTTATCCCAATGTGGTGTAGAACCAAGATTTAAACTTTTGACAACTTTTGTAACCTCCCTTGTCCATAAATTTACAGACACATTTATCTATAAATAAACAGTCTATAAATTTACAGACAGTCCGTAAAAACAGCCGTTTCCTAGACCTGATTAAATCCTTTGCATTTCTCAGTTACGAGGATTAATCGGTCTTCGTTTCCCTTACCTCAAAGATACATCCCATCAACCTTTATTCCAATCTAGCAATTTAAAATATAATTGTTTGGAAAGTAGAAATAATCGAGAAACCCTCATGACTGTTAGTTTCATGATGTTTTACAAACCTTATAAACTATGAAAACATACTACATTTACAAATCACTGTTGCGAAATAACAAGGTCCGGGACCTATCCTTTTCTTTGCATTTTTGTAATACAAATTGAATAAGGATGAAATATGGCGAGTTTAAACAAAATCTGTCGGTTAGTTTTTTTCCAAGCGAACTACCTTAATTTGTATCTTTTATTCTGGGTGTATTTATTTTTAAACTGAAGTATTGATTGAAACGATTTCTAAAATAAAAAAATCATTCGTCTCTTTTGACATTTCAAACAAACAAACCCAAACAAAGTTTCTTACAGTGTTCGTTCCAATTATCTGTTTATTCGCCGCAACAAATCCATTTTCGATTGGAAATGCCATCTTTAGACAACATAATAGACAGGTGAAAATACCCCCCCCCCCCCCCGGACAAAAAAATATGCCTTCCATAGGGGGGGTACGGATATTTTCTGGAATAGCCCATTTACTCAAGACAGCCATGCCATAAATAATTCCAGTGTGACACCGTTAACGTCACGTTGGGATAGAAATAAGACAAATACAAAATAATTACCGTAAGACAGCAACTATGCGAAAGGTCTGCTGTCAATATCCACTACGGGTAGGGTTCTCAATATGGTACCGGATCATCTTTAACTTGATAGATGAGGCCACTTCGAGTCTACGTTTATTGTCCATCTAAGGAAGGAGACCATTTTCTTACTGAATCGAGAAACAAAATGGCGGCTTTTCAGTTTTAAAATCAGGAAGCAAGCAATTTGGATGAGTCATATTGTCCAATCAGAAAAGCCGTATTTTGCAGGGTATTTTGCAAACCGGAAGACAAGGTCTCAATGTTTCTTAGTATAGAGTTTTGCTCATGCGCATTACCGTAATCGGAATCGACACGATTTCGACGCGCTTCGCGCGCCGAAATCGTAGGTTCGATTCCGTATTACAATAAACCCCTGTAACCGTCCTGCAAACAAAGTGGTAAGCATAATTATCTAATGATCATCTCTAGATTGTTTAATTAAGTATGCAGAGCGCTTAAGCCTTTCTTTTTGAATAAACTTGTTTTTTACATATAACGTGGAGAAAATATTGTCCTTTTTTAATTCATCATTCAAAGCATATTTTCTATATTATATCAACCTGATTCACTGGTTCGATGCTATACTTACTTCATTTGGTTATAAAAATGTACTTTTCTCTAATATAGTAGGACACTTTATGTGTGTAGAATTTACATTTAGTATCATATATTACTTTAAAGCCCCAGCCCTAAACTTAAGTAAGAATATACTATTGAAAAATCATATTTGTCCATATAGACTCCAATATATAAACTCTCTAACAGAACACAAAAGATCCGATCGAATTCTTTCTTATAGACGGGATTTTCAATGATATTATTAAATTATCGTTAACGAACTTTTAAGAAGCTAAAAATAGTGGAGGTATATTTAGCGCCGAATTTTGACGAAGAGACCACTTCATGCGCGATCTCGATTTCTTTGACGTTTCGGAAATCCTACTTTCGCTTTTAGTCGCGCGGACCATATTTATTTTAGTAAATTAAAATTTTATTAGTCCGAACTAATGCTGCAAATTTGTGCCTATAGTTCCAAATACATGTAATATTTTATACAAGAGCGGGTTAAATTGAAGTAATGCCGCTTAATACATTTTAATTTATCATTAATGATACATTGTATATGTACAGACCAGGAATCAAAAAAGCGCCACCATGGTAACAGTGCCTAGCACGGAACTCCCAACATCCCCACCATTCCCAAGCCCATTTATGGCTCAAGAACTTTTATATTATTTATAAAACAAAGAAGCTAACGTTCTAAACGGCGAACCAGCCCGATAATTGCAACGCAATATTTACTTTTGGTTAAAAAAATAATAAAAACGTTTCTCAAATTCCTAATATAACCCGAACAAGATCCCGTTTTAACAAATTTGATTCCTAGATAAGTATTAAAATATATGTGCATAAAATGTCAATTTACCAGTTGCATTTTCCCGCGATGCATTCTGAAAATAAAAGTGTTCCTTATTAAAATTTAAGCTAATGTGTACATGTACTTGAATATTACAAATGCATGATATTTTTTAATAAAAAATCAATATACATGTATTTACTGTTAACATATATGTAATGTCCTAACATAATGAGGTGAGAGCTTGAACTGAGATATCGTGTTAAGAAGGTACAGATAATGATGTTACAAAATTGAAGTATTAAGTCACTTGACCCGCAGATGCATTTTTCATACAATTATCAACAAAATATATCTCGGTCTTTCAAGATTATTAAGTTAAAGATGTTATCAACTTCCATACTAATCATTTACCATAATAGTAAATTTCAGTAGATTAACAATTCTTTTGTACGAATGCCATACAAGCTCGTAGCTTCCTATACGCGAGTACGCGACCAAGTCCACAAGATTAACGACAATTGTTTACAACATGTTCCTGGTGAGCTAGCCCGCGGATCCCCTAGCATCACAACCCACATGAATAAAGGGCTAGCTACGCCCCTGTGACATTAATTAAACGTTCCTGAAAGACGTGTTTTTATAGATTCTTAGAACAAAACTAGATTATGTCCTCAGGACACCGATGCCTCCACTGCTGCAACAATATAATTTTGTAACAAAATTGTGTACCAGGTATTAACAACATGTGGTGATCAAGATTAGTAAATGAGGAGTAAGTGCCACAAAATATAATGACTAACATAAACAAACGGCCATAACTCTGGTGAAAACGGTTTCAAGACAATTCCCTTTACAACAATCTACACATCATGTCTAATCATCTGTGCAGGTTTTAAAAAAAAATCAGCCAAATAGAAAATATGGAATTGATGCCACAAAATTTTTTAAGTGAACTTAACAAAGGTCCATAACTCTGGTATAAATGGCCGCAGGAAAAATTCTTTTCTTTATGATCATCTACACATTCAGCTTGATCAAGTGTGCAAGTTTGAAAGAAATCCGTCCAATAGTAAATGAGCAGTTGATGCCACAAGATTTTATTACTGAAATAAACAAAAGGCCATAACTGGTAAAAATGGCCGTAGGAAAAAATCTTTTCTTTACGATCATCTACACATCCTGCTTGATCATCTGTGCAAAATTGAAAGAAATCCCATGGTTAATGAGGAGTTAATGCCACAAGATTTTATTACTGAAATTAACAAAGGGCGATAACTCTGGTAAAAATAGTCGCAGGAAAAATCCTTTCTTTACGATCATCTGCACATCCTGCTTGATCATCTGTGCAACTTTGAAAGACATCCGCTTTACAGTTTAGGAGGAGTTGACGCCACAAGATTTAATAACTGAAATTAACAAAGGGCCATAACCAGTGTAAAAATGGTCGCAGGAAAAAATCCTTTCTTAACGATCATCTACACATCATGCTAGATCATCTGTGCAAGTTTGAAAGAAATCCGCCTTATAGTTTAGGAGTTGATACCACAAGATTTGGGGACGTAAGGACGGACGTACGGACGGACGAGTGCAACTCTATATGCCTCCCACTTCGTGGGGGCATAAAAACTTACATCCGGGGAATATTGGACGGCAAGCTGTACATAATTAAACTCATCTCCTTTCTTCTGCTTTACAAAGACACAATTCTTCGCCCATCTTACATGTTCAATCCATGGGTTGTCATCTTGGGCCCAATGTCTCAGCCCTAACAATTTTATCAGACTTTTCTGTTTAATCTCATAACTAAATTGCAAATACCTTTAAGAATAAAATTTTGTTTGGAATTGTGGTCCTAAAACTATCACCCATATTCAATGTGATTTATTATTGTGTAACTTATGCCGAAATAATATGCATATTTATCTGTAAAACAACACAACACTTTATAACTTTGCAAATCTATGAGATAAATATCCAAAATCTATATTTTTGCACTATCGCATAAAAACACTCACAGCTAAAACACTTAGGTATTTCATGCACCAGAAATATCGAAATGCACTGATACATACAAATTTAAATTAAATAGATGTTTAACATTTATATCCATTCACAATAACAAAACTCTTCAATTTGATTTCGAGAAAATAGGTAAAATATGCAGTCCGGTTTCTTTTGTGTTGAGCATAAATGCCAATAAAAGTTATCTTAAGTACTTAATTAGGTTGTGCAATAATCTATAAATTTACCTATCCCACAGTAGAAGCATCTAACACAGTCGCCGAAACCTGAAAAAAATATATAATATTATTAAGTCTCTTTTTCGTTAATTGTTTCTGGTGGTCAACTTTAATCTGCAAGTCTAAGTAAAAAAAGGCCATCATTTGAACAAAATGGACGCCGACGACACAGTGAGTCACAGGTAAAGGCAATCTCATTTGACATATTCTTCGAAAAGTCGAGATAAAAATGTTTGTGTATTTTATTTTTTTTTAACGATTATGACTTAAAGATTACTTAAAAACCTAAGTTTTAGATGTTTGAATATAATATTACTATCTGCCCACGAACTCGCATGCATATTTCCAGATTGATTTACATATTCTCATTAATAACTTCCTACAAATCATTCAATGAAAATATTCCTGCAAACTGAATGATATTAATATGAAATCAGTTAAAAGTATTTTTTAAACATGACGTGTCCATGTATGTACATATTAGTTTTGCAAAGTTTGTTATATTTTTCTTACGAAAAGAAAACCTAAAAACAAAAAGAATCTGGTATTTTCAATAATATAACTCTATCAGAATATTCTTGTAAATATTTTAACTAAATATCCGAAAAAATAAAAAGTGTGTAGAAACTTTAAAAGTACATTTTATATAGTAAATAGCTTAATGATTAAAATTATGACAAAAATAGACTTACCGGTGAAGAAAAAGCCTGCATCGGCGAGTTTATCCGGCGAGTGACTAGAACTATAAGGCCAGCCGTGAAAACTAGAGATCCTTGCTGGTTTTGTTGCATACTGGCTGAACTTTGGGATATCCATCTTCATTCCTAAAAAATAATATTTTTATTTCATGTTTTATTCTGAAGTCCCCTTTCCCAAATCTCAAAACTGGTTTTTTAATCTTCTCAAACAAACGTTTAATATCATCATGGTACAAATCAGCGTTTAAAAGTTTTTCTGACATATTACGTTTTATATAATGTCATATTATAAATGTAAACGAAATAACAATATGGCAATTTTTAAATTAAACATACCGAGTTGGCTGGAACTTAGTGGATTTTGACTGCTTTGATGTCTAGGAGCAGGGCTGCGAGTCCTTTCTGATGCCCGGTTATTGTTTATATCCTCAGATAGCTTTCTGCTTTCCGTGGGATCTGGAATTCTGTCTATATACATCAAGCTTTTACTTAATGGACCGTTGAATTCATTTCTAACGTTCACTTCCTCGTTGTTTGTAAGAAACTTACAGGTTGGATTTATTCCTTTGTGGATTTTCATTGGACTGTCATCTGCAGTCCAGTTGTACCTTCTTACACCACAACAATAGCAAACGACGCCATCTCCGTCAGATGCGTAGTAAAACCCTGCCTCGGCAAGCTTTATTAAGTATGGTTTATCATCTCTGGGATAACTTCGAAGTGTGCAGAAACGCAACAGTTCATATCTCATTGATACATGCGGTGCAGGAGGTTTGCCTATCGCAATCAGATCGATAATAGCCATTAACGGTGGAAAATCTGGAACAAACCCAAGAGTTATCTCAATTTTTGGAACTGGCAATTGGTTAAGTGGCAGCCATGTTAAATCTCGTAGCAAACGTATTTGATCGAATTCCTTCTCACGGAATGTGCTATCAACTCCTTTTCGTCTGCTTCCTGGGTTTTCTTTTTCAGCGCTAAGTTTGTCAAAATCGACGTCTTTTACAAATATCGCAGTCGGACAGCCAGCGTCTTCTTTAATAACAGTGTTATCTGGTAGGTAAATGCTCTTCTCTGATGGTAGATGTGGATGAACCTTCAACTTTAACTTACTTTTCCATTTTAAATCATAAAATGTTTCATCCCCGCTTTTCTCGCAGAAGATGATTCTTCCAAACTCACATCGACACTCGCAAGGGGTGTTACATATTTTTCAGTGAGAGTGCAGAACATTTCAGATGTTTCAGAACATAAGGTATCTAAATAAGATGGTTCAGAACATAAGGTATCGAAATAAAATATAAAAAGGTTATAAAGGAGGCAAATATTTCTCCAGTCTTTTTACAGTGAGACTGTAGAACTTTCAGATGTTTCTAAACATACCGTATCTAAATAAAATATAAAAAGGTACTAAGAGATAACTATTTTTCCAGTCCTTTATCCTTCATAAAACCTTTCTGACCTTACATTTGCACACTTATATATCAGAGTTTAATCTCTTAAGGAGAAAAGCATACATTTATACTTATTTGCAAAACGTGAAACCAACCGCTGTCGTGACCCGCCTGCTTTTTACTATCTGCGGTCGTTCATTTTTGAAATAGATAGTTTAATAAATGCTTTGAAATTCTCAATCATATGTGTCTCTTTTTGGCTGAGAAGGGTGGCTGTGTTTTCTGTGTGTTTCTTTTATGTACGATACGTATATAATATACAAAATAACGCAAATGCGTGTGCTATATACGTAGAACATAATTATGATAATTTATATTAGATATTTATAAATAGACTGCAAACACTAAATGTGAGTATTTTATCATGATAAGAAAAAATTACAAATAATTTGTTTATTTTATGATAGGACAGTGCAATTCTCAGAATAAGTGTCAATTCTCAGAATATATGTTATAATATAACAAACATTTACAGTCAAAAAGTTTTACCAATTGATACTCTAGGCTTGGTTTCTGGTGTTTTGGTCTGCTCGTGTACTGGTTTTCTTAGACTAGCTACTTCCTTAAGAACTTTCAAAGACTTGTACCAATGATCTGTAAGTTTTAAGTTTCCCCTAAACCATGCAAGGTCAGGTGTAGTCCGGGAGCATATCTTACAAATGATCCAGGCAAATAGATTCCGTTTAATATGTTTAATAGAATTCCAAGCACAAAAGAAAATTAACTCCATTCTTGATAAAGCGGTAAAAGCAAGCCACAAAATGAATTTTGTGTTAAACCCATCACTGCTTTTTGGCTTTTTCATTATCGCGTCTGTGTTCATTGTCATTCATCGTTATTTGGTTTCAAAGAAAAAACCTTAACAGTTCTGTTTGTCATTTCAAATAGGCTTTTTGGTTAATTTTGTGGATATTCTTGCACTATTCCGTCAACAACATGCTGAAAGCCTAGAGCAAATTAAAATATAAAATTATTTTGAAGGGAGTGTACATTCAAGTAACTCATTTTGATCATGAGAATGTTTGATTAACGTTTAATATTTCTATTCAACAGAACTATATTAGTTTTCGTGTCTGGTTGCACGACAATAAAAAAACTTCTGTAAACAAATTAGAAATATTTTTGTACTTTAACAACACCTATTTTAAGCTTTTAAGTTTAGCGCGAATAATACCAAGCGTATAATTGATAACAGCGATGTATAATTGATAACAGCGATATAAAGCAGTTTTAAGCAATACAATTGTATGAGATTTTATTCAAGTAATGCCAATCAAACGACAGATATGCCCTAATTGTAAACGATGGCCAACTCAAACAATAATATGCTCTCTATCTGTCAGCTTAATCTGATAACAAGGGCCAGTCGGAAACGACTGTACCCTCGACCATTCAAATAGACGAACATCGATGCACATTTTAAATTGAGCTGCATTTAAACTAGGGAGTGAGTCAGGAGTTTACAACACCCCAAACACACACACATGAACAAAAGTTTCTTGATCCAAGTTTAGAAATCAATAAATAACACTTCATTTATTCTTTTAAAAAAAGTGAAATATGAATGTCAGGAATGGCCACAACCAGCTTCCCCACACAGCAAAAAAGTAGAGAGGAAAAGAGAACATGCTATTACAATAATCAGTTTCAAAATGGACGCCACAAACAATTAACGAAAGTGAGAACCCGAGAGGTTACCGCCTCGGAACAGTCAGTGGCAAAACAAATTCCCACTGGGGGTTTAAACCAGGTTCTAGGGTGCACCAACCTCACACTTGCCCCAACAGGTTCTCGTATCAAAAAACAAGTACAAGTTGTCTTGGTGAAATAACTCCAACCTACCCATCGGCTCAACCATGCGCATGCCAAAGCACACAAACATAAAAAACACAAAAAGCTTTGCAAAGTCAGAGGGCGAGTACTCGACGATCCTACCGAGACCAGAGCGACTGGAGCAAAATCTGCAAAATCTAGGTTCTTTAAAGAAAAGATTACCCCATAAACCTTCATAAACTCTTAAACCCGTGCCACCGTCGTGCAACCGAAGAGGTAAGCATAATTATCAACTGTAGATGGGTTTATCACCAGGCCTGCAGAGCGCTGTAAAATATTATGTTGGTAACCTTTCTTTTTAAATTTACAGATGGTTTTTAAGAATGACCGGGAGAAATTAACATTGCCTCTTATCTTCTTAAGTTATAAATTAAATCTCCATAAAAAACTGGATGTGAAATACCTTGTTGCAATAGTGATTTTAAACTGCATTTGTATTTATGAATTAGATCTGGGTATCGGCGATAAAACTTGCAAAAGATTTTCCTTTTTTGTGATACCGATAACCTTGTTTTAAAAGTTTTTCTGTAATGAAAAGATTACGTTCATGAAATCATTAACATCGTTTCAAGCTCTTGAAAAGCGAACAAGCTGTGAGATATAAACCCCGTAAGATGTTGCAGGAGGAACATCGCCGTCTAAAAACCGAGTTTACTATATTAAAATTAAAATCATCTCTTTTATCATATATTTTAGTAGTGACGTAACCATTTTCAATAGACAAATTTAGATCAAGAAAGTTTGCTTGCTTTTCTGAAGTGTTTGCTTTATTAAGCTGTAGTTCTATAGGATAAATCTTATTCACCAGTGATGGAAAATGGTTAGTATCTATATTTAATAAGTCATCAAGGTACCTCGAGGTGTTGTTAAAAGTTGTAATTATATCTTCTAGATGTTCGGTAGAAAGAGATAACATAAAGTCTCTTAATAAATTATGAGGGAAAGAAGTATACAAAGTAGAAAAATCATAGGTAGACAAACAGAACGCCTGAAAATTATTTGATTTAAGCTTCTTCAAAACGTCATTTGAATTTTTATAGACCAAAATAAATATTTGCCAGTTGTTTCAAAAACTGTTTCGCAATACATAATTACATGTGTTAAAACAAATCTGTTGTGAAAATCTTGCATACCCTTTTTAAAATTACTTAAGTTAAAACGAGGTCGAATTGGTTATAAAGCTACGTTTCTTTTATAGAAGGATATACCAGTGTCAATTATTTTGATTTTTTTTTCCAGTTTGAATGAGCATTAGGCTCAGCATGTTCTCGTTGACACCATTTATTGCAAAAAAGAGTTTAAAGACTGCAATTTCCGCACGACAGGTATTAAAGTCGATGTCCAATGGAATTCTATATTTTTGACATTTTCAAATTAAACTGCGGATTCTAACGTCTTTGATAACATTTAGATCCCATGTAACGATGTGACCGTCAGGTTGATTGCAAAATTAAGAATTAGAACAGTCTCATGATATTGGTGTGTTTTCAACAATCTGTAAATCCGAGGTAATTTTGTTGTTATTGTGTTTCTAATTGGCTTGTTATATTGATAACAAACGATGGGTGTTTCAGTATTCTTAAAATAAATAGGTATTGCTGATTCAACAGTTTTATCTTTCAATTTACTTGGAAGGTCAATAAAATCTATACCTTTATTTAAAAATGAAATTTTAAGGAAATGTCTTTGGTGATCAGATTTCAAGTCAATGTGTGGTCTGAGAACATGCCGAGTGTAACACTGAGTAAGGCTTGCAACTTCATAAAGTGGATGAGTTCTTATAACAATATCATCGGCTTCCTTATCCACTTTTTGTAAACTTGAAATAGAAAGAGAAACCAAACGCGAAAACATAGCATGTCTACCAGCCTGAGAATGTTTTAAAATATTTTGAAGGTCATGAATAGAACAATGAACACGTGTTTTTCTTTTGATGTTACCATTAGTCCTGAACACGTTTGACCTCGATTTTTGTTTTCGTAATTCAAGCAAATCAAAAATGTCAAAGTCAGGACTTTATGAAATGTTGCCTTCTTGATAAATACTATCATTTACACCTAGTGAATAAGGTGTTTGGAGTTTATGAATCCAATTTTGTTCCGATATAAGTCTTGATCTAAAGGTTGTTTTGGAGGGTTCACACAACCCAGCCCACACCCTCCTGATCTCCCACCCATCTACCACTATCCCTGCCCACCAATACCCCTCCCACCCCACCCACCCACCCACTTAACCACTCAACACCCAATTATCCTATTTTTGTCATCTGTTTATAGCTCTTGATATGGTTGTATAAATAATTAAAATGAAAAATAAAAACAACAGGACCAAATGGCCATAGCTCACTAACCTGATTATTTGATACATGTATAGTGTATGGTATATGGAAGTGGGGTGGTGTGTTGTGTGAGGTCTGGTGATGTGTAGTGTGGTCTGGTGTGGTTTAGTGTGTGGTGTGGTGTGGTATAGTTTGGTATAGAATGGTATGGTATGGTATGGTATGGTATGGTATGGTATGGTATGGTATGGTATGGTATGGTATGGTATGGCATGGCATGGTATGGCATGGCATGGCATGGCATGGCATGGCTTGGTTTGGTATGGTGTAGTGTAGTGTAGTGTAGTGTAGTGTAGTGTAGTGTAGTGTAGTGTAGTGTAGTGTAGTATAGTATAGTACAGTACAGTACAGAACAGTACAGTACAGTACAGTACAGTACAGTACAGTACAGTACAGTACAGTACAGTACAGTATGTTAATTATATCTGTATTATACCTTTTCTATAGCATTACATAGACAAGGAACTAACATGCAAACTTTAAACATATTTTTTAAGTCTTCATTTCTTATTTCAAAGTAAAATAGGACAAAAAGCAAATTAAAAAGGAAGGTAGAGTTATGGTATGTATGATGTATGATAAAATAAAGGTGTGAAAAGTTTCAAAGCTGTAGTTTTAATAGTATGAAAGTTATGAGCTTTAACAAGCTTGCACGCAAACTTTAACCTTAATTTCTAAGTCGAAAAAGGGCCATAATTTTAACAAAACTTGTCTTACACACTTGGGATATGATGACAAACAAATGTCAAAAGTTTTAAAGCTGTAGTGGAAGTTATGAGTTTGTACACTTACTAGCATGCAAACTTAAACCTGAAATTCTAAGTCGAAAAATGGCCATAATTTGATCAAAATGAAAGAGTTATGGTTCTTGGCATACATACGCAGGGTCATGATGGTGAACAAGTGTCTTAAGTTTCAAAGCTATAGTACAAGAAGTATGAACGTAATTAGCTTGCATACAAACTGTACACATAAATTCTAAATCATAAAAAGGCCATAATTTGAACAAAATGAAAGTTAGAGTTATGGTTCTTGGCATACACACCCGGGATATGATGTTAAACAAGTGTTGACATTTCAAAGAAATGTGAAATATGCATATCATGAATCGCCACATTCAGAAAAACAGCCTCCCCACACAGTCAAGAAGAAGAGAGGGAGAGAGCATGGTTAATAAAATGATCAGTTTCAAAAGAGACACCACTAACAATTAACAAAAATGAGAACCCGAGGGGTTACCGCCTTGGAACAGTCAGTGGCAAATCAAATTGCCACTGGGGGTTTAAACCAGGATCTAGGGTGCACCAACCTCACACTTGCCCCAACAGGTTCTCATATCACAAAACAAATACAAGATGTCTTGGTGAAACAACTCCAACCCACTTATCGGCTGAACAATGTTGCATGCAAAAGCACACAAACATATAAAACATAAAAATCTAATAGCATTGTAAAGCCAAAGGGCGGGTACTCAATGATCTTACCGAGACCATTAAAGTTGCATGCTTTGTGTCCGGTCTATAACTTTTTAACCCCTGGAACGAATTTCATGAAACTTTAGTCAAATGTTCTCCCCATCAAGACGATGTGCAGAACCCATTTTCCAGCATGGCCGGCTCAATGTCAAGGTCGCCAGTGGTGTTTGAACCATGCATTTCGTGTCCAGTTCATATCTTCTGAACCCCTGGAACGAATATCATGAAACTTAAGTGAAATGTTCAGTTCATGAACCTGATGTGCAGAACCCATGTTCCAACCTGGCTGGCTCAAGGTCAAGGCCGCCGTGGTATCTGAGCAGGCCAATACTCTGAAACTTATCTGAACACGACATACCCTTGCTCTTGAATTGGCTTCCACCTGCCTTCCCGTTGCCCAGAGCTATTGTTTAATTTGCTCTTAACCTTTCATAACCTTTCCCACATTCACATCTGCGGCGGGGGATATTGCTGTCGTTCCGACTGCCTTGTTTTCATTTTGATTAAATTATGGCCCTTTTTCGACTAAGAATTCCAGGTTAAAGTTTGAATGTATGCTTGTGTGTACAAACTCATAACTTCCATACTACCGGTACTTATATTACAGCTTTCAAACTCAACACTTGTTCATCATCATATCCTGAGTGTGAATGCCAAGAACTACAACTCTAACTTTCATTTTGATCAAACTATGGCCTTTTCTTTACTTAGAATTTCAGGTTAAAGTTTGAATGCAAGCTAGTCTAAAAACTACTAACTTCCATGCTACTTATATAACAGCTTTGGGTTTAAGAGTTTATGAAGGTTTATGGGGAAATCTTTTCTTAAAAGAACCTAGAAGCCTTCGTTTCTTTTATCCCTGTCATCGTGTTCTTGCTGATTTTACTCCAGGAGCTCTAGTCTCGGTAAGATCATTGAGTACCTACCCTTTGGCTTTGCAATGCTATTAGCTGCTTATGTTTTACATGTTTGTGTGCTTTTGCATGCAACATTGTTGAGGCGATGGGTTGGTTGGAGTTATTTCACCAAGACAACTTGTACTTGTTTTGTGATACGAGAACCTGTTGGGGCAAGTGTGAGGTTGGTGCACCCTAGAACCTGGTTTAAACCCCCAGTGGCAATTTGTTTTGCCACTGAACGTTCCAAGGCAGTATCCCCAAATGTTCTCTTCTTCGTTAATTGTTTGTGGCTTCCTATTTGAATTGATATAAAAAAACAACATGCGTTCTCTCTTCTTTTTGGTTGCGTGGGGAGGCTGTGTTTAGTGAGTGTGGCGATTCCTGATATGCATATATTACTTTTCTACATTTAGTATGAAAACTGGAGGATTTGCCTACATTCTGAAGTTGATTTTGTACGCGAAAGTTACAAATCTATATCTCAATCATATGGTCACAAATGGTTTTAAAATATTAGATACTCAATACACTTGATTTTGGGACGAACACTTCATTAACACACCGAAAATCTACTGTTGGGGTAAATGTACATACATGTAATTTCGGATAGCCCGAATTTCGGATACGGTTTTAAACACTGTATTTAACTAAATTAATTCAAGAAATCGAATTATATGTTTAATGATTCTGTAAGACAGCTAATGATGAATCAGTTATAAAATTACATGAAGAAATATATAACTCTTTGATAGAGTATTTCAGTGTCAAAAAGACATTCCAGGTTTGATACCAACTTGAAGATTCCATTTCGATATCATATGTATGCAGTCTTAGCAGGTCTACCATTTAGAGTAATACGATATTTTACTAGCTAGATCCCTTAACATATCTAAAAAGATAAAGCTTGTAGCTTTATGCCGTACTTACTTTTGTATTTTGTATGCCATTTTCATCCCTCAGAAAGTTAAAAGACTGAATAACAATATAATTTGAAGTAGCAACTAAATTATCCAAAATAAATACTTGTACATAACTTGAACAACAAAAAAATGAAACCATTTTTTCGAAACTAAATCGTATTGACGTAATATGCACCCTGCTCCTTTTTGTGCCACCCTGCCCCTTTTTATGGTCTAGAATAATCCCTAGGATAGACTAATAACGATCCCAATCTATCAAAACAAAACAAAAAAAGATGAGTTTATGTAGTGTAGACCAGGGTCTATTTAATCAATGGGTTATGAAACTATAGCGTAAACGCGCATATTTTATCGATAATGCTGTAGTCGCGTATCGTTATCGGCTTCCAGTGTGTAAAACACAGATCACAGTCCAAGACGGACCAGGTAGAATGGTATGTTGAACGCAAATTAATACCATCCGCTGTAATTTAGTTCATACGGACGAATTAGTCGTCCTATTTTAAGTGTTGATATGTTGTTGGAAAGGGGAAAAGTTGATCTACACGTTGGTGTAATTTTCATTTCAATAAAATTACAATGACCTCCTATTTACACGATTTAAAATTGCAAAAGCGTGTTGATATTTCGCCGATTAAAAAGAGTGTTTTCTTCATTATAATTAAATACGCACCCCTTATTATATTCATAAAATATTTATTATTATTATATTTCTAAATTGCTATAACCAAAAATAAAAAATGGAAATAAAAAAAGTTTCCGATTATTATTAGTAGTAGTAATTTTGTTGCAGAGATCGGAGTAGTTAACCCCGTCTTTTCAGACCATTGCACCCGGTGACCCCTTCTATATTCTATATAAATCCGCCATCTTGGATCGGGAGGGAATTTTTGAGTTTACTCGGGCGGAACGCTAACGGATAGCAGGCGATGATGTTAACTGTATGGTATAATCATACGGTTTAAATGTTCACCGTTTACCACAAAGGTAAATAAAGGAGATAAAACTAGTAGCTTGTATTCACTGGGTTTACATAGGTGATAGTGGATCCGTGACACATTCCTTTTAGGTAGAGAAAATATTAGGTGAACCGAGCATGATCTTATCTTATGAGGTATATTTCTATATTGTCACCATTATATCTATTATTGGCGCAACTTTTAATAGTTTTGTTTTTAATTTGTTAACATCGTTTTTCACACGTGCCATTCTCCAATATTAACGATATGTCTATGGGGCCTTATATGATTGTTTTAATCGGTCTTGTGTGGATATTTGCATGTAGATTAAAAATGTCTTGTAAAATTTGGGAGGAATCTATTTGTGTTCAAATCAGATGCCTCGGAAGCTCAATTGGTATATTATGGTTAGCCAGAGATCCGAGTTCATTTCAGAGCAGGATCTACAGTTCAAATATTATGTAAACAAGTCTTAGTAAGGCATAGATTGGTATCTTTAAACTATCACTGGTTAAAAGAAACGTTTTCAAACATTTTAAAAACTTGAAAATGAAAACTGAAGACCCTTCCTAATAGAATTATAAAACTTCACTCAAGGTGAAGACACGCCATTTAATCGTGAAATTCGAAGTCAGTTTTAACCAAACTAACACAATAAGATTGCTTTTATTTATGTACTAATGCACGTAGCAACCAAAGAACTAAATAAAAACCCTAACTTTATGCACCTATGTCGGTAATTGAATTTTTGTATCTCGATCAAATTTAACGAGTAATTTTTTGGGATGGCCGCCATTTTGACAAAATTGCCTATTTTCGCGAAAGTTTCTGTTAAAAATTGTCAAGACCCAAGCTAATGTATCTGTAAAATTCTACATTGGATGCACTGTCCCATCTTTTCTATGCATTTTCAACTTAACAATTTTTCATTATCAATCGATACTAATTACTGAAAGCTGTGACAAACAACCCATTGTCTACCCAAATCGGCCATTTTGTCTACTATACTGGGAACAACAATTATCAACAGATATGGTAAATTGGCATATTACACATTATACAAACAGATATTTGCTTCAATCAATAAAATAAATGAAATATCAATACATACATTGTGTATTTAATCTGATAATTGTACCCGATTATTATCTTAAAAGGTATCATTTAACGAATTGATCACGCGTAGTTTCAGTCGTTTTTCTCTAGTTGAAAATGGCGGCGGAAATTGATCCGATCATATGACCTACGACGAATTCATATTTTCACCAATCGGCGAGTGCGATTACCCCTAACAATTAATACACCCTGTGTAGACCCTGTGTAGACCCTCATTTTGTTTGGGGGGCGGCGAATTTATACAAATTTTGATCCGTCTGCAAAGCACCTGTGATTTAGAATGATGTTGCTAGAACACACAATGATATCTTGACCAATTGTAGGTTTTTAAATCAAGTCCAGATTATGAATATGTTACGGAACTGATCTAGTCCTATACATATGACGCCGTGAATGCTTATTTAACATTTTTCTATTTTATGGAATTGAATATAAAATATATGAAATATCATAATGTAAAATGTTAAAATTGAAAGCATGCGTTCCTCTAAATATTTGGAGTACAACTGTCAGATCGAATGCCGAAACTGATTATTGTCTGCCCTAACATAGATCTATGTTTATATCTATATATCTTTTTGAAGTACCGTTAATTTCAAGAAGGAAAAAAAGCAATTTATCTCATGTTATAAAAACTAATATCTTACCATTACACGTTTGATCAGGGGGTGGTCGGTTATATTGGCAATCCGTTAGCGTCTTTAGTTCAATGATTTGGCAATCCGATACAGTTTTTACGTCATCAGTTTTTGTATACTGTATCCCTGTTTAAAACTTGTATAATCGGTACCTTATAACTCAATGTGTTGAGCAGTTCTATTTAACGATCTATTAAGCTCTGCCTGTGTTGGACAGTTAGTTTAAACTGGAGTTTAGTCTAATACTAAGACCCAGGTTTAATGCATATAACGGACAGCCTCTAAATATAATTTATAATGTGATATAAATTTAATGGCCATCTGTTATAAATTTTATGGCCATCTGTTACAATCCATTATTTAGTATATATGTCTTGAACAAACATTGTTACAAAAATGTATACATGTAGCTTTAGAATTTTACCTGTCATTTAAACATCAGAATTTTACATGTCATTAAACATAATAAATTTTAAATAAATATGTATAGGCAAGATTACTAAGGTATTACAAAAAAATACAAAAAAAGCTAGAGGTCACAGTCTATCGGATTTCAAGAAAGTATGCGGTTAATGCATATATATTTTATATAATAAGAAAATGATTTGTTTTATTCTTAAAAAATGTCATCGAATAACAAATTTATCATTCGCCTGACCCAAATCAATCGGATATTTATAACTATAAATCTACAAATGTTTTGGAACTGAATATCCTATTGTACTCGTATGTATAATCCAAAAGTACAATACATTGTAAAATTAAAGGAATAATTATGAAGGTTTGCATCTGAAAACTATACACGGAATGTTAGCTTCTGAATGATTATTATTAATTTGTAAAATACTTACATCTAAAACGGAGACTATACTAGTGCACAACAAATGGATTCTAACGGAATGCCGATGGATTCTAACGGATTGCCTCTGTTAGCCCTGCAGAGCTACTGTGTTTTTCATCATTTGATAATATATTCAATAAAAAAAAACGTATAATTAAACTAAACTAGTGCAGTGCACATCTAATGGATTCTATCGGATTGCTTCTGTTAGCCGTGCAGAGCGACTGTGTTTTTCCTCATTCGACGATATATTCAATGAAAAACAAATAATTTAACTACACTTTGGCAGTGCACATCACATGGATTCTAACTGATTGCCTCTGTTAGCCCTGCAGAGCTACTGTGTTTTTCATCATTTGACAATATATTCAATGAAAAACGTATAATTAAACTGCACTAGTGCAGTGCACATCTAATGGATTCTAAGACTGCACTTGTGCAGTGTACATCTAATGAATTCTATCGGATTGCCTCTGGATTATAACGGATTGCCTCTGTTAGCCCTGCAAAGCTGGTGTACTAGTGCAGTGCTTATCTAATGGATTCTAACGGATTGCCTCTTAGCCCTGCAGAGCTACAGTGTTTTTCATCAATCGACAATAAATTTAATGAAAAACATATAATTGGAATGCACTAGTGCAGTGCACATCTAATGGATTCTATTGGATTGCCTCTGGATTCTAACGGATTGCCTCTGTTAGCCCTGCAGAGCTACTGTGTTTTTCATCATTTGACAATATATTCAATGAAAAACGTATTATTAACTGCACTAGTGTAGTGCACACTTAATGGATTCTACCGGAATGCGTCTGTTAGCCCTGAGGAGCTACTGTGTTTTCCATCGTTCGACAATAAATTCGATGAAAAAATTTAATTTGACTGCGCTAGTGCAGTGCACATCTAATGTATTCTAATGGATTGCCTCTGGATTATAACGGATTGCCTCTGTTAGCCGTGCAGAGCGACTTTGCTTTTCATCATTCGACAACAAATTCAATGAAAACCTATAATTAGACTGCACTAGTGTAGTGCACACTTAATGGATTCTACCGGAATGCGTCTGTTAGCCCTGAGGAGCTACTGTGTTTTCCATCGTTCGACAATAAATTCGATGAAAAAATTTAATTTGACTGCGCGAGTGCAGTGCACATCTAATGTATTCTAATGGATTGCCTCTGGATTATAACGGATTGCCTCTGTTAGCCGTGCATAGCGACTTTGCTTTTCATCATTCGACGATAAATTCAATGGAAAACAAATAATTAGACTGCACTAGTGCAGTGCACATCACATGGATTCTAACGGATTGCCTCTTGATTCCATCGGATTGCCTCTGTTAACCCTGCAAAGCTACTGTGTTTTTCGTCGTTCGACAATAAATTCAATGAAAAACATCTAATTAGACTGCACTAGTCCATGCACATCTAATGGATTCTATCGGATTGCCTCTGTTAGCTGTGCAGAGCTACTGTGTTTTTCATCATTCAACAATATATTCAATGAAAATCATATAATTAGACTGCACTAGTGCAGTGCACATCTAATGGATTCTAACTGATTGCCTCTGTTAGCCCTGCAGAGCTACTGTGTTTTTCATCATTTGACAATATATTCAATGAAAAACGTATAATTAAACTGCACTAGTGCAGTGCACATCTAATGGATTCTAAGACTGCACTTGTGCAGTGTACATCTAATGAATTCTATCGGATTGCCTCTGGATTATAACGGATTGCCTCTGTTAGCCCTGCAAAGCTGGTGTACTAGTGCAGTGCTTATCTAATGGATTCTAACGGATTGCCTCTTAGCCCTGCAGAGCTACAGTGTTTTTCATCAATCGACAATAAATTTAATGAAAAACATATAATTGGAATGCACTAGTGCAGTGCACATCTAATGGATTCTATTGGATTGCCTCTGGATTCTAACGGATTGCCTCTGTTAGCCCTGCAGAGCTACTGTGTTTTTCATCATTTGACAATATATTCAATGAAAAACGTATTATTAACTGCACTAGTGTAGTGCACACTTAATGGATTCTACCGGAATGCGTCTGTTAGCCCTGAGGAGCTACTGTGTTTTCCATCGTTCGACAATAAATTCGATGAAAAAATTTAATTTGACTGCGCTAGTGCAGTGCACATCTAATGTATTCTAATGGATTGCCTCTGGATTATAACGGATTGCCTCTGTTAGCCGTGCAGAGCGACTTTGCTTTTCATCATTCGACAACAAATTCAATGAAAACCTATAATTAGACTGCACTAGTGTAGTGCACACTTAATGGATTCTACCGGAATGCGTCTGTTAGCCCTGAGGAGCTACTGTGTTTTCCATCGTTCGACAATAAATTCGATGAAAAAATTTAATTTGACTGCGCGAGTGCAGTGCACATCTAATGTATTCTAATGGATTGCCTCTGGATTATAACGGATTGCCTCTGTTAGCCGTGCATAGCGACTTTGCTTTTCATCATTCGACGATAAATTCAATGGAAAACAAATAATTAGACTGCACTAGTGCAGTGCACATCACATGGATTCTAACGGATTGCCTCTTGATTCCATCGGATTGCCTCTGTTAACCCTGCAAAGCTACTGTGTTTTTCGTCGTTCGACAATAAATTCAATGAAAAACATCTAATTAGACTGCACTAGTCCATGCACATCTAATGGATTCTATCGGATTGCCTCTGTTAGCTGTGCAGAGCTACTGTGTTTTTCATCATTCAACAATATATTCAATGAAAATCATATAATTAGACTGCACTAGTGCAGTGCACATCTAATGGATTCTAACGGATTGCCTCTGTTAGCTGTGCAGAGCTACTGTGTTTTTCATCATTCGACAATAAATTCAATGAAAAACATAATATGAACTAAGGCACTGCCTCTTATCGAGCTCTAGCTTTATTCATCTCAGATAATGATTTATATTAAAAAATAATTTGTTTCTAACATTTGTTAGCCTACTCATGCACGATAAAGTTATGTGATTTTTGGAAAGAATTTAAGTCTACATCAACTTAATTCAGCTGGACAACTGGCGATCTGACTTTTACTTAACATTTGGGTTTTTAATGTGTAAAGACAAAGGCTGCTTGCTTAAATTTACAACCCAAATGTGTTCCATTACCTCAATTAATGCAATATTGAATATTGATAAATTCTTCATCAATGATACATGAAAATATTACATTGTCACATGTGCATGAAAATTAATATATTATTGTCTGAAAAATAAATTTTATTTTTTAAAATGTTACCTTGATTACACTTGCATTTTGTAACTTGCAATTGCACAAAATTGTTCCATGCTATTCAAAAAATATATATGCATGTATATGAATAAAGTTATAATATAGACCTAAAAAGTACTGTTTAAATATACATGTACATCACATTAACACCACATTGAGACTTCAATATGTAGTGTGATACATCATCTAGATTTTGGGGCATATTTGTGCAAAGTCATTTGAAAATATCTCCAGGAATGACAATGCCATAGGAACTTTCAGTTATTAACAACAGTAATTTGAAGCTATAGATGCTGTGTGAAAAATATTGTGACAATATGGTACATATTTGGTGACAATAAGGTACATATTTGAGCCAAGTTACTTAAATGTCCATGATAGAATTACTTATTTAAGTTGAAAAATAGTTCAGCTATTGGGCCAAAATAGATGAAATAATCTCAATCAATTAAACATAAACATGTACAATGTCATGTAGTCTGATTATCCATATGTAACACTCCTTTACAGGTCTTAGTAACTGATTTGAAACAAAATGCTTCTTTATATCTATTTTCATTACATAAATGAATTGCAGTTGCCAATCAAATCATGCATTAAAAATGTTGTTGGTCCATTTTTTTAAATGTATAATAACAATTTTAAGAGATTGTTTGCAAAAAATGTAAACCCATGAACACATCAATTAGCAATATAAAATGCCATTATTCATAACCACTTTTGGATCTCTGTCTGGTAAGTATTTTATAAAATGTAATATATATACTGGAAAATGTGAATTTCAAATTCTGAAGCTCATTCCAGTTGATATTTTCTTGATTTTGTATTTTTCATTGCAGAAATTTAGGCATAACTACTTTAAAATATGTAAATTTCTCTTTAAAAAGTACCATATATTAAAAAATGTAAACTTCTTTACTGTAACATTGCTAAAACATAAACATACAAAAGAAAAAAAAACATTGTTTTTATTATGAGTGCAATTTCCAGTTTTCTGTGTTAAAGTCCAGCTTAAGCAGATCCAAGTATCGGTATATTCAGATTTTTACATGTATTTAAAAAGGCCAAAAACCCACTGACATGGCAAGAAATGTTTTTCTTTCTCTTCACAGCAATCTACTTTTTTTTTCAACAATTTAAATGATTATGAAAGCTTTGATTTATTTTTATTTTCTAAAACACAAATTTATGATGCTGAGCAAATTTAGTGACACCATGAATATTTAACAAGATTTGCAAAAATAAAACAAAACAAAACAGACACCTTGTAAATAGTCACAAGTGTATTTGATTATACATGTACCTCACATACATATTTTGATCATGAAATCATGTTGAAATGTGCACATGACAGAAAATATGGTAATAATAGAACACTTTTAATTCCCAAAACGAGCATTAACTTGATATTTGATGCTATTCTTGGTACACATGTATTCTGCTTTCTGGTCAAACTTTTTGGTCCCAACTGATGATAATAAATTGGAGATTAACCCTTTCCTCCATGTAAACACCTTTATGGCATGGAAAAACTGTGTAGATTCAGATCAGCCAGCACATCCATGATGTCTGATCAGGATCTGCAATGTTCACTTGTTTAAATCATTAGGTTATTTCTGACCAAAAAGTGAACAGTGCAGATCCTGATTAGATGTGCCAGCTAATCTGAATCTACACCGGTCTCACACGGGTAAAAAGGCATGTCTGTAGAGTAAAAGGGTAAATTTCTCTTTTATTTAAAATCTCATATTACTGTGTATTAAAATTAAAAAGGTAATACTCAGTAGTTACTTTGAGAAAATTATTGTCTATACAACTTATAAAACCTGAAATTTCATACATTTAGGACAATCTGTCATGTATTTGGCCAAAACATAAAAAAAAATTGTTTCTGGAGGTACCATGTCAAATAGGCCACAAGTCAATTCAGGCAGTACTTGTAAGTCTATTATACAAAATTTACAACACTTGCAGTAAAAGTCAGAGGTGCTAATGCAATCAAAGGTGTTATATTTAATAAATAAATAAATTTATTTCTAAACCAATTTCCATGTTGGACAATGCAAAATACACAGCTTATGTTGCAACCATCAATATTTGATTCTGTGCTAGTGTAGACCTAGTGACTTTTGTAGGTCATTATCAAAAGAACATATTGACATATAAATGATGTCTTTTCTTTTGTTGCAACATTTTGTTAATTGTTTTCCCACCTGTTTAGTCATGATAGTCTTGGACAAAAATCCGGAAAAAGGACATGTTGCTTCGTACAAAATGTCCAATCTATGAAGCAACTTGTTCATGAAAAATATTTTATAAAACATCATAAACTGACATAGAACATATTAACACAATGATACTAAAAACTTTATAAAGAAAATAAAAATGTGGCCTATTTTTGAGGCCTATTTGAGCTTTTTCAAAATAAAGTGTGGTTCATTTGACTTGTTTGTGGCCTATTGACTGTAATCCATATACCAATTCCATGGTATTTAATCATAAATTTGGTGGGAATACACTGATAACGATCCAAATCTATCAACCAAAACAATAAACATTATGTTTATGCAGTGTAGACCCAGTGTAGACCCTCATTTTTTAGGGGGAAGGGGCCAGTTTCTCTTTTTTTAGAAAACAGGGTCAGTCTTCAACGCCCCTGTGGATTAGATTTGCTCTTGTGCCATGTGTTTTATAAGAATAAATAAAAGAAATCTCATACCTCGTGTTCAGTACTCTCGCAAACAATATCTTCGACTGCCATGAGCTCACATGTCTGAATGACGAACATGACCAGTGACAAAAAACTCTTATACAAAACTGAATTGTGGCGCTGGTCTACGCTAAGCCTAAGCTCAGTGTGTCTCACAATGTGACTGAGTGACTGAACATTGCGAGGTCCAGTTCACAATTCAGCTTCACATAAAAGTTGGTTCCCACCAGCCTTACATCTTGTTTTCAAGAAAAACTCCATGCATCTGATTGTTCCGTCGCTGGGCCTTAAGCTCCTTTGAATTTAAAGGCCTAATAATCCACTGACAAGCTACCATTCAGTAGTTTTCAACTTCATTTCTTCAGTCTAATTTCTAAAAATGGCCGATTGCTAGTATTGCTTATGGTATACCATTTGGGTCAAAAGATAGTGTTCAGGTGCACCTATATTTCAAATATAGGTGCACCTACAATTTTTATAGGTGCACCTACAATTTTTATAGGTGCACCTATATTTATAGGTGCACCTATACATTGAAATGGAGGTGCACCTTTATTTATAGGTGCACCTATACCTTGAAATGGAGGTGCAACTATATTTATAGGTGCACCTATACATTGAAATGGAGGTGCACCTATAAATATAGGTGCACCTGTAAATTTATAGGTGCACCTAAAACAAATGAAGAGATTTTCCATCAACCAATAAGATTGTCCGTTTCAAACGATAGTTTAAAGTTTTCGTAAGGCACTTAGGCTAAACTACTTCGTTAGGAATCAACAATATTTATACATTTCTGCAATTAGATATAAGAATTGTTTGTGAGTTTATAAAAAATATTCTCTGTTTGCTTGCACGTGAACATCCAATATGAGTTGAAATCCGTATTCGTTATACATGTAATAAGGTTTTCATAATTTCAAATAGAATATTATAAATTTATTAGACTTTCTTAAAGTTTCTAAAGCTAAATTTTCAGAAAAATTTGGTATTTGAATAGTGGTACATTTGCAAGAAAAACCCTTTAACCCTTTAAGGCATATACACACTTTAATTGCATGGGTGAACAGTGTAGATCCAGATCAGACATCTGATAAGGATATACACTGCTTTTCAGACTTATTACATTATTTCTGATACAGACCGAAAAATGCAGATCCAGATCAGACAGTATGGATGTGCCAGATGATTAGGATCTACACATAATTTTAAATTGAATTTTATGAATTTATTAGACTTTCTTAGAAGTTTATAAATTAAAAATTTCTGTGAAAACAACAAAAACAAAACAATTTTAAAAAACATTAAAAAATTAAAGCAATGGTACTATTTACTGTTTAATTATTGGACGCAAAAATACCATAAGGGCCATACATTTATTGCATATATAATTAATTTTATTTTTACTTTTTTCCTTTAATTTTTATTTTATGCTTTAATATAACAAACAAAATTAATTTAGTGATACAAGAATATTCAGAAATTTACACAGAAACGCTATGTACATGTATAAAGTATCAACACCAACTCTACTGCATGGTTACTGATAAACCTTGTTAAATAAACATTCACCTCCTGCGAATTTATGCAATAAGAGAAGGTTAATAGGGTCATGCGGTCAAATTAAGGGCACTTCTCGACAGTTGCGTAGAAATTGAAAAGTTGAAATTTGCTGCATGGTTACGGGAAAACGATTACCAGTAGTCTAGTATACGTAATTAGAACTATTAAGCGGCTTAAACTGTTTGCAGAGCCAGATTTAATAAACTGATATTTATCATTCTGAAGTATCTCAAGTTTCTATAAACAAACATTATATGCCCATGAATTATTATGTTTATACTAGTGTTGATTAGCAGAGATCCTTTGGATCTACTTGAAAAAAATCAAACCATACCAACATCTCCTGTTACAGGAGAGTTTCATAATAATAGTTTAAGAGATTGTATGTAGATGTAGATGGGGCGTTACCAGTGGCGTAGCTACTATTAGGCCTTGTATGCCTGGACCTACAAGTTGGACAAGAAAATGAAATGGTGGGATGGTAGCGGGTACAAACCGTTTGGTCGAATCAATTGTGTCTTTGGCGTTGATTTGTTTTCTGGGGCATTGAATCGAATTCATATATTTTTTGTTTTGATAATTTTCCTTTCATTTTTGCATTTTTAATCTCCACTTGTTTCCGGCTTCTGGGGGAGGGGCCCCAGACCCCCTTACCAAGGGACAAGTGCCCCTTGGAACCCCTTGTATGGGCCTACAACTTGAACAAAGCTGGCTACGCCTCTGGTTACAAGCTAGCAGTTCGTAATCACATATTTGCAGGTGTCTTAAGATTCCACTTGATAAAATGGAAATGTTTACTATTTACTAGTATTTAGTATTTACATTTCTCATAAGTAGTCTACAACCCTTTAGTGCATTCAAGAGATATTCTTTAATATGTTTGTTACAGTTGGATGGAAACGGGCATTTACGTAAGGAAGAATTATGACAGGTCATCACTAATGAATTTTCACATGCATGTTGCCATACATTGTTGTTTTAGCTTAATATCTCATAGATAAAAGATTTCCAAAGAAATTATAAAATAAGGATCGAGCATAAAAATTTGTCACAAGTGTAACATAATAAGGAACAACATATTATTAACCCAATCATAACAGAACTGATCTTATGGCACTAATTGTTTTGGAGACAAGCATGGTGTAAGTCTTCTTATTCTAAACTCAGACTTCTTACACATGAATCCATGGATTGACGACACCTTTTGTTAGAATCCGTTGAACTTGTAATACTCTAGCGTGTAACTTAATAATGTTCCCTACTGATAGATCATCATTAATTCTCAGCAGGTCATTAATTGATCCTCCCAGCAATTTTTCCAGATGTTTGACGAAAAAACAAGGTATAACAATGTAGTACACAAGCATGGTGATTTTATTTTCTTTTAATGAAAAATGAACTTCCAGTTTCACAATTTTGCAATTTGATCTAATGATTAAGCTAGAAACATTAGCATTTTAAATAGTCTACAAGTATTCTAAAAAAAATTATACTTAATATTTGTTTAAAATGACACGTTGTATTTAAGTAATCCGTAACCTCTCACTGAACAGCAAAAAAAGGAAATAAAATATGAATATTTATCTTTTACATTTTTTTATTGAAATAAGGACTGATGAAGCAGTTTGCATTAAAAAGACTTTGAACATTTTTAATTTGTCACAAAAGTGACCAGCAAAGTAAATTTACAACTGCTCGTTTCTTGCTTACTGTATATCTTTACTAAGTTTCTTTTCTTATTATTACAGAAAATTTTTAGGATTGAAAAGATATTGCATTATAAAAAGCTTTTGCTTTGGATAATATTGAGAACAGTCTGTAGACTAGCCATTTAGGCGGCAGTAAAGGGTTTTTTTATATATCGCTAAACCGAAGAATCACAGCTGACACGACAAGTCCACTTGCTCCCTACTAGCACAAACCTGAAACATAAAAGGCACATAACTGACATCACAATGACATTCACTTTATGAAAACAAAGCAAAATAAAATTTAAAACATACCAATTAAATTTTAAGCAACATTAACTTTCTAATTTTGGTCGCGAAAACTGGTCTTCCGACGAGGCAAAATTTCAAACATTCTTCGGTCCACAGCTTTCTTATTGCCAACAACCAAAAAAAAATGCTTGCCACTTACACATTGTAAATTCCCGACTGTTTCATTAAATCATACTCAATATATGTATTAACAAACAAGATTTTGCACAACCCACACTTGTTTGTATGCCCCTGGAGAATTACAAGTTAAACTGAAGACGGAGCCAGAAATGTATAGTTTCGCAGCACCTGTCTCACATGGAAAGTGTCAATGTCAAAAAGAGCATGTCAGACAAATTTTTGGGATCCTAGCTACACATGTGAAACTGCAAATATAGCATCTAAAAATATTTTAAAGTGCCATGAAGCATACAGTTTGCCCACTTACCTATTGTCTTCAAATTTGACCGGGGCCAATTCGCATCTATGGCTAAAAAGTCTTTACTGCTACCTTATTAAATGTTTTAATCCTTTTCTGTTTTCCAAGCCAGGTTTAGCTGTTTGTCTACTCCTGACCTTAAAGTCTTTTAAAAGTATGAATTGCATTTATCTGTACATTAACATTTGAAATCAATTTATATTGCATCAAACATAGGAACATAATAGAAAGAAACAGCATTGAAACTGCATGCTTACATCGGCGTCGTCATATATCATAGTTGGATAAGAGGTCTGCGTTTTCTGGACGAGAATTTCTCTTAAGTCTGAAGTCTGAAATCATCCTTGCCGTCTGATCTGAATATGCACTGTTCGCATTTTGGTCAGAAATAAATCCAAAAGCGAACAGTGAAGATCGTGATCAGATGGCACTGATGTGACGGCAAACCTGGATCTACACATATAAGAGTATCTGTAGAGGAAAGGATGAACTTAATTTTAATTCAGCACGCTTGCCAAAATTTTTCATTATAATAATCCGGAGATTATGTCTAAATGTGTTGATGATGACGACGATGATGATTTTGTTGTTTGTTGTTGTTCTTTAAATGTCATGTTGTTGCTGTAAACTTTGACTGTGATTTAACAAAAATGATGATGTTGGTGTTGTTGATTTAATGTCTTGTTGCTGTTGTTAACTATGATTGTGACAGACAAACATGATGATGATGATGATGTACTTTTGTTTAAATTTTCCGGCCAGTTTATAGATGGTTTATACATCATGGGTGGTTTCAATATTCCAGCCAATATAGATTTGGATATAACTGGTGTTCAATCACCCCAAGGATATATTTTCTGCTTTTTAAATTTTGCCTTTGGCGTTACTTTGATCCCTTCTCTTCGTCTCTCTCTGTGTCTCTGTCTCTCTCTCACTCTCTGTCTGTCTGTCTGTCTGTCTGTCTGTCTGTTCTCTTTACTTACGCCCATTGTTTTCTCGTTTAGGACAAACCTATTCGTTTATCTGGGGACCATATGCCGCTGAACATTGAATGGTATTAATCAGAAAATACCGCATGGAAGGTTCCATGTTCACCGCTATATGTTTTACACCATCGTTTGGGATGAATCAAAATTGTATTGTTTATTGGTGTAAATATCGAGTTGCCCTCAACCAGGGGCTAGACGGCGTGGACAGTACTATGCATTTCCATTACTGCCCATTAACAGGCTCAATCAAACCGAGTGTGCAATTTTTTTCATATTGTGTTCGGTGGCTTTCATAATTTCCTTTTAAGTCTTGGAAAAGCTTTACTAGAAAATGCTATGAATCAGATATCTAAGCTATGGGCCTCGTATTTTCCATGTTCACCGCTATAGCTTTTTTACAATCTCTCTATATCTAAAAACGATTGCTTAACTTAATTGGCTGATGAACAGCATCAAACATTTTGAAATTCATAAATTTGTGCGTTGGAGATATATCCGAAGTTTAGGAAGCTATAAAATGCAGAAAAGAAACTTGATTCTTTTTTAGGTTAACACTGCCTGAACTCCAATATTATAAAAATAGATGAAAATAGGACTGCACCCTGCAGTGAAAATGAAATGCATTTATAAATTGATTCAGAGCCTTTATTTCATTTTATTTTAATATTATTATAAACGTTCATTCATAAAACTTTTAGGCCGCCAACTTCACAAAATTATGAAATCACAAAATGAGTTCTACTTCATTTAATCGGGTTATGTACGCTGCAGTGTACGTGAAATGCCTTTTGAATTTGATTTAAAGCCTTTATTTTATTTAATAATAAACTTTTATTCATCAGACATTTAGGCCGCCAGGCCGCCAAATTCACGTCGCTAGGACTCTACGCCGCTAGACCGCCAACTTTATGCCGCTAGGCCGCCAAGTTCACAGATCTTCTGAATTCTTAGCAGTTTTTGATTATTCAAAAATAAAATCTGTCACCTATCTATATTTCATAAATGTTATTTGTAAAGAAGATTTGCTTATTATTGAAATGTTTCGGGTGAATGATTTTTGGATTATAAATCTTTTCTTTTTATATTTTAATAAAGGTAACCATTGTGTTAAAAACATGATAATTCTGCCAAAACATGAAATTAATGAAATTATGTTTATTTACCAATAAGGTCTCCTTAGTGACCGGCACATGCATATAATGAACACATAAAGATTCTAAGTTATACATGAACAATTACAAACTATGTGCATGCGGAATCTCGTGTGTGACAAATTCTTTCGAACTATTTTGTTAATTTTATAATAACTTGGACACTGTTACTTTCTAGACAAAAAGAAAATACAATTTATAAAAAAGAGAGTTTTTCTCTTATTCTCTTACTTAACTTAACCTGTGACTAACATGCGCTTGTGATGTGACGAAGAATTTAGCTTCGATGCAGTGGATATGCGATCTTGTTTCTCAAATACTTAAATTGCTTATGTCGTTTTACCAATATATGTTTAAATTAACATCTATTTGTGTAAAGTGTTAGAATTCGAAATTCGAACAATCAAATGTCTGCATCCACAAAGCCATGGTACATGTACTAGTGTTGTACCATTCGCGGTACCGGAAAGTCATGAAAGTGCTCTTATAAAATAAAGTAAATATGTTATACATGTATAACATTATAAACGCAGGCCACATAATACTTCAAGAAATTAAGTTGTTTGAAACTGATTTACTGATAGTTTAAAAAATGAGTTTGAAAATTTACATAAACCATAAGCTGTGGCCGCAGGAGCCGCAGTCGCCGCCCTAATATTTCGAAAAGACGGTTGGCGCTTATGCAATGCAATAAACAGTAAAAACGTGTCAAGATCGTCATTTTATTCACATGAAAATCTTTATCGGCTTAGCTTATTCACAGACCACGTCCAGGAAACATTGATGTTTAATCGCATCACACTAAACCTTACATTTGTGGGGCCTTAAATACCACCTGGCGACATGTACTCGATAGTAATTTCTAAAAATTGTAAGGCGAGGCTATAACGTAGGCGCTCAAGTATTGGTATGTCAATAACGCTCAAGTATTGGGAAATAGCGTTTTCGTTTTGTTAGCCGTTCTGTTATTGGCTAGAAAATTTCTATGCAATGGGTCAAAAATAATATAGGTGCACCTACAATTTTTATAGGTGCACCTTTTCTTTTTAAAGGTGCACCTATATTTATAGGTGCACCTATACCTTGAAATGGAGGTGCACCTATATTTATAGGTGCACCTATACCTTGAAATGGAGGTGCACCTATAAATTATAGGTGCACCTATAAAAAGTATAGGTGCACCTATAAAAAGTATAGGTGCACCTATAAAAATTGTAGGTGCACCTATATTTGAAATCTTTTGACCCAAATGGTATACCATAATTGCTATTGGTTACAACGAACGACAACCTACTCTCTAAACTGACGATTTAGTTTTTTAGCTTTCCAAAATGCTAGTCCGAAAACAATGCTACCGAATAATAAGTTTTAATTTTTAAAGATATTTTGCAATTAGCAATTTATAAAAAAAAGCCAAAAACAAAATTTGTAAAAACAATACTTTGCCGTAAGTTTTTACCGGTCAGTTTTTTTCCCGTGTTTACATTGCCTTATGCTGTGCACAACCGGAAACCAGCGCAAACGGAAGGGCAAAGTTTTTTTCGTTAGTGAATGGGCATTCCTGCGACCTTAGGACGAGCTTAACGCTCGGGTCGCTTCGCGACCCGAGCTAGAGCTCGATATTATAAGACTACACTAGTGCAGTGCACATCAAATGGATTCTTTTAACGGACTGCCTCTGGATTCTTCCGGATTGCCTCTGTTAGCCCTGCAGAGCTTTTGTGTTTTTCATCATTCGACCATAAATTCAATGAAAAACATTTACTCACTTTAACGTGAGTAAATTAATTATTTCCTTATCTCATAATACGTAAAAACACAAACAAAATCTAGGATTAGGTCGTTGAATTCAGCGGTAATATGTATACATTAAATTTTTCAAATGTCTGTATAGTCCAAGTGCAAGTTGCTCAAAAACTTTCCAAACAGAGGTAGAATCAGTGGGCCTGTAGTGTGCGAACCGTCCGAATGAAAAGCTGACATCAGTAGCTCTGGCTATTTAGCTGTCCAGCAGACGAACTCGAAAACTTTCAACACATCTGGATAAAGCTTCATCTAACAGTACCACTCGAACCTGAAACTAGTGAATGGTCTTAAAATATCCATATTTCTTACATGATAAATAAATATATTGTTTATGACTAAGAGAATACATCAAACTCGAAACACCTGAAACAAAAATAAACACTTTATTTACACCCATTTTTTCGATTTATTTTCTAACAGTTCTGTTAAACATCGACAGCCATCCAAAAACAATATATTTACAACATATAGGGCGGGTGGGCGGGTGCCGACATGTTTACCGCTGAAACGCCTCGAATGGTGTACACAGATAAAACCAACACTTAAATAGCCTAATAGCACGAAATACACGCACCTTATCCCTCCACACTGACAATTACCGTCCAGTTCGTATTATTCGAAATGTAAATAATTTCATATAATAAGACTGCACCAGTACAGTGCACATCTAATGGATTGCCTCTGGATTCTAACGGATTACCTCAGAGCTACTGTGTTTTTCATCATTCGACAACAAATTCAATGAAAACCTATAATTAGACTGCACTAGTGTAGTGCACACAATGGATTCTACCGAAATGCGTCTGTTAGCCCTGAGGAGTTACTGTGTTTTCCATCGTTCGACAATAAATTCGATGAAAAAAATATAATTTGACTGCGCTAGTGCAGTGCACATCTAATGTATTCTAATGGATTGCCTCTGGATTCTAACGAATTGCCTCTGTTAGCCTTGCAGAGCTACTGTGTTTTTCATCATTCGACAACAAATATAATGAAAACATATCAATAGACTGCACTAGTGCAGTGCACACCGAATGGATTCTAATGGATCGCATCTGTAAATAAACTGTTTTGACACAAAACAATGAAGCAAAGGACAACATGGATAATTAATAGACAGCCGCTAGTCTAGAGTAGTGCATAACTATAATGGATTCTAACGGATCGTCTCTGTAAGCCATGCAGAGCTACTGTTTTTCACCATTAAATAATAAATGCAACGGACGACATAGATAATAGACTGCACAAGTGCTAGTGCATTGTACACCGAATGGATTCTAACGGATAGCCTCTGTAAGCCCCTGTATATATACTGTTTTCACTAATAAACAATAAATGCAACTAATTGACAACATAGGTATTGGACCGTACTAGTTCAGTACACACCTAATAGATTCTAACGGATTGCCTCAGGATTCTACCGGATTGCCTCTGTTAGCCCCGCGGAGCTACTGTGTTTTTCATCATTCAACAATAAATGCAATGAAAAACATATTATAAGACTGCACTAGTGTAGTGCACCCCTAATGGATTGCCTCTGGATTTTAACGGATTGCTTCAGTTAGCCGTGCAGAACTTCTGTGTTTTTCATCGTTCGACAATAAATTGAATGAAAAACATCTAATTAGACTGCACTAGTCCATGCACATCTAATGGATTCTATCGGATTGCCTCTGTTAGCTGTGCAGAGCTACTGTGTTTTTCATCATCGACAATTAATTCAATGAAAAACATCTAATTAGACTACACTAGTGCAGTGCACAACTAATAGATTCTAACGGATGGCCTCTGTTAGCACCTGCAGACCTACTTTTTCACCATTCGACTATAAATGCAACGGATAACATAGAAAAAAGACCGTTCTAGTGCAGTGCACACCGAATGGATTCAAATTTGCCTCGGTAAGCTCCTGTTAATAAACTGTTTTACCTAAAATCAATAAAGTAACGGACAACACAGAGAATTATCTGCGCTTGTGCAGTAAACAACTAACGGATTCTAACGGATCGCCTCTGTTAGCCCTGCACGGCTACTGTTTTTCACCATTCGACTATACTTGTAGCAGACATCATTATACTTCTAATAATAGTTCCAGCTTATCAACGTGTAGCAATTTTATAATTTGAGTTGGAGATTTGTGTAGATGTGTCTTTCGATGACAAACAAACATAAGAGTACTTTTTTAATACATTCTGTAACTTTTTCGTCAACTACACGCTAAAATGTCAACAAATATCCTGATTATAATACATACAAAACATCCTTCTCAAATAGTCCTTTTGCCATTGCATCTTTCATTCCTTTTACTTGTCCTGCTGTGGTGTATATATGACTGAAAGAAATTATAGTATATTATGAACACGAGATAGGGCGGTGCCATTTTTCACCCGAGAGGTATAATTTGAACAATCTTCAAGGGGACCATTATACAATGATACATACCGAATACCTTAGCTCTAGGCTTTCTGGTTTTTAAATAAATTTGTTCTTTAAATCAGTCAGTGGGACAAATAAATTGTGGTCTTTGTTCACAATGTTCTTTGTTTACAAGTGGTCTTATCACAGGTTTGACAGTATTTAACATACATTTAGTCGAATTAGAGTATCTTTTTTATGTTGGTTTGTACACTCTATACAATGTTTACACAGTATTATTGTCCATGGCCAACTATACAAAACTTTTCACAAACACTGAAAACAAAACAAACCGGATTGTTAAACAAAGTTAGAAAATACATATATGAAGCAAGCTTGTTAAGAGAAAATGCCTAAAATTAAATGATATCCCACCAACATAAATGAAGTTACATAATATGTATGTTAGATTTTGTACATACTTAGTATTATTGTGTCTGGATTAATATTATTATTGTACTGTTTAAACTCAAACAAACAATTAAACATATATATAAATGAAAATACATGTATTACCAATAAATGCTATAACTAAATCCAAGTATGATGTAGACCAGAGCATCATTTTTAAATCTCCGCTGAATGTATGATCAACTGTCCAAAATTCATCACTAGCACCGAAAGACTAATGTATATTCCACAAAGAATAAAATTTATAAAAATATACATGTAAATTTGATGAATTTGTATAAATGTCATATTATTTCATTTAAACATAATTATGTTACCATTCAAAAACCAAATTCCCCAGTTATAAATTAAGATTTTATGTACTGTAGATTAATTATGAATATATTAACCTGATCAATTATGAATGTAGGTTTTTTTAATTAACCAAAATCCTATTAGATGCTTTCAAATATGATTTTTGTAAGATAGATTGATTACGAACCAATTTATATATAAGAAGCATATTAAAATTTACTTTATACGAGGGTTGTTCAATATATGATGAGACTGTCCTCATATATTTTTATTCTGACATGAAATATATCAAAATTTGATATCATTATTAAATATAACTTATCCTTGATAAGAATACTGGCTTTGGTAGAAAAAATATAATGCGGCATAGAAATTATGATCATTCCAAAAACCATAGTAACGCGTTATCGCACCCGTCCATTCTGCATTATAAAGACATAAATTATAATATAAAGTAAAGTAAGAACCTATTTTTGCAATTACATAAAAATCCGCCAATAATTTGTTCGTTATATCAATGACCTCATATGAAAAAATGACGTCATTTGGTAGTAAAACGTTGAAATAATCAACATTTGTTTACGGTCACCCTTACACGTTGTCACTTAAAAATGATGACACAAGAACGTATTGAAGTGCGGGCAAACATTAAGTTTTGTATGAATTTAGGTAAATCTGCAACAAAAACATTTACAATGTTACAAGAGACTAAGGGGAAATACAGTGCTTGTCGTGTGTTAGTATTTAGATGGCACAAAAAGTTTTCTGAGGGACATACAGCACTTAATGACGTGCAAAGGTTCGGTAGTTAGAAGTCCGTGACAGCGTCATGCGTAGCGTCAATTCAGTCAGCGTTTGATATGGACAGACGTTTAATGGTGCGGGAGCTTGCCGAAATTGCTGATGGAGCTTTGGAACTGCGCATCGCATACTGACAAAAGATTTAAGCATGAGAAAAGTTAATTAAATATTTAATACATAAAAGTGTTGCATAATTCCTATAGAGGTTCAGTAATTTAAGTATATCGGCGTTTTTCTATATAAAATCATAATAAAAACATAAGAATTCATTTATTTAGTTTTAAGACATTTATAATTCCTGCATTAATATTTATCAGTTAATAAGTCATTAATTTGTGGGCTGCACGCCACCAATGATGTGTTCTGCATTCGGCAGCTTATTTTGAAAAGCTATGAATGTGATAAAACAATATAGCGACGTTTACAATGCGATCGACGTCGCTGACGTCGCGACATATTTGTTGCCCGGGGGCGATGATGCAAACATGACCTTCTTATAAATGCTGTAACTTTAAAGCTGTTTTGTGGATTTTTTAAATATTTTCTGAATGTATTCAGAAATGAATGAACTTTGTTATTATCTATTGCATATTACCGTTAAATGTTTCAAATAAAAGATATGAACACAGTCTCATTATATATTGAACACCCCTCGTATACCTGACATGCAACTTCCCAGCCAATGTCGATTTGGATATTGTCCAATCACCCCCAAGGATATACTTCTTGCTTTTTAAATTTTGCCTTGGGCGTAGTCTGTGATATGCAGGATTTATATTCTAAGATCCCCTGTCAAAATTGTATTCTGTTTAGTTCCGCCCATTGTTTTCTCGTTTAGGGCAAACCCATTCTTTTATCTGGGGACCATACGCCGCTGAACTTGGAATGGTATTAATCTGAAAATACCTCATTGAAGGTTCCATGTTCACCGCCATATGCATACCATCGTTTGGGATGGATCAAAATTGTTCTATTTAATGGTGTAATTACTGAGTTGCGCTCAACCCGGGGCTAGGCGGCGTGGGCAGTAATAAGCATTCCCATTACTGCCCATGAACAGGCTCAATCAAACCGAGCCTGCAGTATTTTCATATTTGTCGTGTTCGGTGGCTTTCAAAGTTCCCTTTTCATCTATTCTAAGTACTAGGCCAGGGTCTTCAGTCTGTGAAAATCTAGCACAAATAAATAAATAAGTATAAGCACTTTGACATAGCTTTGCATGGTGAGTTCTTTGAATTATTGAACAAATTTCTAGGAAACTTGCAAATAACTTAAGGTTATCAATTAAAAAATTAAAGAGAAGTCTGAAATAAAGGGCACGTTTGTATACCATATACATACTGGCTATATTAATATAATAGATAAACTGATTCAATATTAACTGATAATTTGTCATAAACTAGAAAACTTTTTGACATTGGATTCTGTACTAGAAGGTTTCTATACTTGGATATTTAATATTATAGTAACCGTTAAGAAAACATAATCATTATATTCTTGCTTGTAACAAACATGGACATACCTCTGCCATTGCGAAGTGCAAAGGATTAACAGCGTCGCCTGGTTCCTTACCAGACATGGGGGGAATTAAATTTTAATGCTAATGCATTAATAATGCATTACTTTGTGTCAGTAATGCAAGGCAATGATTAATGCAACAGATTAAGCATTATTTTAATGCTAATTTAATGCATTACCTATATCAAAATGCTGTAATGCTTAGCATTATTTGGCATTAATTGGATTGTATTTACTATTGGATTTTGTTGATTCAGTTTATTAATTAATATTTATATTAACAGTAACTTTTTAACATTATCTTATTTATAGCAAGAGAAAACCATGAATATGACAGTTAAGTATTTTGATATGTTTTGAATCCTTACACTGCTTACATACAAAGGACAGTATTATTAGCCTCTTTCTCACCTTGAAGTAGTCCAGCCTGGTGATTCCTATTTTCAAAATGAAATATTTATTGGCAAAAAGAATGAACATGCTGAAATATTTTTAAAGAGGGAGAGCTTATAACATCCTGATTAAATATAAAAGCTTACTTATCCTCCTTACTCATTGATCCGTGATCACCCATCGATCCGTGATGTAATTTCATAGACGAACTACACGCTGGTCCGGCCAAAACTTTAATCAGATACTGTAGATATTTATTTGAAACGATATTTTTCAGCACTATGTAGAATGAAAAGGCTTCAAAGAGCGTAAAAAATAGATAAAAAACATTTAATTGAATTGATTTTATCTTATTATTAAAAAATATATCCAAAAATCCACCATTTTCCTCCAAATTTCATCATTTCTTCTCCCATTTTGACACGTCACTGAAAGCTGTGTTGCAACACAATCTATATCGATCGGATGCTTGTTAATGGACTAAGTATACTGCCAAACAAAAGATATTTCCCAAGTTTGAAACTTGAGTAAAGACCAATTAAACTGTCAACCATTTTTGTTTTTGTTATGAATTATGAAATGGAAAACTACCTGTAATAACTAAATTTTACGACTGCCTAGAGATGGATTTGTGAATTGTTAAGATTGATCCATTTTTAATTACTTAAAAATAAAAAATTGGAATCTGAAATTACTCTTCTTACAATTTTTATATTAGCATAAAGGTCAAGTTTTTGTAGTTCCAAACCATCAAAAATAGTAAAACAGTACAGGAGGTATGACCCTGATACCATGTTATTTTTTCTTTGCTTTTTCAATACAAGATCAATCTAAATCGTGACACTTGCATGGATTCTAACAGTTGTGACGCAAACTTTCTGTAAGCAGTGTATCAAGTTAACAAAATGCAAATTTGATGACGTCATCAGCCAGGCAATGAAATTTCATGGATCGATGAGCAAGCTTCCAGACGATCTAGAACATAACCCTGGTATGTCAAAGGTTAGAATATTTAATTATATCATACTTTTTCAGAGCTATTTCAGTTAGTAATGTATAGTTATGACATTTACCTAGAGTTTTAGGTAAAACTAAATAAGATGAAGACATGTTTCACTGCGCATGCGCTGTTTTTGTAAATAAGAGTCACGGATCACGGAGTAAGCAGGATATATCTTAAGTTGGCTTTTTTCATTATATTAACACCCTTTCCCTTTATTCAAATTCACACATATCAGGAGCAACCAAGGCCCTACTTGTCAAATTATCTTAATTATGGGTGTTTAAATCTTTGACATTTCTTTCATATAAATTCGTATCGATTTAGGGTCCATTATCCATTATGTAAAAAGAATTTTATAGATTTTTTTAGGTCTAGCTTTTTTCTGTTCTATTGGTCACTTTTGGTGCCTATCTATCCTGAAAAAAAGTATAAAGTAAATTAATTCCACTGCAACATTTATAAAACTCTTATTTTATATTTATTTTTGGTAGGTGAGAGTTAACCAAAAAGGGTACGAGTTGACAAAGGTAGGTACGAGTTGACCAAAGATAGGGTATCGCTACGAGTTGACCAAAAAAGGGTACGAGTTGACTTAGATTCGAGTTAACTTAGGTACGAGTTGACCAGATACCATTCTAATAATTAGATTCACAGGCAAATAATATGTAATTCGAATAAATCGATTTTGCGGTGATGGATTTACTGTGTTATTGGTTGTAAACAGAAGATATCATCGATATTGGTGGTGGATCTAACAGTCTTATTCGCGGTTCTCCACTGGAGGAAAATACGACAACAACAACAACAAGAAGAACAACGACAACATCGCAATGACGTATACACAAAACTGTAACGGATTGCCAATGTAGACAGAATCGCATTGCCTCTATAAATATTACCCAGCTGGTCGAGTTTCGGTTTAGTTGGGTTTCCAATCTATCGATATAAAACACAGATTACGGTCCAAGAAATGACTAGGCTCTTACTCAGTCGTTATCTGTAAAAAAATAGATGAAAATGGAACTTTGAAAGCCATCGAATACGACAAATATAATATTGCAGGCTCGGTTTAATTGAGCCTGTTCATGGACAGTAATGGAAATGCATATTACTGCCCACGCCGCCTAGCCAAAGACCTATATATATTACACAGATATGCATCATGGCAATTTCTCGCATAAGCACGCGGCCTCCGTTATCTCGAATCACATGATCGCCATCTTTGATACCGAAATCCTTCGTAAATTCTGTCCACCATTAAAACTTTATTAATGAATGTTTAATACAAATTTGACTTGCATTAATTTAAAGAAAGATGAATATTCTTCATCACGAAACTAAGTTTTACTATTTAATTATTGGTATAACAATCAAAATCACCAAAATGTTACAATACTGTTCAAAGTGCATTGGCCAGCAGAAAGCAAACATACAATGTGAAATGCCGATAATTTCATACCTTAAAAAGGCCTTAAAAGATGAGATAATTTAATCAATGTGTTCAAGAAGTATATCAAAATAACATTATAACGTGAAGATCGATTAAAAGTGATGTAAACATGATTAAAATCCATTCAACACGTATTTATCGCCTAATGATTCGGCTACAAGATGGCGGATTATAAAAAGTGAAAATAACGCTTTGTCACGTGACAAGATTCTCGTCCAGTCCACGCAATGTATAAAACACAGTTCACGGTCCAAGACATTCTTGATCTGGGTTTTATACATTGCCAGTCCACGTATCAAAACGAGATTTACTATATCAGTTATAGAGAAATACGAATCTATTTATCTATAAAGGTATTCGGCCTAGGGGCCCCGAGTTGAGCGCAATTCAATATTTACATCAATAAACAGTACAATTTTGACCATCCCAAACGATGGTGTGCATATGGCGGTGGACATGGAACCTTCAATGCGGTATTTTCAGATTAATACCATTCCATGTTCAGCGGCGTATAGTCGCCAGATAAAAAATGGATATGCCCTAAACGAGAAAACAATTTGCGGAACTAAACAGAATAGAATTTTGACAAGGGATCTTAGAATATAATTCATGCATATCACAAACAAAGTCAAAGGCAAACTTTAAAAAAGTAGGAAGTATATCCTTGGGGTGATTGAACAATATCCAAATCTATATTGGCTGGGAAATTGAAACCACACATCTCAAAACTGGCCGAAATATTAAAACAAAGGTAATTTTAGAAGTACTATTAATTTTCGTGCGCAACGACCTTCAAATGACGTAATTGATAAAAGCACTTGAATTGAAAACCACTGTTGTAAACTAAAATCAAGAGGCATCTGATTGACTGTTGGATGACGTTACTCTTGACTTGTATCTATTTTAAATATTTTCTCTCCAGAGTCTTAAAAATTAGACCTATTGCTCATAAAGAAAACTCCGACCAAAAACAATAACATGGCATGGGTAAAGAGTAAATTTATATTAAGCAAATGTTTTTATAAACAAAAGAGGTACATCATATAGTTTATATTTTATTAAACCAAAGTTACAAGAATGTGTAAAAAGATACGCAAAATGTTTTGCCGATGGGATATGACAAATCTCTTATCTACAAACGAAATTGTGCAGCAGTGAGGTTTTACAAATTTCATTATTATAGACATATTACAATAAATCGGTAACCAAATTAATTGGCATCATATTGCCATCAGCAACCCAGTTGAAATAATGGTAAACATGCAATTATGATATCCGTAGTATTTTTTAATGTTAACTAGTGATAAGTTGTTAATCTCTAGCAGCATGTATACTTTACTTGTATGAAAGATAACTGAAGCTCGCTAAGGACTCTCTGGCGACTATTATCGCAAGACAAAATTGGTTTACCTAAATTGTTGTAAATTGTTGTTTATTCTCAGTTTTACGTAAGGACATTAAGGTGTGGGCGAGAAAAATAAGTTTTTGAAGCCATAAAAGAGACGACACGGGGTGTATCGTTTTGAGCCACTCAGTCTAATTTTGGTGCCAAAAATGTAGAAATACGCGGTTAATTCAACCAAATGATATTTTCTTTACCAAACTGGTTTACTACTCTCGCTTATCTACTAGGTTAGGGACATGTGCAGGTTAACAGTCAAATATATGACCAGAAGGAAATCACCTATAAGACCGTGTTCACATATTGAGTTAAAAATAAAAAGAAACGTTATGATTATTTGTTTAACCCCAAAGTGTGGATAGCCTAGTTAAGTGAGTGCTTTTAGCAAACGAAATACAACGGTAAAATATTTCATAAAGTGTTTTTACACTATCCTTTACACAGTGTATAAGCGTACAGTTGCTCGAAACGGAAGTTGCTGATCTGTACGCCGATGATCACATAGTTGCTTACAGAAAAACACGCGACATTGCCTTTTTCTTTGTAAAATATATCCAAATTAAACGTGCTTTTTGCAGACATTATTTCTATTGTAAGTACATTGTTCTATTGTAAGTACATCTTACTGTGATCTTGAAGTCTTGAAGGAACGTCGAGTTTAGTTGCTATCTAGCTGTAATTTTCCAAACCTGATCAGTACAAAATGGGGAATGAAATTGAAGAAAATCTGCATTTCTGACCTCATATTTTATTATGTAAATATTGGAAAGGTTTATATTTGAGTTCCCGTGAAAGAAAACTCAGTTCCCACGCTTACAAAATGCGTTGAACGGTACATGAACGAATTAGCGCCTAGCAAATTGTCTTTCTGTGCAGCAACCCAAAGTTAGCAGACTGTACGCAAAGTTGCAGTATTTTAATGTCAGACTGTACGAACAGTTGCGAGCATATGTGCATCAGATACTGATCGACTGAAAAGCATTCATGAAGCAAGAACTTGTTTAAGGAATCAATTAAAGAAACTTTGAATTTCATACATCTTTTGGCGTTGTTTCTTTACTTATCCATGTAATGCTTACCTTATAAACATGGCTTATGTGGTATGACTGTTTTATCTATTTTGCGTTTGACTGTGATCCAAATTAACGACATCGCTGGAAATTAAAATTAAGATGGCGGGTGATTTTTCCCCCAAGTTAACATATAAAACACGTTTATTGCTTCTTAGGCGCATTTGGCATACCAGCTTTTATATGGTGGAGGAAGACCCCAGGTGTCCGGACAGTTTTTAGGCCTGGGTAGAACCACTGAGGTTCCGCAAGCAAGCTGGCAAGTTTCCTCATATGAAAGATCTTGACGCTGAACTCAGCGGTGAATGGCAAGTGATTCTCAGTCGGAAACCTTAACCACTCGGACACGAACGCCCGAGAAGGGTATCAATTTGACTGGAAGGCTTTACGATCTAATATGATGACCATATTAATTACCGAATTATGGCCTTTCTGACTATTATTTAACGAATTAGGTCGTTTTGACTTTTGACTGTTTCACTGCGCATGTCTGTACTTCATCAGACAAGCAGACAGTAGTAAACTTGACTGTTTCACTGCGCATGTCTGTATTTCATCAGACAAGCAGACAGTAGTAAACCAATTTTTTCTGGCGATTATAGTCGCCAGAGAATCCTCAGTGAGCTTCAGTTATCTTTCCTTGAGGTTTAAAATAGGCTGTATATTCCCCACGCTTACAAGTACATCCTGCTGGAGATTAACAACGAGTTATTGTTAGATTTAAGAATACAACGAACTTGGAGTCATATTACAAGATGCATGTTTACCATAATTCCAACAGGGTTGCTGATAGCAATTTGATGCCAATTCATTGTCGGCCACTAATTTATTGCCATACATATTTTTGGAATGTTTACTATACTAAGATATCTTAAACCTTCGAGTTGCACAAATGCTGCTCAATGTTTGCCATACCAAGTCGTTTAGTGTGCTGTTGTAAACACCTTCTAGTTGCTGGTTTAATAAAATATATTCTGTATCTCTTCTTTTTTTATCACAAATGGTGCATATTTACTCTTTATCCATGTCAAGTTTTATCATGAATTATTGTGATGAGCAATAGGCCTAGTTGATAAGAAGCTGGAGAGAAAATTTTTAAATAGATACAGAAAGCAGGCGTGACGTAATCCAGCAGTCAATCAGAGGCCTCTACTTTTTGGTTTACAACAGTCGTTTATTTTCTGATAACGACGGAGAAAGAGTCTAGTAGTAAATCAATTTTGTCTGGCGATTATAGTCGCCAGAGAATCCTTAGCGAGCTTCAGTTATCTTTCCTTAAGGTTTAAAATAGGCGGTATTCCCCAAGCTTACAAGTAAAGTAATTCTGCTGGAGATAATCAACTTAACACCAGTTAGTGTTAGAAATACAACAAACTTAGAGTCATATTACAAGATACACGTTTACCATTATCCCAATAGGGTTGCTGATAGCAATTTGATGCCACTTAACCCGGTCACTGATTTATTGCCATACAAAAGTTTGGAATGCCTAATATACTGAGATATGAATAATGTTAAACCTTCGAGTTGCACACATGCTGCACAATATTTGCCATATCATGTCGTTCAGTGCGCTGTTTACATCTTCTAGCTTCTGGTTTAATAAAGTCAGCTGTTTATCACAAATGGTGAATACTTACTCTTTATCCAAGTTTTAACATAAAATAATGTGATGAGCAATAGTTGATAAGAAGCAGGAGTGAAAATTTTAAAACAGACACAGAAAGCTAGTGTGACGTAATCCAGCAGCCAATCAGAGGCCTCGAGTTTTTGGTTTACAACAGTCGTTTATTTTCTGATAACGACGGAGAAAGAGTCTATTTTGACTTACGCATGTTACGGTCGATTTCGTCTTTGGGTAGTTTTTACCTGATCAAGGGACAGCACTCATCTCAGGACTCTTCGTCAAAATGGCTGACGGCGAAAACTTAAAGAGTCCACAGTCTAGTAACTTTTGTTTTTCGACTTCATTTGCTTTGCTTTTTTACATTTAGACATTTTAATATTATTTGCTAATAATCATAAACCAAATGATGATGATGTAGGTCTACTGTTTATGTTGTGAAGGAAAGGGGCAGATTTATGAGGCTCAAAAACGTAGAAGTGATTTTAATAAAATTCCCATGTCACTACTGATAAATTGCTAAAGTAAACTCCCAGTGGCGGATCCAGGCGGGGTTCGGACGAACCCCCCTAATTTCCCCGATTATTTTTGTCCCGGTTGGTTCGAGGTTCGAAGTTTAGATATGGCACAAAAAGTGCACCTCTGCACAATTGAGTGTATTTGTAACCATTATACAGGTTGGGGAAAGGTATCAAAAGTAGCTATAATTGCTACTTTCGGCTATAATAGCTACAAGTAGCAATATCAGAATGAATGAAAAGTACAAACATGTGATATTTCTCGATTTTGGTTCGAAACCGCAACCCATCCGAACTTGTGCAACTTGCTACGTACTAGTGCTTCACTTTGTTAGCAACAACACTGACATCAAATGTTCAAAACAATGCGGTAATTACATAGAGAAATTGTAAACAAACCACCAAAACACTTTTTACCATGTAATATGTTATGAAAAATGCCTTAATCTGACCACAACGTTCGTAAAATTCATCGACTTATCGGATCGCACGATCTCGGACTTTGATCGCACTATTAAAAAGCATTTTAAACGAAATTTTATTGTTTCTTCATTAATTATGTAGACTGTGGTACAGTGTGTCCTCAAAATTATTGTTGTATAAGTGAATTCTGTTGATGAACATCTTTAATGAGGTTCATAATTTGGTTGACACATTTGTTGTCAAGAGTGAAGCTAGTTTCGGGGACTAAAGTCTTTATTCATTTGTAATTTATATTATGGATTTGGGGAAAGGTTGAGTGTTGTTGTTATAACACTACACATTGTTTTGTTGTCGTATGTAACCCTCAGATTTCTGGCTACCACCTGATTATTATGGAAGAAAATAATTTTATCGGAATATTGTTCATTTTTATTTTTATTTTTTTCATAAAATGAAGCAAAATTCCCCTTCCTGCGCTTATGGGTACCTGTCCCCGAAAGTAGTCTAGGGCCTTGACTGTTTCACTGCGCATGTCTGTACTTTCAGCAGACAGCGACGATAGTAAACCAATTTTGTCTGGCGGCTATAACCGCCAGAGAATCCTTAGCGAGTTTCAGTTATCTTTCCTTGAGGTTTAAATTAGGCGGTATTCCCCATGCTTACAAGTACATAACAACACCAGCTAGTGTTAGGTTTAAAAATACAATAAAATTGGAGTCATATTACAGATGCAAGTTTAACATTATCCCAACTGGGTTGCTGATAGCAATTTGATGCCACTTAACCTGGTCACTGACATATTGCAATACATATGTTTGGAATACCTACATTACTTCGATATGTTAAACCTTCGAGTTGCAAAAACGTGCACAATGTTTGCCATATCATGTCGTTCAGTGCACTGTTTACACCTTCCAGTTGCTGGTTTATAAAGTATTAGCTGTACTTCTTCTAATCTTTATCACAAATGGTGCATATATACTCGAGCATGCTATATCCATGTCAAGGTTTAAGAATTATTGTGGTGACCAATAAGCCTAGTTGATGAGGATCGTGAGAGCGAATTTTTAAAATAGATACAGAGAGCAAGTGTGATGTCATCCAGCTGCCAATTGGAGGCCTCTAGATTTTGTTTTACAACAGTCGTTTATTTTCTGATAACGACGGAGAAAGAGTCTAGTCTAGTGCTCTGCTATTTATATTATGTGAACAGCTGTTTCATAGTGTACACGTGACACCAAATGATTATCATGCTATTTCCTGCGTAACAAGTACAACAAAATCAGAAACAAATTTTATATTATATTTATTAAAAGTTACATTTGATTTCACGCAGAGCATAAATATATAGATGACAAATCTTTATTACACACCCTATATACTAATTGACCTAATTACAAAGAAAATACATTTTCGTTTACAAACAATAGTTATTATAACAATCAAGTTAACCGGTGTCAAGGTACAAACAACTGCGAGTGGCTGGAGAGGAAATTGTTGCCAAAATACCCAAAATTTTCACAAAGATATTACATATCACTGGTTAAACTATATGTATGCATGTTTTTTATATAATTACCGCATTGTTTTCAACACTGCATGTCAATGTTATTGTCTTCAAAGTGAAGCACTAGTACGTAGCAAGTTGCACAAGTTCGGATAGGTTGCGGTTTCGAACCAAAATCGAGAAATATCACATGTTTGTACTTTTCATTCATTCTGATATTGCTACTTGTAGCTATTATAGCCGAAAGTAGCAATTATAGCTACTTTTGATACCTTTCCCCAACCTGTTATATGTCTTTGGTAACCGGGGTAACTTGTTCTATGTCTTTGGTAACCACCTTAGATTATCAGCTTTTGCCATGTACACTTAACCATTATGTGCCTTCTTAAAGACTCTGCATTGATGTTTTTCTGGTTACTGGGTAACCCTTCTATTTCTTTGGTAACCAGCAGGTAACCCCAGGTTACTCATCCCCATCTTTTCTATATCTTATTTATTTTAGTTTTTTAGTTTTGCTTATATTCATTCAGCACCAACATTAAGTGAAACATGTACAAAAAGTTAAACATGGTAAAAAAATATTTTTCACTCTGAGCTTTTTCAACACAATTCTACATGTAACAGTTTATTTCAGAGGGTTTCTCCTTGGAATTTCATTGTTTTGTTTTAAGCAGTCTGTGCACACTGGAAGAACAACCCTGTACTGCCTTGAAAGTTCTTTATCTTTCTCTGCCCCTGATTCTCACTGACACCTCATACGATTTCCCGGAGTCTACTATAATTGCCATACAAGAAAGAAAATGAAGTTTGAATAAAAAATTATACATGTATTTTCAATATCACATCAGGCGGCAAGTCATCAAAGACAAAAAGTAATGAACACGAGTTCAACTGCTAGACTAATTTCTGAAGTAGAGTCGTGCACAAATCATAGAAAATAAAAAAAATCCTAAAAAATATGCCGAGCGTTCCAGGATTTTTGTACCTAAATCTTTACACATTAGTACTTGCGTTAATTGGTCAGTGCTTCAGTAGGGAAAGAATTTCACGCTGTTCATGAAAATGAAACATTCAAAAGTAAAAAAAAAACGCACCGTTTTTCCAAATTATTTCAAACTAAAAACGATATTACTTGATTATGAGACTTCTTATACAGTACAGGTCGGGTGTCATTTACATTTTTCACCCATCACCGCGTTTCAGGGTCATCGCGACATCCAATTTTTTTCGGGTGATCACGGGTGATCGTCGATCTTGCCACCGCGATCACTAGACAAGAAAATCACGGTGATTTGCCGTGATTTATCAGCGCGAATCGCGGTGAAGATTTACCTGCGATTTAAAGACGTTCTTCCAAATTTATTTATTTACAAATGTAAAAAGAAATATGTTGTTCGTATTTTCGTATCAAAGAAAAAACTTAAACTTGATCAATTCACAAATATATTGTCCATTATTTGAAAAACTGGAGTTTTCACACCTTCCGTGTTGACATTAACACCTTTGTGCATGCCCCGTAAATTGCTGCCAATTATGCTTCTATCGGTATATTGTCACGGTCATTGCAAAATAACTAGCTTGCAAACATTACAAAAAAATCTTTTAGAATGAGTAAACTCATTTAAAAAGTGAACAACAGTTATTAAATTGTTAATTATTTTACGGCAAATTATAAGAATTCATCGACAAGTAGAGTATTTATGCCTCAGATCGGAGCTCAATTTCATTTAAAATACGAGTATAAATGCGGTTGAAACACACAGTAAACTGGAAATAATAGATCATTATCGAGAGAGAAAAGTGAAAAAAAAAATGTGTCGTTCTTACCTTATCGTTTCCTTACTTGTTATTTTGATGAAAGATAAATGTATAATATTCCTTTTAATAATTACTCCGAACATGCTGAGAAAATAAATAACGGTGAAAATATAACAGCCAAGTACATTAGCTACATGTATAAAATCCATCTCGTCAGTATTTTTCCCCAATCCCTTCCTAAAACATCTTTATTTATGAGCAATCAACACCTGTTTGAACACCTGTGTGATCAGCATTGTATATTTCATCATCACGTCTGTTTATTAACTTCAAAAAGAACGCCAACGAGTAATACTGATTTTCCGAGATCAAAGGTGCCGTGTTGGGTAAAAAAACTATTGATCAAACGTCGGCGTTCTTTATTCTTAACAGATTGACTCATTTGTCAACTCTCAACAAAAAATTAAGATTGCTCGAAACAAATTAGAGTTGTACATTGTATAATCAAAACATGCTGGAAATTAATAGCATATGCCTGTGACAAATGTTATTTAAATAAACGATGTTTGTGTTCACGACTTACTCTTTGCATTCAAAATGTTCGTTGAAGAGTTGATTTGTCGCTGAGTAGTGTGTCACTTTTGTTTGGCAATCAACAAAGCTGTTGATAATTTGTGATTTATATGGATTAATTAACCCCAAGCTTCTTACGTTGACAGGTAAGCACTTTCAAAATAGTTATTGACTAATTTATGTCAGTTTGCAAAAATCGGGCGTCGGTGATAAAACCAAGCTCTGTTATATTAAAAAGTTATTACATTTATTAAGAAACTTGATATTTTCACAGAAGATACGCAAACAATTTTTTTTTGTTTAATGCTGACGAATCGGCACGTCCGATTACGCGACTAAAATTTTTACATTATTTTGATAAATATTACGTTCAAATTGGTTAAAGAAAGAATGTTTTACATTAAAAATAACTACTTTTTAATTGTTAATTAACACTCGTTTCTCGAAAGATTTTTCACCGCGATCCCCCGCGATCGACCCTGAAGCTAAACTGCTGACGATGAACACGAGAAGAGCGAGAATGACTGCAGAATTATCGCCGCGAATCACGGCAAATCACCCGGAAATCGCCGCGTCGGAAGGACATATTCGCGGTGAATTTCCACCCGGACTGATTTATTAACGCGGTGGACGGGTGAAAAATGTAAAAGACACCCGAGCTGTACTGTACACTAATTCAACATTGTAGATTTTAAGTTTACGAAAACACAATATTTTATTATTCTGACAAATTTTGACAGGACTGTGATGGAAGCTAGCGGATTATTCGCCGAGTTCTTATTCCTAGAGAGGAAGGTTCATAATATTCTATGGTGGTTAAGCTGTTTAAAATACATAAAAAAACTCAAGTAACACTCTAATTTCTTTACTTCAAAAAAGATTTTCTACGTCAGCATATAATTTTGGACATTAAAAGAAATAGGATGTTGTTGTTTTTTCTCCATACACGATGTTTACTTTACTTTTACAGTAAAGCCATCGCTTTTAAAAGTTGACTGTGAACTCGGCACATTAACACTCATTAATTTGTTTTATGCAAAATGATTAAAAAGATAATGCTTTTTTGTTCAGTTGGAAACCCAAAATATCTCACAGCTAATTTTCTCTCTAAACCCCATCCCACCACAAACAGTTAATAGTGCATCTAAAATGTCTTCAACATTTTCCAACTGGCGAAAGTATTGACCAAAAACTGGTAGCCCTGAACTTAGCCATTTTGAGCAGTTTTTTCTCTAATTAACAACTTATTGAGTTGAAACATTGTAAGTCGCACATCTAGACTCAGATAAGAAGGCAGAGTATTTGGATCTGAGTGCTTATAATGGCATCACTACTGCTCAAAAGGTTAAAATCAAGTATGAATGAGTAGCTCAGAACCTGCTATAAAATTCCCCCAAAATACCTTAGAATGCAGGAGTTGGCATATAAATTTTCACAATTTTCTGGGAGAGCAGGCCCGCGGACCCCCTTACATAAGTTAGGACTCTTAAAATTCATTGGGGATTTTTACAAACATTTTTTATTGAGAACCCTGGAAGTGTCCGAAGGACGGATGTTTTAGCTCAGTTGCAAATTGACGCTGTTAAAAATACGACTCGCTGAGTTGAACCCCCTTGCTGAAATCCTGGATCCGCCCCTGACTCCTATTATGTGGCAGCCATATTGTTGACATTTTTAGGCACGGGTGCTTTGGAGACCATGTTTGTGTGTGCTGACCGCACCCCTTTTATAAATATCGTTTTTTAATCTACATTGGACAAACACATCAATTTTGTTTAAGAACTGAACAACTGAAGATGTGTTTAAATAAAAGGTGTTTTTTCGGAACGTTGACGAGTGATGTCACGCGCACTTGCTAAAGTTACATGAGCACCGGCTAGTTGGCAAAAATAGTGTATTATGTAGTGTAATCAGAGCGTAAATATGAAAAAGTGGCAAATTGCGATGAGAATGGTATGTCTCACCGATATCAGGACATCTCCAACCCTTACCATTTCCACCCCTACTTATTTCTTGAGACCCCTTGCCGTTTCCACCCCTGATTTGAAGACACTTCGACCCCTACCTGGTTGGACACTTCGATCCCTACTTTAAAAACATAATATGTTCAACAATATTTTTTAAACTTATAACTTGTTTATTTTAATGATAAATATTGAGCTTATGTTTGTTGGCAGTTTAAATTAGACACTTCAAAAAGATAGTTCACATACTGATTGAAGACAATTAAAATCAACGCGTTTAAAATACAACATGTTTTCTAATTATCCAATTAAAGACTGGATAATGAGTGGATGATTATCATTTTAGGTCTCAATTTTAGTATAAACAAAGACCTATATATTACACTAATGATATATATAGGTCTTTGTATAATATACTAGTACATTTGTCGCACTTGTCAAAACTTCTTCATTGTAAATCCGGAGATTTGTATGAATACTTTAATGATGAAGATGATTAGGATGGTGTGGTTGTTGCTGTTGTTGTTTTTAATGTCTTGTTGCTGCTGTGAACTATAACTATGACTTAAATAAAAATGATGATGATGATTGTCGTGTTCTTTAGAAATTGTTAAATAACTTGTTTTAAAAATGATTTATGGAATATTTAAGCGTTATTTTTTTTACTTTCGGCCTAAAAATTTTAGAATGAACGCGGATCATGCATGCAGAAAATGTTACATGGAGGCCCCTGTTTAGTTTATGACACGTGTATTGTACGAGTATAGTTGTGCCAGAGGCAAATGTCACTCGATCACCATGAAGGTCGCCGCGTTATCTCGTAATAAACAGGAAATGTGCGACTGTGCAGAAGAAACAAGTTCATTACACAAATTTAAATTATTTTCAAATAATTGATATATTTTGAACTTTAACGGATATTTTTACTATAAATTCAGGTATTCGGTAATTGAAAAGTATATCTTCAAGTTGAAAAAGCGACTCCAACGATGGTTTTTGGCAAGATGCTACATCATACCATCCATTTATAAGAAACAATCAATTGCTGTTAAAATGCCAATTGTCTCCTGATTTATGTTTCTTAAATGTATTGTAATATTTTTGTTATATTATATAAAAGATATATCGCATATTACAAATTGTTTTTTCCCCGCTTAATCTGAAATTTTAATACCTTTTATCCAAATAATAAGTTAAAAAAATCAGGTTTTATTTTAATAATTATGCCCCCCTTCGAAGAAGCTGGGGTATATTGCTTTGCACATGTCGGTCGGTCGGTCGGTCGGTCCGTAGACCACATCTTGTCCGATCAATAACTAGACAACGCTTTGTGATACAGTCCTTATATTTGGTGTGGAGGTTGGTCATGACCAGTAGAAGACCCCTATTGATTTTGTGGTCAGTAGGTCAAAGGTCAAGGTCACAGTGGCCTTGACCACAAAAACCTTGTCCGATCAATAACTAGACAACGCTTTGTGATACAGTCCTCATATTTGGTGTGGAGGTTGGTCATGACCAGTAGAAGACCCCTATTGATTTTGGGGTCAGTAGGTCAAAGGTCAAGGTCACAGTGGCCTTGACCACAAAAACCTTGTCCGATCAATAACTAGACAACGCTTTGTGATACAGTCCTCATATTTGGTGTGGAGGTTGGTCATGACCAGTAGAAGACCCCTATTGATTTTGGGGTCAGTAGGTCAAAGGTCAAGGTCACAGTGGCCTTGACCACAAAAACCTTGTCCGATCAATAACTAGACAACGCTTTGTGATACAGTCCTCATATTTGGTGTGGAGGTTGGTCATGACCAGTAGAAGACCCCTATTGATTTTGGGGTCAGTAGGTCAAAGGTCAAGGTCACAGTGGCCTTGACCACAAAAACCTTGTCCGATCAATAACTAGACAACGCTTTGTGATACAGTCCTCATATTTGGTGTGGAGGTTGGTCATGACCAATAGAAGAACCCTATTGATTTTGGGATCAGTAGGTCAAAGGTCAAGGTAACAGTGGCCTTTGCATACAAAAACGTTGTCCGATCAATAACTAGACAACGCTTTGTGATACAGACCTCATATTTGGTGTGGAAGTTGGTCGTGACCAGTAGAAGACCCCTATTGGTTTTTGGGTCAGTTGGTCAAAGGTCAAGGTCACGGTGGCCTTGACAACAAAAAACCTTGTCCGATCAATAACTAGACAACGTTTTTTTTATACAGTCCTAATATATGGTGTGGAGGTTGGTCATGACCAGTACAAGACCCCTATTGATTTTGTCCTCATCTTTGGTATGAATGTTGGTCATGACCAGTAGAAGACCCCTATTGATTTTGGGGTCAGTAGGTCAAAGGTCAAGGTCAAAGTGGCCTTTGTACACAAAAACCTTGTCCGATCAATAACTAGACAACGCTTTGTGATACAGTCCTCATATTTGGTGTCGAGGTTGGCCATGACCAGTACAAGACCCCTATTGATTATGGGGTCATTATGTTAAAGGTCAAGGTCACAGTGGCTTTGACAACAAAAAAACCTTGTCTGATCAATAACTAGACAACACTTTGAGATACAGTCCTCAAATTTGGTGTGTAGGTTGATCATGACCAGTACACGACCCCTACTGATTTTGGGGTCAGTAGGTCAAAGGTCAAGGTCATGGAGGCCTTGACAACAAAAAACCTTGTTTTAAACTATTTCAATATATGCCGTGTCATAAATAGGCACTGATTATCACTCACTTGTGTTTATTCAATGCTTTGGTTTCGTATGGATGGTCACTAAAGCCTGCACATTACCGGAATTGACATAACACTAGAGCTACTATATCTCCGCCAATAGCAAATATTTGATTTAAATTACAATAAAATCCTTTGTGTTAGACTAGGTTAATCTACACGCGCTTATGTTTGTCGAGGTAAATGTAATCCTCTCATTGGATGACCTGGTTATTGATATATAGGAGTTCCACCGTCTTGTAAATTGCTTTCATGACTGGTACCCTTCATTGCTTAAGCTTACAAAAGTCTCTAAATTTCCAAAAATTTAAATTCAATGCTAATAGATATCACTTGCACGTCAGGGGGGGCATTTGTGTTTGACAAACACCTCTTGTTTATTTAGCTTTTTTTCATAAAACATACAACATTTTTGGTCCTTTATAGCTTTATTTTCAATTAAAACTACTATTCCACTCTGAATGAGGAGAATTCTTGTTGAGAGTAGTCATTGTTTGGTTTACCTAACGGTTCTGGAAACGATATTTTGCCAACCAGGTACTGCGCATGCGCGTAAATATTCAGATGTAAACAATAACAATCAACGTTCGTATAATAACAGCTTTTTTTTGGAAATAGTTACTTTTTTATGAATGAGTCCATTCGATTTCTAGCTTAACACTTTCGTCGCATGCTCACCAATACTGTAGTCTAAATTCTAAAACAGGAAACCAGTAGTTTTGTATCTATAGCGTGATACAATCTATAAATTTGTTGTTCTTTACAGTCAACACTGAGGAGAGTGATGATATGTCAACTGTGACTGTGAAACTTGTGATCCCTCAACTCAGTATTGAAAAGAAAATGTTTGGTGCTGCTAAACCCAAAAGGGGAGAAAGTGAAGTGGATGTCAAGTTTGACAATTTGTGAGTATTAATTTAACAATCAGTTGGGCAGTATTGCTGGTATTTGCACTTTTAAAATGAGTATTTTCCGTTTTGGCAAATACCATCGGTAAACACCAGAGCAGGTATTCCACCACAGCAGGAATCTAGTCTAGATTTAAATCAACATCAAATTCATTTATTTAGTGAGTCATAAAAAGGGGTGTCATGAAGGGGATTTTTTTGTTAAGACCTGTAAATGTTATGTTAATTTCAGGAGTCTAGAAGTGAATGCATGTGTAACCAAGAAGGGGTCGACCACCAAGTATCATTACAAAGTGAACAAACTGCCTGGAGAAATCTGTCCTGACAAATGTAAAGTTGAGGTATATATCGTAGCGATTTGTAAACATTCTAGAATTTCCTGAAAATATCTAAGACTGAATATACTGGATATACATGTAAGCCAGGGCACATCTTGTAATTACACTTCCAGATTATACTTCTTGAGAATTTAGTAATGGTATGACATTAACCCTTTACTCTATGTAAATGACTAGGGTAGATTCAGATCTCTCAGCACATTCCTGCTGTCTGATTTGGATCTACAATGTTTGCTTCTTGGTCAGCAATAACTAAAGACCTAGCAAATAATGTAGAGCCAGACAGCACAGATGTCCCAGCTTATCTGGATCTACAATGTTCAATGATGAAATAACATCCATTATATACCAAGAAGTAAAGGGTTAAAAGAGGTGAATTTGAAAATACATGTACTTTTTGCCTCCAACATTATTATTTAAACATGGAAAGATCGCATAAGTTATTGGCCATTTGCTATATGATGTTAACATATTCATGTTTTTGTTGATTTCAGTACAAGAAAGAACTGGTTATTCTGACACTGGTGAAGCAAGATGCAACAACTTGGGCAGTTTTGCTGAGTAAAAATGGATTGGACCAAGCCCCATCAGAATAACAAGGGCCAGGCTTATGATATACTGTACTGCTGTATTACTATAAAATAATGGATCTTCCATAAAATGTAGTCGAAATTTAGGTGATGTGAAATTTAGTATTACTTGCGATAAAGACCATTCGTATTCAAGCCAAGTTTGCTTTGTGTTGTGAGGGAAAGGGACAGATTTATGAAGGATCAAAAGTGGCCTCAAATTATCTAAAATTAGAAAGTTCACGTACATATACCTCACAAAATGTTTACTTCTTATAATTTATAATGGTGGGGTTTTTTTAGGAGATAAGAATTGATGATAAACATAACTTAGTATGATCAAACAGTGTAGATCCAGATCAGTCTGAAAATCTGTGCCTTCTGATCTTGATCTACATTGTTCAGTTCTTGGTAGAAAGTAACCTAATGTATTTAAAAGTGAACAGTGTAGATTCTGATAAGATGGCACAGATGTGCCAGCTGATCTGAATCATAAACAAAATTTATTTAGGAATATCAAATGTGTTTTGAAATTTGAAAATGTTTTAAAGTTTTGGTGATTTTCATATGGGACAAAGGCTTTGGCTATAATTATTTATACAATTGATTGTTTTCAAACCTGATTAATTCACGGCCAAATCTAGTTTTGGTCAAGGTGTGTGCCCAAATTGAAATCTCACAAATCTGCTCCACTCAAAATTAAGATTGATTTGCTTATTTTCCTCACTTTAGGCATATTTTAAGTATCATTAACTCCTTAAATGTATAAAGTGTAACTGTTTTTGCATTCAGACACATAAAAATTTTAGATACATAGCAAAAGATAAAATTTTTAAATTTTTACGCCATTATTAGTCGGTCACAAACCTGCTCCTTTGGATATGCTGCTTCACAGCTTGACCTCTGCAAGCTCTGGCCTATATGGGCTTTCCCTTTACTCTATATACACAGGTTTTCCACATGTGCAAAAAGTGTAGATCCAGATCAGTTATCAGTCAGAATGCCTGGCTGTGTAGTCTGATGTTGATTGACAATGCTCACCCATGGAGCAAAGAGATAAGTCTGTTTAGAAAAAATATTGTTATTACTAGAAAAAGCTTCATGTTTTAAACGTCCTAAATCCAAAAATAAAACGGGTTGCCTCCGAAAATTAAAATGATTTTAAATCACATTTTTGTATGATTTCAAAATTTAATAAAATAATGAAATTTTAACAAAAGTATTATCTGGTATACTTTTGCTTTTGACATGTACATTGTTTTCCGGGCATCATATAAAAATTTCATTAATGGTTTGGGGGGGGGATGGAGGCGTGTGTTTATGATATTGGTGGGAGTGAAATTGTCTTCATTTACCTTTTAAATAGTTTTAATACTAAGCAGAAGTCAGTGTTTTAAGTATTTGTGTAATTTCAAGCTGTTTTATGGACAAATATTCTAATTGACAATCATAGTTATAGGTTTGGTTAGATTTAGCCCACAGATAGAACTGTGCACCTTGGCAAAGTTTGTAAGACCATTTACAGATGACAGTACACCTCTTCAAGTTTAAGAACAATTCCTAATATATGACTTTATGCATAAATAGTGTTTCTTTGGTAAATGTATATGTATAATCAGGGGTTCCAATAGCTGCTATATCTCAAGGGTGATTTTGACCAAACCTGGCAAAAACTAGTAATAGCCAAAAAACCTCTAATTTAACCTTTTACTCCACAGATACACCTTTATTTTGTGGGCAAACTGTAGAACCCGATCAGTTGGCACATCTGTGCCATCTAATCAGGATCTACAATATTTGCTTTTAGATCCATTATGTTATGTGTGACCAAGATGTGACCAATGCAGATCCAGATCAGACAGCACAGATGTGCCAGCTGATCTGGATCTACATTGTTTGCACATGCAATAAATGTCATATATGTGGAGTAAAGGATTAAAGGAAAAGCTACACTCATATTTCGGGTCATCTGCTAGGTCAAATGGAATCCCTGCATTTTTAATTATAACCTGTTATCTTTTTTTAGAAAAGTGAAGAGAATGTTATTTTTATCCTCATTAGTTTATCAGAGCCATTATAATGGAAATTGAAAACCTAACAAAATAGTCTCAAGACTAAGAAAAAGTATTTGCTCATAAAAATATGAAACTGAAGGAATGCTCTTGCTGAAAAATTTGTAAAAAATTTAGTTCTTATCAATATCTTTTACATTAGTATATGTTGTCCATTTGGCAACAGTATAGTGCTAATATATGGCAACATAGCTGTAAGGGGAAGTTACTGCTGCAAGGAGTTTTCCAAGCACTTATTCAGTGATCTCCCTTTGACCATAAGTTACCCGAAATGAGGATAACATTAAAGCATGAAAATATGCATTTATAAATAGTTTTTATTGTTCTTATTAATTGATCTTTAGAAATTGTTTTTTTTAAACATGAATTAAGCTGTTAAGGTTGAAAATCTGGTTTACAGGATCAAATATGATGTCTTTCATAAATTTTAAATGTCAAAATCAATCTGTGCCACTTGGGTAACAATTTTTTAAAGGAAAAGGGAAACATAAGAACCATTTTGTCGGAACATCCTTTCATTCATCAATCTGTCTCTTAACCCTTTCCTCCATAAATACACCTTTATTGCATGGACGAACAGTTTAGATCCAGATCAGCCAGCACAGATGTGCCAGCTGATCTAGATCTACACTGGTCGCACATGTGTAAAAATGCGTAAATATGGCGGAAAGGGTTAAACTGAACATTAGCCTTTTAGTATCTCCCTTTCTGTATGTCAGTCCATCACAAAAACAAAACATAGGCAATAACTTTGTCGTTCTTAATTTTTTTTCATCAAACTTAAAAATTATATTGCTTGTGTCAACAGGTTTGTGATGATGCTAGATTTTCAGGTCAAGGTCATTTTGATGGAGTTAAATGTATGCCTGCTCCATTTGTACTTGGATTTTTTATTCAGACAAAGTACCTGAGGGCAACTGATCAGCCATCTAGTCTTTAATAAGATTTGTTATGGAATCTTAACATTGGCTTAAACTTTATCTAATCTAGATATTTCTTCATTAAACTTCGATATATACAATTTAGCCTAAATGTAAACATCAAAATCACACTTGACTTAATTATTCCTTCCAGATATTTTGCTGTACTGGGACCAAGATCATAAAACTGAAGTGGAGACCATGCCCAGATTTTGAGCATCTGATTAGTTGATTTGCAGCTGTCTCCAAATGGACCAATCAAAAGCTTTACTTTTGAGACTAGTCTCTAGCCTAAGTTTTATGGTCTTTGTGCCCATCCATTATACTATCACCTACCTAGTTATGCAGTTTTTTTCTTGTTGATTCGTTCAAGTTTTACATGTTATAATGTAATATTTTATTAACTGTTGAGATTTATGTGTATCAATGATTTTGGATATGTTTATTTTTATTCTTCATTTGGGTTGTATTAGTGCAGTAATGTTCAAATCATTTTAAGCATTTGAAATTTTTTACAAATATTCTACAGTTTCTGTCAGATATTTCTTTTACAAATTCATGTTCTTATAATAATAATATGTATAGTGTTCAGTATTTATAATAAACTGATTTTGCTTAGTCTTGTTTTCAGTGTTATATACCCATTTTAGATGGGTTTTTTAGTTCAACTATAGGAAGAATAGGGGTGCTATCCTACTCACCCCGGCGTCTTTGTTAGCATTGGCCTGCGTTAAACAAAATATGCAATTTGGTCCATAACTTTGAAACTACTTGAGATATCAACTTAAAACTTTGAATATATATTCACCATCAAAATCTACATCATTACCTACAAGACCCATAACTCTGCTACCAGTTTTTTTCAACTTTTGCCCCTTTTTCACTTAAACTGCATTAACTACAAGATGCGCTTGACCCATAACTTTAAAACTACTTGAGATATCGACTATCAAAATCTAAATTATTAGCAACAATCCCCATAACTCTGCTACCAATAACGTTATGTCCCTTTTTTACTTGTGCAATTGTCCCATTACTTTAAATGTATTTGAGATATAACTGAATTTTGAAATACATGTTCACAATTAGTTTTTTCATCATTATCAATAAGACCCATAACTCTACTAGAAATATTTCTGTAAGTTATGTCCCTATTGCACTAACCAAAATATGCACTGTGTCCATAACTTTGAAACTACACGAGATGTCAACTTGAAATTTAGAATATATAGTCGCTATCATAATCTTTACCATAACCACCAAGACCCGTAACTCTGCTTCAATTTTTTTAAGTTGTGCCCCCTTTTCACTTAGATTTTGTGTAAAGTATTTATTCTGTAACATTATTTAAGTTATAGATATTGAACTAGAAGTAAATGTTCCCAATCATAATTTTTAACAAGTAATATTTCAAAAATATTTCATTGTTATTTCCCTTTTTCACTTCAGTATTGAAGGTTCATTAAGGAATTATTTCTGTTATTTGAAATCAATTTTCTCTCTTATCACTCCCTCGTTAATAATTTCCTGATTGCACATGAATATTTTGCCAAAGTTGTTGTTCTTTTAATTGCATTTGTTTCAAATGAATCGAATAGTTGAGTGTGCTGTCTTCACGGACAGCTCTTGTTTTGTACAGGTATAAGGTAACATAGTGTTGTTGCTATTGGCTGTTTTCTCTGTTATCCATAAAGTACATTTCTTGTGAGGAAAGCGGGTAGGTTCTTTCTGCTTCTTTATTCTATATATGTTGAACCTTTTTATTTTCAACCCATTGTTCGCTGTTTTACCCTGTGCTCCATAAATATGGGTTTTATCTCCTGTGCGCAGTGTATATCCCGATCAGCTGGCACATACGTGCTGTCAGATCAGGATCCTTACTTATTTTCTTAAAACGAACATAGTAGATCCTGATCAGAAGCAAACAGTGTAGAGCCTGATCAGACTGCACAAGTGTGCTGGCTGATCTGGATCTAACCTGTTCAATCATTTGCATCAGCCATGTCACATGGACTAATTCGTTGACAAACATACTAATGCTGGACTTTTATTTTTCTAATGAAAATTTACATCAGTGATCAAAAACAAGACCTATAATTTTCACAAGGAGCCGTATTAATTTTTATTGGGAATAGGGAAAACTCAGCCTGTTGATGCCAGCTTTACCTAAAGGTTCGCAAATACCCGTGCAGATTTATCTGGCTTGAGTCCAGTATTTCTAATTTATTTATTTTGAAGCAGAATCAGACTCTCTTGCCATCACTCGTGTGATATGAAAATATTAAAACTCCTTATGAAGTTCGCCAGAGGCTCGCTTATTCACTTTTGGGGTTATCCCGGCCAGCTTAATAGGTAGCGCGATTGTCATTGCATGGCTAGGCAAGGAATTTCACTTTAAACATTCTTAAACAGATTATAATGAACGAGGCGAACTGTAACTACGTTGCCAAACTTATACATTTCTTCAAATTCTATTTAAAAGTGTCCTTTTGTATATATTTTGTCCTTGAAAGCAATAAAATATGAACTTATTAAACTAGGTTAATATATAATTACAAAAAATAATTATAACCTTCCAAAAAGGGAGGTCAATAATAACACTTTATAAATTCTACTCTCTTTAATTTCGAATTTTCGGACGCATGTCCTTTCTGAAGAATTAAACAAAAAATGAAAAAAATATGTATCATTTTTGAGAAAGGACATGCGTCCGAAAAATCGATATTAAAAAGTGAAAATTTTATAAAGTTATAACTATTTAAATATTTTTATGCAGTTAATGTTTAAAGTTTAGTTAAGAGTAAGACCGAGATGACTTAGATAAAGCGGTTTTATTGTATTTAAATGCTATTTCAACTCTATTCTTCAACTGTCACCACGCTTTAAGTTTTAACAGTCATATCAGTGTATTTTTACTTCGGTAATTGGCAATAATATCGTACCTTTTGTTTTATAGTCTGTTCTTTCACTTTTGTTCCATTATTTTAGTTTAAACAATTATGAGATAAAAGTCATAGACGATATTCGAATTGTATAACAAGCTATGGATTTAAACAAAAAATTAAAATAAGTTGCGTGGCCTATTTACCTCATTATATTTGATTTAAATTGTTAAAAAGGGAAGAAACTTGTTAGACAATGTATTTTAAATACAAAAGAGAAACATTAGTTTAAAACATAAATTTCATAACTATGATAAAATGGGTAATGTACCACAGAAACCATCAGGTAATATTATTTCAAATACCAACGACAGGGCAGTGACGAATAATGCTTCAGGTAGTGCTCAGTCTAATGAAGAGATTGGAAGGCAATTCCAAGAACACATTAATGCTTCTGCAAATGAAATGGGCACAGTGGATGAAATTAATGGAATTGGCTCAAAACCTCAACAAATACCTCCTACCAACATTTCAACATACGACGCACAAAGCAGCGATCTGGAATCTAGGAACAGAGCTCCAAACATTGAGAAAAGTAGTAAAGGGATCTTACCTCCCAGACAGGATAGAACAAAGCTACAAGAAAACTCGCAAGGAGCATCGGAAAATACCGTAAGACAAGTCAAAAGCAATTCTCGTAACGATTCAAGGAAAACCACGACCCGGAAACAAGTAAAATCCACTTCCAATGGATTGACAAATAATGAAACGAAAAAAAAAGTTAAGAATGAGTCTGCATATAAAAATATTAAAAGTGAAACGCCAAGAGATTCACAGAAAGACAGAGCTGGAAAAGGAAATCATTCTGATCCTGGTACGAAGATGAATGTTGTAACTGATGATCAATTCCGTTCATTGATTTCAAATCGTAAACGTGTACCAGAGAGGACAGAAACAGTGAAAGACAAGATTGAACCTCATAGAAAAGTTCGGCCTAACTCTGAACCAGTACCTAACGTTGAAAATACTGCTGAAAATAAACTAATGGTTTTCGATAAAAAAATAACAGAAAGAAAGGTCAGAAGCGAAGCTCTTCCTGCAAAGGAAAAAATTCTGTTCATGAGTAGAATTCAGTCTAACCCTAAAGCAGTTATAACAGATAAAGCTAGCAGTCGTGAAAGGCAGCCGTCGTCAAGAATCCAGTCAAACTCCGAAGCAGTTATAACGGATAAAGCTAGCGATCAAGTAAGGCAACCTTTGTCAAGTACACGATTAGCTTCACGAAAGATTAAGAGCGAAAGCTATCCCGAACAAGAGACATTTGTATCTCGGAGACAAATACAGTCCGATCCAGTACACAAGATAACAGAGAGTAAACGAGTACGAATGAGTGTAGTGCAGGAAGATGATAATGAGCTGGAACAATTTCGTCAAGTATCTAGATTGAGCGCATCGAGCCAAGAGTTGAATTTTACTGAATTTAATGAGGAAGTCGATACAAAGATGCAGTTAGACCATGATGACAGCTCGAGTCTGAGATCAACAGCTTTAGACTCAAGACTGTTTGAAAGTCAGTCAACAATCATATCCCATACAAGTGGTGTCAAGATTCCGGTGCCTGCCAGCAGATATACCGGTTAGTATAATTAATTTGGTATTTTTAAGAAACATATTATCAAGGCCGCTGAGCACGATACGTTCGATCATATATCTATGTAAATACGCTCAACCCGGGACTAGGCTGTGTGGACTGTATGTATTTCTATTATTTTCCATGTACATGTACATGCTCAATCAAGCTGAGTCTGCAGTATTTTGATTATTTGTCGTGTTCGGTGGCGTTCAAAGTTCCTTATTCGCGTATTCAAGAACAATCAACTCATTTGACAAATAGCGGGGCTGATTTATGATCACTTTCGAAAAAACTATAATGCAACAATTACTTGAACTACCATTTATTGGGAATACCGATGGTATGTACTGGGCCTGTCTCTGGCAAGGTTGGCTAGGCCCTGCCGCCGTACTTGTATGGCTGTGGTGATATCTATTCATTCATGATATAATTATAAAAAATGATAGTGCCACTAGCTGGGAGCGAACCCGCAACGTCACGGCGACAGCGCCTAGCTCTGAAATTCCGGCGACTCATCCAACTGAGCTAACCGGGGCAGCCAAAAAGGTTGATCGGATAGCCCTAATATACGTAGCCATCACTGCGTGACATCGGTAATGGATTATTTTACTGATAACAGTACTGACTATATGTACGGGGAGACTTTTTACGGCCGCCACACTGCACAAATAGCGCTACTGTGAATTTCTTGTAAGCAATTATTGAAAACCAAACTACTGTTTCAAATGCTCGCCATTTCGTTTTTACGTGTAATCAGTATCCTCTTTTATTCCAGACAATAAGCAGAAATTGAAGGAACGTCTGCTGGAACTTTATAAATTCCATGGATTCGATTTACCAGAATTTCAAATACTTCCGCCATCATCAAACGGTAAGAAACTAAAACTAAGACCTCTCCGGATGACAAAGCAAAGACCGATTACGGAAGAAGATTTGGAAACTCTATCTGATACAGACCTTTTGGACAAGGAGAAGTTTACAAATGCACAGCATATACAATCATTGTACGACATTCTTCATAATGGAATCGAAGAAGCTAAGAATATCTACATCGTTGGAGAGTCCGGCAGCGGACGAACCACTGTGTGTCGCCATATCATTCAACGATGGTGTGCAGTTCATAAGATAAAAGAAAATGGACATGAAGGTGTAGATGCAAAAGAAGCCAGTACTCCAGCTTTGAGAAATAAAAGAGACGATGTTCAGAGCAAGCGCTCAACGGATGCAGATTTCAAAAACCTATCACACAAAGCTGCTGGTGATACGGATCATGCTGAAGAAGATGAATCCTCAGAGCAAATGCTTGAAGACAAGCAATCACTCGAAAAGTTTGAATATCTATTTTATATTCCTGTATGTTACAACAAATCTCGCGAAAACATTCAAGACATGATTAAAACACAGTTAAAACATATACTTAGTAATTTAGATCTCGAAGACGGAGTGAAAGGTTCTAAGTCACGCCCTGGCGAGAGCGGTGCATTTCTAAACGAGGTTTTTGAAAAAGAGTCTGAAAATGTTTTAATCATTTTGGATGGTCTTGAGGAATGGAAGCCCCGATCAAAACGTTTTCAACACCACAAGAAGGCAACGCTAGTTCCAGGTCGAGACACTACTAAAGGCTATACAATAGTAACAACATGTACACCGCAAACAGTTCAACAATCAGGACTTAATTTTAATGATACTGATTTAGTTATAAATATATTTGGACTCGAAGCTGAGTCAACAACAGCCCTTTCAACAGATGTTGTTCAACGGCTTAACGAAAGTTACGGAAAGAATAAAGATCCAGCAAATTTCTTTAGCCAGCTTGAAAAGTCCACAGTAAATAGATTTAATGTGTGGCCGTTAATAGTACAACACGTGGTGTTTTTATGGTACCATTCAGGAACTATTGGAGACACAATGTGTGATGTATTCAGTAGGATTCTTGAGCTTCAAATGAAAAAGATAAGTGATCTCATTGATGATCATGTTGACAACCTCCGGACGACTTCAGTATCTGGCCCTGTAGTTGACCATGACGTAATATTACCTAGATATTTTGTGAAATTAATACATTGTCAGAGGCACAAAAATCTCATCTATTATCTAAGTAAGATGGCATGGACAACAAGGAAAGAACTGGAAAAGATGTTTGACTCTACTAATCTGGAACTTCATGGAATTCAGTTTGCTGACATACAGATGTGTATACAAGCCGGTCTGTTAATGCAAGATAGGTATGTTGGGTTTTCCCAGTTGGAGCATGGAAGAACTGTTTCATTTTCAAACATACTGATGCAAGAGTTTCTGTGTGCTACTTACTTAGCTATGTTATGTCGAGATGAAACGTACGATAATATAGGTAAGGTGCCTGATCATTCAAACAGAATGCAAGCGTTTGTTAATGACCATTTGAGTTTCATGATGCACTCTGTAAAAGACACGATATATTTTTCCAACCTGATAGCAATGCTATGCGGACTTTATCCTCCAACCCTGAAGCAGATATCTAAACGAATATACAACACTGTTGCGAAAGATAAGCTTGTTGAAGTTTATAGAAACAACATTAAATCAGACAATGCCTTAGTATTAAGCATTCAACAGGTCATCTTTCAATGTGCCCACGAGTCGACTGCAGTTAGCGAGGATGAGATAAATATTCACATTGGGGACCTAATTTTTCAAGACTATATCGTCGAACATATAAGATACGTGGTCCCAGAAGATGTCAGATCATTGTGTATCATGTCTAGAGGCTTTGAAAGAAACCAGGAAAATCAAGAGACTCTATCCCAATTCATTCATCAGTGTAGAGTATTTGACCAGCTAGAAAAGCTAGAGATTGATGACAGTCTTGTTGTATTCACAATTCGCGACGTGGATTCTCTTTTTATCTTGAGTGAACGATGTGCACCAATATTAAAGATATGTGCTTTCGAATTGCGTGACAATGAATACGGAACCTATACGAGGATAACACAAAACCTAGATAAACTTTTACCGAAAATGTCAGTCTTGCAGGCCGTTGAAATTACAGGACTGAAGCTTGGCCACAAAATGTTTAGTAACTTTTCCGAAGTTGTTTCTGGACTGTTGCAATTACGGCACGTCGGTTTATCTGATATAACTTGTGAAGTTACAAAATGCGATGGAGAGGAACATCCCTTCGATTTTTCTGGCCATGATAGATTAGAGTTTCTGGCACTAGATGGAAGAGAGATTCACGTTAGAGGTTTAAATACTAGCAGTCTCCGACAGTGTTTCTTAGGGAACTTGGCGCAAAGTGTTGAACTAGGGATTCTTCTTTCTTTGAGAGGATCCGCTTGTTTGGACAAGTTTGTTCAAACATTGACTCTCCGTCACCGACCATCGTTCGCATCACAAAGTGTTATCGAAACAATCAATACATGGTCCAAAATAACGATTGTCAGTATCACAAGTGTCAATTTTGGTGGAAATGAGTTAAGACTGGACAATGAGTTGTCGGCGTTGACTCACATAGGGCTTTTCGAAGTTAGTATGATAAAAAATGTCTGGTACCAGTTTATCGATAGTCTTCCCAGGATACCTCAGTCGGTTGCCATTGCGACACGCGACTTAACGATTACACCGATTGGACAAGATATAACACGTGACTGCTTAAGTCGTCCTATTGATCCGGAGTCGAGGGCGTTCATACTTGCAAAACACACAGAAAATACATTAGCACTTGACTACGTGCGAAAAGATACGAGTTTATTCTTTGTAACTTTAGACATTGCAAGTGTGTTTTGTTTCAAGACAAATAAATGAAATCATCGAAAGAGAAATAAGTAAAATTTGAAGAAAAATCTATAAATTCGTGATAAACGGTAAACAAAGTAAATATCCTATTTAAGTCCTGCAAATGCTTGTTTTACTATGGACCCCACCAGCAAACAACAAAGGCAGTTAACATTGTGTTTAAGTTCTGCAAATGCGTATTTTTTGTGAACCCCAGAGGTAAACAACAAAGGCAATAAACATGTTATTTAAATCCTGCAAATGCTTTTTCTGTGGACCCAATCAGTAAACAACAAAGTCAGTAAACATTATATTTAAGTCCTACAAATGCGTATTTTCTTTGGACCATATCAGTAAACAAAAAAAAGGCAGTAAACATTATATTTAAGACCTGCAAATGCGTATTTTATGGACCCCATCAGTAAACAAGAAAGGTAGTAAACATTATACATGTATTTAAGACCTGCAAATGCGTATATTCTGTGGACCCCACCAGTAAACAACAAAGGCAGTAAACATCGTATTTAAAATCTGTAAATGCGTATTTTCTATGAACCTCACCAGTAAACAACAAAGTCAGTAAACATTATAATTAAGAACTGTAAAGGCGTAACTTCTATGGACCCCACCAGTAAACAAGAAATGCAGAAAACATTATATTTAAGACCTGCAAATGCGTATTTTCTATGGACCCCATCAGTAAACAAAAAAGGTAGTAAACATTATATTTAAGATCTGCAAATGCTTACTTTCTGTGGACCCACCAGTAGACAACAAAGGCAGTAAACATCGTATTTAGACCTGTAAATACGTAATTTCTATGGACCCCACCAGTAAACATGAAAGGCAGTAAACATTATATTTAAGACCTGTAAATGCGTAATTTCTATGGACCCCACCAGTAAACACGAAAGGCAGTAAACATTATATTTAAGTCCTGCAAAAGCGTTTTTCTATGCACTCAACAAGTAAACAACAAAGGCAGTAAACATCGTATTTAAGTCCTACAAGTAGTTAACAACATAGGCAGTAAACATTATTTTTTAGACCTGCAAATTTATGCGTATGTTATATGGACCCAACCAGTAAACGACAAAGGCGGTTAACATTGTATTTAAGACCTCAGTATGTCAGTCACATCGACTTTGTCTGATTGCGGGCGAAAATGTCAAACTTTCGTTACATTTTCAGAAAACTTTTCAGATAAAACGATTATCTTAAGGTATCTACATATCTAATATATGTGTCAAAGTACTGATCTGTATCATAGCGAGATTTCTCAAACCAGTGATAGTACCAATACTAGACTTTATCTTTTATCTCACTCAAGATATTCAGCTAAGTATTAGGACGTACGTTTGTCCCTGCGACCTTTTCAGAGCATTAAATAACAGCCTACTAATGTATCAATTTATTTCGAGGGCCAATTTATTTTCAAATAAATGTTTCACAAGAATAGACCCTTGTTTAATTTTTAATTACTATATTGTAAATTTAATTTTTAATTACTATATTGTAAAAATCTTCAATTAAATTCCAGTTAACGTACTCGTTTGTCAACATCAATGAAATTACTTTTATTATTTTGATAAAATAACTAATTATTTTTAGTTTCTTCGATTTATGTAGAGCTATGTTATTATTTCAAAGCCTCACATGAATAAATTTATTTACAAACATTCCATCAATTCATTTTAAAAAGGCATTCAGTCATTTTACAAACTACAAGTAAAAAAGTGTACACAGTTCACTACTTTAGATACCTCCTTTGACACTCGTAATTAAAGAGTAATTGAATTCATTAGTAAACTATTGGCTATGACTTTCTTATAATTAATTAAATTACAATTAAATTATTTGGTAATTTACCTCAATTAATAATTACTCAATTACTTAAAAATTGTAATTAACTTTATTAAAGTAAATTATAACTATTTTGGACCGAGGTCTGCACAAGATGGAAATCTTTTGCACTTTTAATTTTTTAAATATAATTTAAAAATATAGAATAGTCCGTAGTTTGACTTTTTTGTATTAGCCCAGAAATGAACTGAGCGCAATCAACCAATGCGAAATAAAATGACTATAAAATGCCGGACACAAAACAGTGCCACCTTGTTTACTTGTTTATTTACCGTGCATGATCAGGGACATTTCCAAAAGGGTCGGTAGTGTTGCTCGATCTCCGTTTTGGGGTAGCAAATATTTTTTATTTTAAAGGAATATATGACAGGAAGTTTGAAATTATCATGCAACTACGCTAAAAATCCCCGCCCCCACCCCCTTAAAAAAGAACCCCGTCTCTGGAATGTTAAACTACTTGGCATGTGGTGCCAGGTGAAAGTCACTATGTTTGATAAAAATACAAAGACAATCTCTACTAATGTTAAATAGTTTAACTGCATTTCAGTTGGGGTATACATCTTCCTTTTCGAAACATGCAATCGGGTCTTTTGCGTTTCATAAACATTGGTCATATGCTTTAACTCCCTGCGTCCACTTTTACGAAACAAATAAAGGACACTAGATAATTGCTGCACTGGAGATACTGATCTTATGAAAGATAACTTCATAAGTAAACTCACCGGCCCGGTTCGTTCAGACCCGTACCAAATGAAATTCAAAATTAACAGATAAATCTTAAGATTATATAAACATGTACACAAGATAAAGCAAGAAAAAGGGGTGTATTTGATCTAATTAATCAATTGTATGTGTCCCTTTGAAGAGGGATGCTGATTTTAACTATTTCTTTTAAGAAAGAATTGTTATGCATTTATTGATTATATTTGTTTGAAAATATATGAAAGGATTTTGTACAGTTTTGGCCTTGGCACTGTTAAATACAGGTATATTTCTTAATTTTTATCATTTTGCTATTGCAATTCTTTTCAAAAATTCTGAACAACTTTCATAATTAGATAGTAAAATTCAGAGTAAATTTCCTGCTATTATACAAACTCAGAATCCTTAAACAAGTAATAATTCGTGTATTCTCCGATCCCCTGTCAAAATTCTATTTTGTTCAGTTCCGCACATTCAGTGTTTTCTCGTTTAGGGAAATCGCATTCTTTTATCTGGGGACAATACGCCGCATGGCATGGAATAGTATTAATATGAAAATACCTCATTAAAGGTACTATGTTCGCCGCCATGTGCATACCATCGTTTGGAATTGATCTAAATTGTTTACCCGTGAAATAATTAGGCAATCAACCCGGGGCTAAACAGAATGGGAAGTAACACGCATTTCCGTTACCGCGGCCCATGAACAGGCTCTATCAAACCAAGCCGGCGATATTTCAGAAGAAGATTTTCACAATGCATGTAACCAATGTGTTTTAGCGTTGTCAAAAGTCACGCATTCTAAGTAAGTGTTTTGAATGTCATGAAACTCATTTCTCTAAATCCAAACGCCTAAAGCAGTTCGATTAAATTGTCTGCTAGGTTTGTTTGCGTGTAGATTTGTTTCTTTTTCCTTGCATACGGCTTTAGTGCCAAAGATAATAAAAACAAATCTGGAGACCAGTATCAAATTTCAAGCATATGATTGGCTGACAAAGGCGACAGGTCGCCATGAATGTTTCAGCCAATCAGATGTTTGAGACTAGTCGCCGATCTTAGTTTTATGATCATGGGTCCATGTATTTATTTGAAGTTAAAGAAACTGCTGTAAATATCGAGTTTTATTACATTAAATTTATCAGGGGCGTATCCGAAGAGGTTCAGTGGGTTTGCTGTAACCCCCATTCAATGGCTTTCGCAGGGATTTTGGCCAGAAAGTTGGAAATTATCAAGTAACTACCCCAAGACTATCCCAAACGAACCAGCTTTCTTTCATTCTTGCATTCGACTCAGATTTATAATTATATCAGTATTTTCTGGGTTAAAGCAGAGTCTACACTGATTTTAGATTGTACGTAGATGTACCTTTCATTCAAATGTTTGGTTTGGAAAGGACTAGACAAACGCTCTTATTAAACCCCAAATTCGTTAAACTAAGACCAGATAGTTCAACCGTTGCAAAAGATTAATTCGGCTAAGTATCTAAGGTAATTAATCACACCCTACATTTCAGGGATGGATCCAGTAGGGGTTCAGTAGGGTTGCTTGGCCCCCTTTTGGACAGCAATATTTGTCACGGGGAGTTTGTTCGGAAACTTTTAAATTATCATGTAACTACATGTACTCTTGCCCCTGTCGGGAAATCTTGCATCCGGTCCTGCATTTGGTGTTTGATTTCAAATCAATGTTATTCGCTGCAGTATTGTGCCAAATAGTTAACATCAGAGCTACATCAGTCAAACATTTTGCTGTATGTAACCGCTTTTATAAAATTGTGCGTAATGTTTCTTTTCTTTAACTTACTCAGTCCATCCGTAAATAAACTGATGCGCAGTGAAACAGTCATTTGTTTTTCTCCGCCAGTCGGCTGTTAAACCCGGGTGAAAGGATACCGCTCTTTAATTAAGATTAGTTGTTTCCCCTTATTGATAAAAGCCGCCCGCAAAATTTGTATTCAGAAACAAGGTTCTGATATCAAAATATGCTTAACGATGAGTAGATTACTATATTAGTTTTAGATAGGAAGAGCCCTTTTCATGTAAGCGAGTGGTTTCCGTTTCAAGTAATGGTTTTACGACCCATCTGTGATAATGACTTCTAGCTGACGGGGAGCATTTTTGTAAAGTCTAAAGACATGTTTTTGGACCTAAAATTTGAAATAATCTAGTCTCAAGACTCTAAGTACACAGTTATTTACAGACTTTTATTGATGCGAAGGGCGGTCATCGTATATATTAGAAAAGCCCTTGTTGGGCAATTACTGTAGTGCCGGACCTGAAACTGAATTTCAATTCGAATCAATCACTTAAACTTGAAAGTCATAATTTGAACCAGTTTTGAAGCAGCCAAGGGGTATTCCGATTTCTTGTGTTGCTGGGTAACTTAAAGGTTAAGCATGGAATAATCAGTTACTCACTTCTTCTCTCTATCCATCATAGAGATTAATTGGAACAGTTTTTTTTGTTTTTACTTTCTCACTTGGATGTTGGAAGGCACAGAGCTTTTTTAGCTAGTCTCATGGGGCCGATATTGGGCCCCATTCCCAATGCCAAATAGGGACCATTTTTCACAAATTCAAGGAAAAAGTTTCCAATTTCAAGAAAAAAGTTCCCATTTCAACAGAAATATCTGTTTCCCCTTAATATAGAAACAAAAAAAAAACACATGAGAATCCATATAATCAAGAGACTTTTCAAATTACAAAAGTAGTTTTTTATTATTGATCAGAGATCTGTGAAATCTATATTCCTTTATTTTATGTATGTAACCTGTTTAATACCAGTGTATACAGTGTAAAAAATTCCCAAGTTGGGACGGGGCCTTTTTCCCCAAAACCCCTGAAAAAGCCTTGAGGCATGTTATATATAGATCAAGTTAGTCTCATATAATACTGAGGTAGATGCATTATTTGGTTTGCTGTGGCATGCCACTTAAGAAATTAGCTACGCCATTTGTTTCACTAAGTAAATAAACTATGCTGTAACTTAACAGCAGTTTTAAAGAGTGCACAGGTAAACATCAGGTCACTGGACCAGGAAGATCAACAAAAAAGTAGATGGATTGTAAGAATCCTAACGTATAATGCAGTTACAAGTACCAAGAGAAAAGACTACAAAAAAGATTTTGTGTGTTCAGCAACAGTCAGCTACGTAAAAAAAATGTAAACGGCATTAAACTCCCTGTAAACTTGAACACATTTTTATGTTTATAATTTTCTTACTGTTACAGTGACCAATGGCCAGAATCTTAATTGTAATTTTGACAACGACAACATCTGCTCCTGGACCCAAGTGAAAGGTACTGACAATGCTGATTGGATACTGAACAAAGGACCGACTCCTTCACAGTACACAGGACCTCCCAATGACCACACAACCAACAGTTCAAGTATGTATAATTATCTCATAACCCTTTCCTCCATAAATACACATTTTTAGGTATGTGTGACCAGTGTAGGTCCAGATCAGCAGGCACATCCATGCTGTCTGAGCAGTATCTCCGCTGGTTGCATTTTGGTCAGAAATAACGTAATGAATCAAAAAGCGCAAAGTTTAGATCCTGATCAGACGGCATGGCTGATCTGGATTTAAAATGTTCGCCCATGCAATAAAGGTGTTTTTATGTAGGAAAGGGTTAACTAGATAGATAAGGGTTTAATGGCATGGCTGCACAATGTAGATTCAGATCAGCTGGCTGGTCTAGGTCTACACTGTTCCCCCATGGAATAAGAGTCATTTCCCATGGAGTTGAGGGTAAATTCAGCAGGTTCATTCTTAAAGGCTTTAATAACAGTTGCTAGTTTTCACAAATTGAAAGCCAGCTATCTTGATCTACACTGTTTGCCCTTGAAATGACAGTCAAATCCCATGGAGTTCATGGTAAATTCAGCGAATTCATTCTTAAAGGCTTTATGAACAGTTGTTGTTTTTCACAAAATGAAAAGATTATGATTTTTAAGGCATCTTGTTGTATTTCAGCGGGCTACTACATCTACTATGAAGCCTCTAATGGTCAGACCAATGACAAGGCACAGTTACAGAGTCCCCCGATTACTGTGAGGAATACTGCGAGCTGTCTGAGCTTTTGGTATTATATGTATGGCCCCAGTGTGAATGCTTTAAATGTCTACTTGATGACTGGTACCAATCTGGGCCCTGCTGTGTTTCACAGAGAACGAACACAAGGCGAGAAGTGGAACCAGGCCACAATCACCATAGCTAATGTCACAAATGCTAAGGTAATACAAGTACTATGCTCTGTGTATTTTTCACATGGGAAATGCTTTTACTTCAGTGTGTATAAATGTCCCCATCACAATCTACTTCATTTCTAACCAGATCTAAAATGCTACAAAAATATTTTCACAGGCCCCGTTTTCATTTGACAAGTTTTCTTGAAAGTACATATGGAGTTGGTCTTTATCATTAATATTCTTTAAGAATTTGATATTGAACTTGAAAACAGGGTCTAAAATATCATGTTCTACTACATTACCAACAAATCCCTTAACTCTCCAAAATATTTTTAAAAGTAATGCCCCTTTTCACACAATATTTTTATTAAGACCCTAAACTTCCTATATTGTTTAAGAAGTTATGCCTTTTTTCAACGTTGACTTTTAAAGTTTGCATTGGGCCTGTTTCTTTAACTTTACTTAAATGTCCAAAACCTTGACCCACTTCATTTTCAAGTTCCATAGCTCTACCTAAATATATTTCAGCTGTTTTTCTGATTTTGAGTTCATAAAGATCTTTATTGATTGTTGTTTTTCAATGTTTAAGGTGGTGATAGAAGCTGTAAGAGGACGAAATTATCTCTCGGACATTGGTGTTGATGACATCCTTTACACAAATGGTGCTTGTGGACAGTCAGGTTGGTACTGGTGTTGTTTTTCTCTGACATTGGTGTTGAATACATCTTTTTCACCAATGGAATACATGTAGCTGATCTGGATCTGCTTTGTTCGCAGATTCAGTAAAAGCCATAACTTAAAGTAAAGCGGTAAACCAATATATCATTTAATTTTCAACTACATACTTGTATACAAAATGTAATGGAATAAGACTGTTATAACTGTATTTGTTTTTAAGGTTCTGTGACGCCGGCTCCTGGACAGACGGGTACAATCACCTGTAATTTTGAGAGCCAGGACCTCTGTGGATATGTGCAGACGAGGTCAGATGATAATTTTGACTGGACATGGGCCACTGGTAGCTCCCCGACAGCGAACACAGGACCAACCAATGATCACACCCAACAGTCAGCTGGCGGTAATGGTTTCTCATCTAGAACTTTTTTAGTTCATTATATTTAGGGTGGGTTTAAATTTTGCATATTTTGCGCTTACCAAAGCCTAAAAGCAGGAATTAAACTCCAGTGAAATTAAACCATGTAATAATATGTCTTAAAAGAAATAATATCACTGATCTGGGCCCAAGATCATAAAACTGTCATTGGTGGTCTCAAATCTCAAGCATCTGATTGGTTAAAATGAAAACTAGTCTCCATTTCAACCAATCAGATTCTTACATTTTGAGACTGGTCTCTATTTCAAACAATTCAATGCTTAGGATTTGAGACTGGTCTCAAGTTTCAGTTTTATGATCTTAATCACTTGTCATATTCAGAGAGTTCTTGAAAATCAAGGTCAGATGTAGGATTTCCAGAAAGAAGGTTCATTTGCGGCAGTCTTAGAGTAGTTAACCCTTTCCTGTATAGATTCACCTTTATTGCTAGGGCGAACAGTTTAGATCCAGATCAGCCGGCACATCCGTGCCGTCTGATCAGGAACTAAACTGTTCGCTTTTTGATTCATTAGGTTATTTCTGACCAAAATGCGACCAGTGCAGATCCTGATCAGACGGCACGGATGTGCCGGCTGATCTGGATCTACACTGGTCGCGTATGCGTAAAAATGCGTATATATCAAGGAAAGGGTTAAACAATGATTTCCAACTTTCTAACCAAAATCTCCATAAAAATTAACCTTTAACTATAAGATACACATTAATTGCATGGACAAGCAGTGTAGATCCAGGTCAGTTTGCACATCTGTACCATCTGATCAGGATTCTGCAGTGTTTGCTTCTAGAGCTTAAATAACCCTTTTGATCTAAAAATTAACAGTGCAGATCCAGATCAGATTGCATGTATGTGCCAGCTGATCTGGATCTTCACTGCTTGTCCATGTGATGAAATATGTATATATGCAGAAAAGGGTTAATGGTTAATACTGTTGCCAAAGAAGGGGTTTAAGCAACCCCACTGAACCCCTTTGTTACCTCCCCAGAAGCTAACTCGAGTCCAGATTTTTTCCGTTAAAAACTTCAATTCTCATTTTCAGACACGTATATAATAAGAGTCTATCATTACAGGTCATTATATGTTGATGGAGTCAGACGGACACCTGGTAAACCAAAAGTGCCGACTCACGTCACCATTGGCAGTGTCTAGAACACCTATGTGTCTACAGTTCTACTATTACATGTATGGGAGAGATGTCCGAACACTGAACGTGTACACAAAGATCAACAATGTCGTGGGTGCCCCATTGTGGACAAGAACTGGAAATCAGGGAGCCACTTGGCAAGTGGGGCAGGCAACTCTGAATACAAACAACCAAAATTTCCATGTAATTATTGCTTAAGTAATGTTTTTGTATGTATTATTGTTAAATCTGTTCACTGTCTTATTTATTTGTCCTCATAGGCTTGTAAGCCTCTAGGTAATAAATAAATTGTCTGTCAATTTAAGGTTTGTTTTACATACTTTCTCCTACAATTAAAGCATTCTTTGTTGGTTTAAATTCCTGGAAAGAAGTTTTTTATGGGATTCACATTAGATTATATTTTGTGTAAATTTATTTGTTGCATTATCAACGCTTTACTCCAAATATACAGGTTTTATCACTTGTGCTGCAAGTGAAGATTCTGATCAGCTGGTTAAACTCTGCCATCTATGCCCAAGGTTATAAAACTGAGCATGAAAACCAGTCTCAAATCTCAAGCATCTGATTGGCTGAAATGGCGACTGGTCGCCTTTTCAGCCAATCAGATGCTTGAGATTTGAGACTGGTTTCCAAACTTAGGTTTATAACCTCCAGCTCTGATCTGGATCTACAGGATTTGCTTCTTGGTTAAAAGTGAACAAAGTAGGGCCCAAGATCATAAAACTAAGTTTTGAGATCAGTCTAAAATCTCAAGGATCTGATTGGCTGAAATGGCGACTGGTCACCATTTCAGCCAATCAGATGCTTGAGATTTGAGACTGATCTCCAGATTTAGTTTTATGATCTTGGGCACAGGTCCTATTTAGACTTAGTTATGTGCTACTGATCTGGATATACATTACTTGCATATGGAATATAAGTTCTATTTTTGGAGTAAAGAAGTAAGTTGTATTGCCTGATATTGAGTTGTTGAGATTTTCTTTTACAGATTGTGTTTGAAGCAATACGTGGAAACAGTAACCTGGGCGACATTGCTTTCGATGATGTCACAGTTCACACTGGTGCCTGTGCGCCACCTGGATCATGTGACTTTGAAAAAGGATTGTGCACGTGGACTAACGCCATGGGAGATGACTTTGATTGGATTGTAAGACAAGGAACTACTGGTACAGCGGGCACCGGACCCACAGCAGATCACACCACTGGCACCGCCCAAGGTCTGTGACAATAAACTTCCATATTATAGATGAAATAAATACTTGTTAAATTTTCTCATACAAGGCTCTGATGATAATAATATCCAAAATACTTGAAGTGGGTGCAAGTAAACTACCCTTACACCCTTTAATATCAACACGGTCCAAATGGAAATATGATTCATTTTTTACCTAATAATTGTTCTTCAGCAGACCCTGAGGGTGTTCAGTAAGAGTTGCTCAAAGCCACTTTATGGGCAGCAACATTTAATTTTCGTGGGGATTTTAGCAGAAAGTTGAAAATTATCGTGAAACAACCCTTAGACTTCCCCCAACAAAACTACTTGATTGGAATCTTTCATTCCACCCTGATTGCAATCAAGAAAAATAAAAATAAATAAAAATATGCCAGCACTGAATAGTACGTATTTTTACTGGGTTTCAAACTTCTCAATTTCAGGTCATTACATTTACATCGAGGCAAGCAGTCCGAGACACCCAAATGACAAAGCGAGGCTTGTCAGTCAAACATTTAATGGCTACAATGGGCGGCCCCTTTGCTTCACTTTCTGGTACAGTATGGTAGGATCCACGATTGGTTCCTTGAATATCTACAAACAGGAAGTTACCCAGAATGCACCTATGACATTGATGTGGTCACTGTCTGGGAACCAGCAGGTGCCCTGGAACCAGGGCAAGTTTACTGTCACATCCAGAAACAATTACCAGGTAGAGTTATTTCAACAATCCTCATTAGAGTGCAAAAAAAGGAACAATAATCTCAGTATATTTTAAGCCTTAAGTCCATAAATAAAATGGGTTTTATCATTGCAAAACAATGTAGATTCTTATTAGCTGGAAGTCCAAGTGGTTGCAATTATAGATTATTTTGTACCATCTAATCTGGATCTTCACTTGACAATTTTCGATTAGAAATAACCTTGTGACACTAACAGCAAACAGGTAGATCCTTTCAGATGTCATGGATGTGCCAGCTGATCTGGATCCACACTTCCCACCCCTGTGATAAAGCCATATCCCACGGAGTAAGGAGTTGACCCTTTCCTCTGTAAACATATCATTATAGCATGGGCGAACAGTGTGAATCCAAATCAGCTGGCACATACATGCCATCTGATCAGGATCCGCACAGTGAAGATCCAGATCAGCTGGCACATCCATGCCATCTGATCAGGATCTGCACTGTTCGCTTTTTGATTTATTAAGTTATTTCTGAGCAAAAGGCAATCAGTGCAGATCCTGATCAGACGACATGAACATGCTGGCTGACTGTATCTACACTGTTCGCCCATGCCATATACGCATTTTTTGGAGTAAAGGGTTAAAAAAGAGTTTACTGTATTTCAGATCATCATTGAGGGTGTTCGAGGAATTGGAGTGACTGGTGACATTGCCATTGATGACATTAGACCAGCTGGCAGCAACTGTGCATGTAAGTTTGCCTCCAAGTTTTCTCTTGGGTTTAATTAGTTAAACCCTTTACTTGGTTTTATCACATTTGCAACCAGTGTAGGTCCAGATAAGCATGCACATCTGTGCCATGTGATCTGGATCTACACTGGTCACTTCTTGGTAAGGAATAACCTAATGAATCTTAAAGCGAACAGTGTAGATCCTGCAGGAATGTGTCAGAAGGTGATCTGAATCGACACTGTTCACCTATGGGATAACAGCCATATCCAATGGAGTAAGTGGTGAAGTTAAATTTTGGTGTACAGAAATAAAATCCTTCCTTTGTGGAAGATCAGTAGTCTAGGGGTAGTGTCAAATTCCAGATCTGGAGACTGCGGGTTTGATTCCCACCAGGGATGAGATTCTGCTGCAGTTTCCTCAATCCACAATCGGCGCGAGCACTGGTTGGAAACCCAGGAAGCAGTCGTCGAGTGTGATTAATATAAGTTGGAATAACTTGTATCACAATCAATGTAAAATAAATAAGTTTAAACAACAAAATCCTTTAGACAGAAAAGATTGGAGTATAGTATTGGTATAGAATTGGAGTATAGTATTAGTATAGAATTGGAGTATAGTATTAGTATAGAATTGGAGTATAGCATTGGTATAGAATTGGAGTATAGCATTGGTATAGAATTGGAGTATAGCATTGGTATAGAATTGGAGTATAGTATTAGTATAGAATTGGAGTATAGTATTAGTATAGAATTGGAGTATAGCATTGGTATAGAATTGGAGTATAGCATTGGTATAGAATTGGAGTATAGTATTGGTATAGAATTGGAGTATAGTATTAGTATAGAATTGGAGTATAGTATTAGTATAGAATTGGAGTATAGCATTGGTATAGAATTGGAGTATAGCATTGGTATAGAATTGGAGTATAGTATTAGTATAGAATTGGAGTATAGCATTGGTATAGAATTGGAGTATAGCATTGGTATAGAATTGGAGTATAGCATTGGTATAGAATTGGAGTATAGTATTAGTATAGAATTGGAGTATAGCATTGGTATAGAATTGGAGTATAGTATTAGGTATAGAATTGGAGTATAGCATTGGTATAGAATTGGAGTATAGCATTGGTATAGAATTGGAGTATAGCATTGGTATAGAATTGGAGTATAGCATTGGTATAGAATTGGAGTATAGCATTGGTATAGAATTGGAGTATAGCATTGGTATAGAATTGGAGTATAGCATTGGTATAGAATTGGAGTATAGTATTAGTATAGAATTGGAGTATAGTATTAGTATAGAATTGGAGTATAGCATTGGTATAGAATTGGAGTATAGCATTGGTATAGAATTGGAGTATAGTATTGGTATAGAATTGGAGTATAGTATTAGTATAGAATTGGAGTATAGTATTAGTATAGAATTGGAGTATAGCATTGGTATAGAATTGGAGTATAGCATTGGTATAGAATTGGAGTATAGTATTAGTATAGAATTGGAGTATAGCATTGGTATAGAATTGGAGTATAGCAATGGTATAGAATTGGAGTATAGCATTGGTATAGAATTGGAGTATAGTATTAGTATAGAATTGGAGTATAGCATTGGTATAGAATTGGAGTATAGTATTAGTATAGAATTGGAGTATAGCATTGGTATAGAATTGGAGTATAGCATTGGTATAGAATTGGAGTATAGTATTAGTATAGAATTGGAGTATAGCATTGGTATAGAATTGGAGTATAGCATTGGTATAGAATTGGAGTATAGCATTGGTATAGAATTGGAGTATAGCATTGGTATAGAATTGGAGTATAGCATTGGTATAGAATTGGAGTATAGCATTGGTATAGAATTGGAGTATAGCATTGGTATAGAATTGGAGTATAGCATTGGTATAGAATTGGAGTATAGCATTGGTATAGAATTGGAGTATAGCATTGGTATAGAATTGGAGTATAGCATTGGTATAGAATTGGAGTATAGAATTAGCACATTTGCATGTGAAAATCTATACTAATTCTATATTAATGATATACTGTATAGTATTGGTATACCACTGCAGTATAGAATTGCCCATATTTTTTTGTTTGGGTTAATTATACCATCTTAAAATTCAATCTTTCCTGAACAATTCATTCACTGGTTGTTCAGTGATAAAATTTGAAACAAAAATTTTAGTAGCAAAGTGAAAATTTCAAGTATCAAAATTCCAATATTTCTACCTGTCTTCAGCTATATTATGTTAAGATGTTATTAGGATGCATTATCCAGTTGCTGGTCATTGACCTAATGGATCTGTGTTATGCAATATTAAGAACTTTGCTCTGGAAGATTTTATAGGGTAAATTTTGTCATTTTATTTGGATACTGACCAAATAAACTTTCTTACTTTATAGCACTTTGAAAATCGGCTTTTCTGAATACGTTATTCACTGTTTGTAAGTAAAACAACAACAACAACAACAAATTTGTAGCACATTCTCAAAATGTTAAGACTAAATTTAAGAGAGGTCTCAGCTGTATACAGTGTATGTATATCATGAAACTTAAGTGAAATGTTCAGTTCATGAACCTGAACCCCTGGAATGAATATCATGAAACTTAAGTGAAATGTTCAGTTCATGAACCTGATGTGCAGAACCAATGTTCCAACCTGGCTGGCTCAAGGTCAAGGCTGCCTGTGGTGTTTGAGCATATTTCGTGTCCGGTCCATAACTTTTTAACCCTTAGAAGGATTTTCACGAAACTTTAGTCAAATGTTCTCCCCATGAAGACGACGTGCATAATCCATGTTTCAACATGGCCATCTCAATGTTAAGGTCACCAGTGGTGTATTTTTAAAGCCTTGAAGGAATTTCATGAAAGTTGCATGCTTTGGAGAACATGTGTCTATTGTTTTATTTGCTCTTAACCATCCATAACCTTTCCCACATTCAAATCTGCAGCGGGGGATATTGCTGTCGTTCCGACTGCCTTGTTGATTCATAAGGTTATTTGTGACCAAAATGCAACCAGTGCAGATCCTGATCAGACGGCATGGATGTGCCATCTGATATGGATCTACACTGGTCCCACAGGCGTAAAAATAATTATATACGGAGGAAAGGGTTAAACTGCAGCAAATTAAAACATTATAATTACATCTCATATGAATCTTAGTGAACTAATACCCTTATTGTGAAAATGTCATTTGTGCCCATTCAACTTATTTAACAATCCATGAAAAAATAAGTAAGTTTAAACTAAATTATTATTTTAAACTGTTTTCAGTGACCCCACCAAAAGCAGTACCAACATCAACAACAACAGGTGCAAGCACTGTTACAACAACATCGAAAACTCTTACAACCACTGCACACGTGAAAACGAATACGGTTTCCTGCACTTTCGACTACGATTTTTGTGGCTGGACTCAGCTGAGAGATGATCAGTTTGATTGGACGAGACAAAAAGGAGGCACTATATTACCAGGAACCGGCCCGTCAGGAGATCACACATCTGGGAGTAAGTGATTGATGACATTATCAATCCTATTAAAACATCACCTTTTTGTGGTTTTCCTTTACACTCGCTTTTTCATGGGTTACTAGGTTTGTGGATCTTTTTTTCTTAACTACAATTTTGTTCAACCAGGAATTTAACAGGGTTATTTGGGGGGAAGGGCTTCTGCCCAAATTGGGAATTTTTATGTGGTTTATAGTCAAATTTGGGGGAAGAAAATTGACGAATCAAAACAATTTGGGAAATTTTAACATTTATTATTCTGCTTGCAGCTTAATTTGTCTTGCTTTGCTGTGACTATAAAAGTATTACAGAGCTCTTCGAGAGTTTGTATTTTTTTTTACAGATAACCAATCAAAAGTAAACAATTGATTCACATATATTGAAAAGTCTCTTTTTAAATATTGTTTCTTTTTTTCTGTTTTTTGTTAATATTGAGAAATATTTTGTAAATTGGGAAAAATGGTCACTATTTGGCATTGGGAATGGGGCCCATTAAACAGGCTTAAAAAGCCCTTTTAATTCTTTATTTCATGCTGGTGTAAATCCATGGATCAATCTACCCTGGAATTCCAACAAGATTAATGATTTTACAGTAATTGTTTATAGTGGAGTAATGTTACTCTTGCAGCTGGTTACTACATCTATACAGCAGCCTCGGTGCTATATGCCAACAAAACAGGCAGGGTACAGAGTCCCCAGATCACCGCGGTCATTGGTCGGCCACAATGTCTCACCTTCTGGTATCACATGTACGGTCCGAATATAGGCCGTCTGAATTTGTATGTGAAGACAAGACCCACACTTGGGTCTCCATTGTGGACGAGACTTGGTGACCAGGGAAATCAGTGGAAACAGGGCTTTGTGGCATTACCAACAACTGGAACTTATTCTGTAAGTTTAATTTACAGATGGTATTAACACTTATCTCCATAGATACCGGTACACCTTAATTGCATATTGCATTCGTGCTGTCTGATCAGGATCTAAGCTGTTCACTTTAAAATTTATTAGGTTATTTCTGACCAAGATGTGACTAGTGTAGATAGAGATCAGATGGCAAAGATGTTCCAACTGATCTCTATCTACACTAGTACCAAACGCATAATAACCCTTTCCTGTATAGATACGCATTTTTACGCATGTGCGACCAGTGTAGATCCAGATCAGCTGGCACATCCGTGCCGTCTGATCTGGATCTGCACTGGTCGCATTTTGGTCAGAAATAACCTAATGAATCAAAAAGCGAACAGTTTAGATCCTGATCAGACGGCACGGATGTGCCGGCTGATCTGGATCTAAACTGTTCGCCCTGGCAATAAAGGTGTATCTGTACAGGAAAGGGATAATGGAGTAAAAGACTAATGTATTTTTGTAACAGATGAGCATAGTTGCGTTTTATATGGTGGTTTTAAACCCATTTGTGTTTTGTTATTTTCTTATGCATGATATGGGTCAATTTGCAGTAACTGTGGTATCATTTAGTTGCGCAGGGATCAAACTTAGCACAAAATACATGAATAACACATTTTGCGCGGAAATTGTGCAGTTGTATTATTCTTATAAAATTAGATATATAATCGTTTGTTTTTGCTCAGGTTAATTTAGTGCACTTTCCACACTGCATCATACGGAATATTTGTAGATGTGTTTTATGTGGGAAAATCAGAGTTTGATTTACTGTGGTAAAGGTCATCATTGATATAGTTTTAAGATTAAATTCATTAGGGTCAAGCCAGATAGATCAAATTGCACTGTGGGCAGGCTGATCTGGTTCTACAGGTTTCCCATTTGACTTTTCCATGGAGGAAAGTGATTTCTTTATTCTCATGCATTATTTGCACTATACTTTCAAGGCTGTTCTTTGAATTACAGACATAACATTGGTTGTTTTATATTCCCATGTGACTGTTGTTTTTTGCAGCTTGTGTTTGAGGCAGTGAATGGCTACGGATTTAGAGGAGATATGGCTTTAGATGATGTTTCGATGCAGTCCTGTGCCGGTATGTTATTTGTTACATGCTTACCTCAAATATATAGAGTTGCCAAGCCATAGGAAAATGTGTTTTCAACTTTTCAGTGATATTTTTAGCATTTAACGATTTTTCTTTTTAAAGAAAAAAATACAAACTTATATTTCATTTTATACTAACACAATATTTTTTTTTTACAAATTTCAATTTGCTCACAAAATCCTTGAAAATAAGTGCCCAACAAATATTTATGATTTGTAGAGATAATTCTGTTCTCCTGTGATTTCAGACCTTGACATGATATATGTACATGAAATTTATTACCACAAATGTTGGTTTGATTTTAAACCCTTTAATCTGTGGTATATGGTTGTCATTCATAGGGGGCTTATATAAATCCAGATCATCTGGCACATCTACACTGTTTGCACATGCAATAAAAGTATATTTGTAGAGTATGGATAACCATTATAATGTACGAAATTTGATTTCCACTAATATAAGTCCATTTACAGTATTTGCACATTCTTTGTTGCAGGTTTGTCAACACCAAGACCAGGTGTATCTGTAACGCCTGCCACTGGAAACCTAGCATCTAGAAAGTGCACGTTTGAACAGACAGGGAATTGTGGGTATACACAGGACAGGTCAGATAACTTTGACTGGACAAGAGACAACGCAGGGACACTGACGGCTAACACAGGACCAAGTCAGGATCACACTTACGGCACAGCCAGAGGTAGCCTGGAATGCTGTTTTATCGACATACTTGTAAAAATCTCTAGGATACTTATGCAGTTAAATATAAGCTTATTATTTCTGTGTTTTGGTGAAAAGAACTAATGTATCAACGTAATATTTACCAAGAAATGACAGAGTTCGGCAAAACTATCAAATATGGTAAAGCATGACTACATAACTGATATACGACGGTAATAGAGATGCATCGATAATACAGAGTTTGGTATAGTGACCAACAAAGGAGAACTAACCTTTTACTCCTCAATATCATATACCCTATGAATTTAAAGCATTCTGATTGGTCGAGAGCTCCGTACTCGCGAGTCCGAAAAAAGTGATAACTACCTTTGCTATCATCATCATCATCATCATCATCATCATCATCATCATCATCATCAGAATGCTTTAAATTCATAGGGTATATGATATAACAAGTAAATACTAATGTTGAGGTCGATATGTAGTTTTGCGGACCTGGGTAGTGTGATATCGACCTCGGACTTCGTCCTCGGTCGATATCACACTACCCAGGTCCGCATAGGATGCATTTTGGTTAGAAACAGCGTAATGAATTAAAAAGCAAACAGTTTAGATTCTGATCAGACGGCATGGATCTGCCGGCTGATCTGGATTTACACTGGTCACACATGCATAAAAATGCGTATGTATGGAGGAAAGGGTTAACCTTCAGACAGACCTAAGAATACTGATACATTAAACCCCTCATAAAGATCATCTGAATAATACAACTTCTATTTCAATGTTCCTTATAAGTCTTATGCTAGTTTCTAACCCAAAATTAACCTTTTCCACCATATATACACATTTTTAGGCATGTGCGACCAGTATAGATCCAGATCAGCCAGCACATCCATGCCATTTGATCAGGATCTGCACTTGTTGCATTTTGGTCAGAGGCAATCACCAAAGGAATCAAAAAGCAAACAGTGCAGATCCTGATCAGATGGCACAGATTGCTGGCTGATCTGGATCTACACTGTTCGCCCACTCAGTAATGGTGTATCTATAGAGGAAAGGGTCAAGAACACCAAATTCTTAGACCACTTTTGTCCAGTTCCAGAGAGGATGTGTTCAAATTATTTTCTTTATTTTAGGTTACTACATGTACATTGAGACATCTGCCCCTCGTAAAGCTGGAGATAAAGCCAGATTGATCTCCCCTTCGTATGTGGACAACACTGACATCTGTGTGCAGTTCTGGTACCACATGTATGGAGATGGTGTCGGGACACTGAGTGTTTATGCAAAAGTATGATTTCTCTAGCCTTTATTTCCTTATATCATATACCCTATGAATTTAAAGCATTCTGATTGGTTGAGAGCTCCGTACTCGCGAGTCCGAAAAAAGTGATAACTACCCCGGGAATTAATAACTACCTTTGCTATCATCATCATCATCATCATCATCATCATCATCATCATCATCATCATCATCATCATCATCATCATCATCATCATCAGAATGCTTTAAATTCATAGGGTATATGATATAACAAGTAAATACTAATGTTGAGGTCGATATGTAGTTTTGCGGACCTGGGTAGTGTGATATCGACCGAGGACGAAGTCCTCGGTCGATATCACACTACCCAGGTCCGCAAAACTACATATCGACCTCAACATTAGTATTTATTTGTATATTACTAACCCTATACTCCATATACAGGATTCATTGAATGTGTAAACAGTGTAAATTATGATCATCGGGCACATCCATGCCTGCTGATCAGGATCTACACTGTTTGTTTCTTGGTCAGAAATAACCAAATGAATCAAAAAGGGTGAAGTGTTTGTGGATCTAATCAGATGGCACAGATGTGCTGGCAGATCCAGATCTACGCTTTTTCCAACTCAATAAAGGTGTATCTGTGGAGTAAAAGGTTTAAAGTAGACTTAAGACTTTAAATATTGTACTGTAAATGCATTTATGTTAGTGTTTATTGGTAAAACTGCATAAATGGGTTAAAAAAAGACTTTACACATTGTACTGTAATTGCATTTGTGTTGGTGTTTAATGGTAAAACTGCATTTTCATGGGTTCATAAATTTGTAGTTTTCTTAATTAATTTAACAGATTGTTCCGTATTTTCCAGTGGTTTTTATTTTTTTATTCATCTATTGAAGAAGTCCAAGGATATTTGTGACACACAAATATTAATGAATTCACTGTAAATTCCATGCCATCTGATCAGAATCAACACATCATTTTCAGATTCATTAGGTTATTTCTGACTAAGATGTGACCATTGCAGATCCAGATCAGATGGATGGAGTAAAGGGTTAATCAGTGACACACAATGTTTGAGTGGCATGGTTATGGTTATTGTCATGTTTTGTTTTTTTTGCAGGTGGGCTCTACATTGGGTCTCCCAATATTCACAATATCTGGTAACCAAGGCAACAGGTGGACCATTGGAAGTGCCTCAGTTCCTCAGAGTACCGCCTCACGGGGATATCAGGTACTGGATTTTATTCATGGTCACAGGGGTCTACTGTGGGATTATTATTTTTCATGCGGGTCTAAATTTGCTTATTTCGCACTCAGGATTTGCGCGAAATAAAAACCCCAGCAAAATTTAACTGTGTACCAGTAATAGCTTATCACATGAAAATTACTTAACTGTGGAAATTTAAGCCTGCTTAAAAATGTCGTTTTTGGCCTTTCCACAAAAATTGGTACCCGCAAATTAAGATACCACAGTAATTTAATTTCATAATTTATGTTATTATACTAAATAAAGCATTGTGATTATTATTAACAATCATTTGGATGCTGTCATGTTACACTTCTTGATGTTAGTGAGCCATACATGCCATATTTCTGGAAAGCTTTCCAGGGGATTTTGTTAATTTTGGGGGATTTTTTTAAGATATCTAGGTAAAAGAAAGATATAAAAATATATATAATTGTATTCTGATATTTATTGCTATGAAAAAATATTGTTTATCAATTCACTGAAAACAAAATACATATAATACTATTTAAAGAAAACATGGTCTATATATAGATTCTGTTGAACTAAACATCAAGTTTACATCAGAGTTCAGCAAATTGATTCTGTTTGAACTGTGTTACAGGTTGTATTTGAGGGAGTTAGGGGCACCAATGATCGGGGAGACATAGCAATAGATGATGTTTCTTTCTCAGCAGGCTCCTGTGGGAATCCAGGTAACTATTTGAATCGTTATATTCCAGTCAGATATATCAATCGTTGAGCAATGTTAAGTCTTCCTCAGCAGACTCCTGTGGAAAATATTTCTTCCTCTTTAGACTGCTTCTTAGCATGGTCCTGTGGAAATAATAGCTATGTGTAAATCCATCAATCATTTAGCAATGTTAAGTCTTTTTCAGCAGGCTCCTGTGGAAATAATATCTTCTTAGTCAGACTCCTCTGTAAATTCAGGAAAAAAATTATTTTAGAAAGGATATATCTTCCTCAGCAGGCTCCTTTTGAAAAAAATGTATCATCATCATGTAATTCCATGCATGAAAGGGATCAGGAGCTTTATGGGCCTATGTCACACTTTAATTTATATTTTGCTATAATTTTGACTACCCTTTTCTAAGGTTTTATAACTTATTTTTTTAAAGTCTGCTATTTTTGAGCACAAGAAATGCAGATGTTTTACTCTTGTTTGTGACTTAGGGGGTCAAACATTTTGATGTTAAACATTTACTGCTTCAATGTACTACTGTAACAATGGTTAGCCTGGGTCTTACTGTTGTGATTGTAAAACCCAGGGTTAGCAGAGAAATTGTATGCGCTGCACTATTAAAGCTATAGTACAATTCACTGATAGTAAACAAAAGATTTAAGCTATAGTGCTGATCACTGACTGACCAGAACCAATTAAAATGTATCAGAACGGACCACGGATGACTACTGCATTATTCTGTTTTCATTCTCAATTTCATACCTGATCTACCCAGTAACATGTGTGCGTTACAAAGGAAGGTAACTTAACATAGAATATTTAAATAGCTCTGTATATTGGTAGGCCCCCATTCGGTTTTTGATTTTTTAGGTTTATTCTGACTATAAAGCGAACAGTGCAGATCCTGATTAGATGGCACAGAAATGTTTGCACATGGGTAAAAAAGCCTATGTGTGGAGGAAATGTTAAAATACAATCAACATATGAGCCTTTTAAAAGTTAATGTAATTATTCCTCTTTCCGCAGGTGATTGTGATTTTGACAGTGGACTTTGTACATGGAGAAATGTTCGAGGGACAGGGGACAGTTTTGACTGGACACAGGGTTCTGGTAACACAGCTACAGGGACCACCGGCCCAACTAATGACCACACACAACAAAATGCACAAGGTATTGCAGAGTAGATAATTTGAATTATTCGTACATTTTCATAGATAACCTTAGTTTAAAAGTTATTTGATTGCATTCAAACTTTCTATTTTTGGTTATTTGACAAGAATTCTACGTAAATGTTTTGATTGAAATACATGGTTTATGTAGTTTGAAATTCAGCGCAAACATCTTGCAGACTGAGAGTTATTGAAATTAAAAAACAAATGATGTAGGTTAAAATATTTTATTCCCATGTGAATTATGTTTATTAATGACCTTCATTAAATGAAGAAGAATGATTATCTGCCTTTAGTTGTAAGAAAAAAATTGAATTAATGAATTTGAAAAGAGCAATTACTGAAAAATCATGAATATTTGTGATGAACTTATTTTCATGAAATTCATCAGCAGAACGATCCATGAACTAAAACCAATGTGAAATAAGGAAAAGATCTTAACATAGTTCAGAGAAAATATGGAATTCAGTTATATATGGAGGGTATTCTAATCCTTTTTAAATAAATCTGTATTATGCAAATTTTGTTGATTCAGGAAAGTACATGTTTATTGAGACCTCAGCACCACGACGACCTGGAGATGTAGCCTGGCTTGTCAGCCAATCATTCCCACAGAACCCTAGCGGAGGATGCGTCTCGTTCTGGTACAACATGTATGGTCAGACTGTGGACACTCTCAATGTTATTGTTGTCCCATCAGGTACGTTGATTCCATGGCTTTTTGTATGTTGCACTTTTCATATTATTAACCCTTGCCTCCATACTTAACGCATTTTTACACATATGCGACCAATGTAGATCCAAATCAGCTGGCACATCCATGCTGTCTGATCAGGATCTGCACTGATTGCTTTTTGGTCAGAAATAACCTAATAAATCAAAAGGCAAACAGTGCAGATCCTGATCAGACAGCACAGATGTGCCGGCTGATCTGGATCTACACTGTTTGCCCATGCCATAAAGGTGTATATATGGAGGAAAGGTTTAAAGTGGATGTCCCTCGTGAAATATACTTAACGCATCTGAACACTTTCTGTGATAAATCATGTGATACATCACCGGAAGCTATTTATTATTTTATAATTAAAAGAAATGTCAAAATTTGACTATTAAAACAAATGTCAAGATTTGATAAGTTAAATCTATGTCAAAAATTGATTATCAAAATTATAAAAAAATTATATGTGAAAATTTGATTAATTAAATCGTTGTCAATTTTTTTTTAAAACTTTTTTTTAATTTTTTTATTTTCAGTAAAGCATGTTAATATATTAGTGCAGATTACTTGTTAAAGCATAATCTCGAAATTCTATTATGTGATTAAGTAACACCAAAAAGCAGCTCATTAAACAGTGATGTTACCCATATACAATGTATTCTACTCTGATTCACAATGTCAAAATTTGATAATTTAAATCTATGTCAAAATTTGATTGGTAAAGTCTATGTCAAAATTTGATTATTAAACTCTATGTCAAAATTTGATTATTAAAGCCTATGTCAAAATTTGATTATGAAAATCTTAGTCAAAATTTGACTATTAAAATCTATGTCAAACATGACAATGTCAGCTGACAACAAAAATCAATTTCAAAATTTTATGCACATGTTCACAGATTTTACCGACAGTTTATGTTTATTTTATATTCTTATTCTTAGGCTCTTCAAATCGTACATTGTGGACACTAAGTGGTAACCAGGGACAACAATGGAACCAGGGTCAGGCCCCTATTCCTGGTCTTGGAAAGTCATACACTATTGTTTTTGAAGGTAAACGAGGGAGAAGCTATACTGGTGACATCGCCATTGACGATATTACCTTCTCGACGTCAAACTGTGGTGGTAAGCTGTTGAAATTATTTATTATGAAGATTCATGACATCCGTGCTGTCTGATCAGGATCTGCACTGTTCCCTTTATGCTTCTTTAGATTATTTCTGACCAAAATGCGAAAAGTGCAGATCCTGATCAGATGGCACAGAAATGGTTAAATTATGTGTGTATGAGATGTAAGCCAGACAGCACTGAGCAGCGAATATTACAGTTAAACTTCTGCAGCTTTCAGTGCCGTTATCAATTACCATCTTTGGATGCTGTTGAGTACAATACATTTATCTGGGTTAATATTTAGCAGCGCTTAACCAGGGTTAGGTAGAATATTGCTTCATTTACTGCCAATGAACAGGCTCAAGCAAACCAAGCCTGTTATATTTGATATTTGTTTTGTGGTTTTCGAAGTAACTTTTTCATCAAAAAAAATTTCATAACTCTCATTGTGCACTTTGGTAGAATGACATTCTTAATTTACACTGTTCTTAATTTCCCACAAATGTCTTTATTTCCCGCAAAAGTGATATTTAAATATCCTCATGACCACAGGATGCAAAATTTCCAGCAAGGGGGTTCTTTGAGGTAATCTTAGGGTAGTTACATAATATTTTCCAATTTTCTGGCCAAAATCCCCATGAAAATGAAATATTGCTTCCAAATAAAAAAGGGTTTAATCAACCCAAATGAACATGTTCTGGATCTGCCCCGACCACAATAAAGTATCAGTTCTTGATTGTAATTGTTTTATCTTTGTTTCATAAGTTCACTCCAACTGAAAGCATATAGTTGTCCACAATTGTCTGTTTGGTGTTTTTAGTTCTCCCACCCAGTGCCAGGCCAGCCGCCCAGACAACTGCAGGCTCAACCATTCCGACCAGCACTGCTACCCCGGGGCAAGCCAACTGTAACTTTGACACTGATTTCTGTGGGTGGAGACAAGATAAAACAGACAACTTTGATTGGACAAGACAGAGAGGACCTACTGCTTCAGCAGGCACTGGTCCGCCAGTAGATCATTCTGGATGTAAGCTATCTCATTTACTTTCAACAAAACCAGTACACTCCGTACCAGTGGTAATTTCCCTTATACAGTGATAATCTTCCATCAAGACAATTTCTGGGAATTGAGATAAGTGGCCTCAGTCTTTTATTCCTATTGACGCATTTTAACGCATGTGTGACCAGTGTAGATCCAGATCAGCTTGAACATTTGTGCCATCCGGTCTTGATCAGCACTGGTCACATTTTGGTCATAAGTAATCTAATTAATTAAAAGCTAACTGTGTAAATCCTGA